>JZKD02S2308344.1:145659-168070 GCA_000966675.3 Picea glauca | reverse complement strand
TCCATCGAAACCAATACCGTATTTGGACTTCACTGGCCCAGAGAACCAAGAGCGGCGCACTGGTCCAAAATAATTTACTCGTAGGCTGGTAGGTAGATGGCTCCTCAAGAATTAATGAGGGATGGGGGAAGTGAACCACCCATCCGTAGGAGCCTCGGGCCTGACCACCGTGAGGGAAATTGCGCCACATGTAACCTTGCAAGAGGAAAATGCATGAGGAAGGAGTGAGAAGGGTCAGACACGAGGGAAGGAGGAAGAACTCTGGAGATATGAAAAGTGAGTGATAGCAGAGAAGGGGGAGAGTAACCCTCATTCTCGGTCACTGGAAAACTGAGACACAGTCTCGCAACATCGTGGTCTCAGCTCGGGGGTGGCTAGTGGTAAATCCGTTGGGAGTCGCTGAGCCTACAGTTGGGTGGAAATGAGCACCCCTCTTAGAAGTTGCATCACCTCTGGTGTTATTTCTGATAAGTGTTATTTTGAAGTTAATGCCATAATTGCATGCTCAGTTTTATGTGCTTGTAAATAGTTATGAATAGAAGTGTTTACCTAACGTTGATTTGATAGAATGGATGCCTGTGTATGCTTACATGCCATAGTTGTTTTCTACACAAATGTTTAAGTCTAGGACATGAGTTCGCTCCACCGAGAATCGTCTTATTTTCTTAGTTTCTCGTAATATTCTGGGAAGGCCTCTCGAGAGTACTCTTTTCCGAGAATTACCCCGTAAACTTGTAACCATGTTGAACCTTACTAGAGATTCGATTAAGATCAGGGGTAATTGCCCAAGAACCATCTGAGGGTTCATGCAATCCGGGTCTGGAACCCTTATGCAAGAAAGAGTAGCTTTCTAAGGTCTTGGGGTCATGGGAGCCTCAAGCTCCGAGAGTTTGAACTTCATGATTCAATCTTAGAAGAGATAGCGAGATATGACCATTTCGCGTATCGGGGATTCGTGGGTTTGGAGTTGGAAGACTGGGCTCTTGGAGTCACGAAGTCCTGAGTCACGAGATTGCGATGGGATCCTGGACCATAGATCCCAGGGACCCATCGGAGCTCTATAAGCTATCAATCTTAACCTTTACCTAGGTGGGAGAGTGAACTCGACTATGTCCCAAAAGTCCCGAAGACATCGGGACCGTCCATGTTGGAGGACAGGTGGCGGAGATCTGTCCATTTCGCATATTGGGGATTTGTAAGTTTGAAGGTGGAAGACCTGACTCTTGGAGTCACGAAGTCCCGAGTCGCGAGATTGCGATGTGATCTGGGCCATTAATCAAAGAGGATAGGTGGCAGAGATCTGACCATTTTGCGTATCGGGGATTTACGAGTTTGGAGGTGGAAGACCTGACTCTTGGAGTCATGAAGTCCTCAATCGTGAGATCGTGATATGATCTGGGCTGTTGATCAAAGAGGAAGGACAGTCATGGGATCTGACATCTTGATACATCGCATATCGGGGGTTTGTGAGTTTGGAGGTTGAAAGGAGTCATTTACGACTTCCCGAGTAGCGAAGTGCCGAGAGCCGAGCACGAGAGAACACATTGAAGAATTTCTTGGTGGGGCCTGCGTGATTGACGGGTGGACACGAGTTTCCTGGAGAAGGGAGTCAACGTTCTGTTGACTTCTCGTGTCTCAGGGATTCGCGGGATAAGAGCCTGAGAGCTCAACCCTTGGACTTGTGAAGTCCCAAGTAGCGAGAATGTGAGAAGGATAATAAATATCACTTCTCGGGGGTTCGTGAAGGAGAGGTGCCAAGATTTGACGCTACAACTCGCGAAGTGGTGAGTTGCAAGAAGTGCAAAGAGGAAGTCAACTATTGCTGACTTTCGCGTCTCAGGATTTTGGAGAAGAAGAGCACGAGAGCTCGACGCTTCAACCTGTGAGGTTGCGAGTAGCAAAAAGTTTCAAAGAGAAGTCCCGAAGGAATCTGGACCATCCATCAAGGGAGACGCGTGGTGAGCGGTCAGAGCTCAGGGAAAGTTCTAAAATCCTATGGACCATTGGATCCACACTATCAAGGGTCGTTGATCTCCTACATAGATCCCCATACCAAAATTCAGATATTTGCATGACATGAGTTTTTTGGGATCATTGCATCTCGAACTCCCGGGCACCAAAATCCCGAAAGGATCCAAACTTTCAGATTAGGGGAGGCTTACAGCCGTTGATCTCCTTTGGAGGGAAACTTGGGAGACTTCGTGGATTTCGGGGATTTGAATGTTAAAGGAAGAAGTCATGCATCACGATTTCCCGAATCGCTTAGGGCCGGTAAGGTCCTTGCCGATTTAAGCGCGGGGTCACAGAATGTGTTCATGAGGAAAATACCCAAACAAGAATCTTGTAATCACTAGCCCTTTCGGGGTTTGGTGCTTCGCTGTGTCGGGGTTTGCAGAGTCGAAAGACTGGACACTCTGGTAGTGCTAAGCCGCGAAGAGAGAAAGGACGCCATACTTGTTCGACCTGTGTTCATGACCCACGATCACATGGAGGTGGACATCGCCATTCTACCTTTAAGATTGGACTCACTGTATCGCCGAGTCACGAAACATGAAAAGGTGCCTGGTTTGTTTGGCCTGTGGTCCTAACCCCTGATCACAGGGAGGTGAATAGGAAAGAACTAGCCTGTGCTAGGCCCCTGTAGGACTTCGGGGATTCTGTCCCTTGAGGAAAAGCAAAAATTTTATTATGCTGTAGTGGGTGTCTGACACCACGTCAGCTTGACGTCATACTGACGTTAGAGTTGACTCTTTGCTTATTTTGGAAATCGATCAGAGTGCAATAACTCTCACATATAGTGCCCATTTGAGGAAGTAAATATATGGTTGGAATCAACGCGATGAGTTGGACGTAATGGAATTGGTTTCATCAGATTCCGATAAATTTCATTTTTGAGCATTTTCTGGACCCGAGGATCCTCTTGGATCATTCCTCCCCACTTGGAAGCTTTTGGACCACCAAAAGTATGGTATCAGTTGGTAAATAAGTGAGGATACTGTGTCCTCAATTTTTTGGTCTCCATCCACTTGGCCTGACTTGGATTTGTGCCCTTCAATCCCACTCAAACATACTCCACATCGCCCCTGCGAGAAGTACATACTCTTTTTTCCAAAATGGTGTCTTCCTGCAACTCATTCATATACTCAAGAGAAAAATATTCTATGGTAGGAATCTGGATAAATTTTCATATATGGAGGCAATTCTAACCGGAAAGCATTAGTACCAATCTTGTCTAAAATTTTGAAAGGACCATAACGAATTGGTTTTAACTTTTTACCTTCTCCTTGCATCCTTTCCTTGCTTATGTATAACCATACTTGATCTCCTACTTTGAACTGATGATCAACTCGATGCATATCATGCCTCTCCTTGTACTTGGCTTGGATTTTCTCCAACTGTTCCTATATCGCCTAATGAATCAACTAGATCCATTCAATGAACTTTGTAGCCCTGTCCACATCACTGTGTTTGTATGCTTCAATGTCTTTCCCAAAGACAAAATCCAAATATATTTTGGCAAGTACCCCAAACATGTTTTAAATGGAGATCTTTGAGTAGAAGAATTCTTGGCTCAATTATACGCAGGTTGCACATAACACAAATGTTCATCCCAAAGCTTAGGATGTTTGTTGCAATATGCCCGAAGTAGATGCACTATTTTTCTGTTCACCACCTATGTCTTCCCGTCCGTCCGCGGATGAAATGTTGTTCTCTTCTTTATCCTGGCGTCCATAAGTTCCCACAAGATTGAAAAAAATTTCCCCATGAACCTGGAGTCTTGATAAGATACAATAGAAGTAGGTAACCCAAAATGAATCCATACATTTTCAAAGAACATTTGACCTTTTTTTTCACTTGCAACTTGCTTTTTACAAGGAATTAGAACACACATCTTGTTGAACCTATCCATAACAACATACAAGTAATCATGACCTTTTCTAGACATAGGAAATCCCCCCACAAAATCCATAGATACACTTTCCCATGGTCTAGAAGGAATAGGAAGTGGAGTGTACAATCCTAGATTTCTTTTACTTGGTTTGCTTATTGCACACATAGTACATCCTTTTACATACTTAGACACATTTTCATGCATTTGAGGCCAATAACAAAATCTTTGTAACCGAGAAACTAGTTTTTCTACATCAAAATGTCCTTCTATAAGAGAAGTATGTGTCTCTCTGATTACATGGACTCTTTCACTTTCTGGAATACATAATTTTCCCAAATGATACAAAAGTTTGTCTTTAATATGATAATTCAATTCTTATGCTCTTTTACCATGACTTAAAGTTGCATATACTTCCTTAAAGTATTTGTCCTCAACATATTGTTCAATGTAACTTTCATGGGTAATTGAATTGTGCTTAAGGATTGTAGCAAGTGTACTAGGAGGTCTTGATAACATATCAACAACTTTATTATGAATTCCCTTTTTATATCTGATGATCAAATGAAATTGTTGTAAAAACCCCATCCATCTAAAATGCCTTGATTGTTGTATCTTAGTTTGTGATTGTAGATACTATAATGGTCGGTGATCAATATGTATTATTGTTTCTTTGCCCATTAAGTAATGTTTCCATTTTTTAACACTTTGTACTAAATCATACACTTCTTTATCATAGTTTGGATAGTTAATTACTGCTGTGGTGAAGGTCTCAGAATGATAGCATATGGGATTTCTATGCTGCATCAACACTGCCCCCATGGCATAATCACTAGCATTGGTTTCAATTTCAAAATACTGGAGATCTGACAATGCCAGAATAGGAGATGTACTAATCTTCACTTTCAAAGTATCGAAAGCCTTTTGTTGACTTCCTCCCCACTGGAATCCCCTTTTCACACTTGTCAATGCATGTAAAGGTGTTGCAATTAGAGAGAAGTTTGCAATAAACTTCCTCCAATACTCTGTTGACCCCATGAATCTTCTTACTTCATTTACATTTGTAGGCTTTGGACAATTTACAATGACCTCAAATTTAGAGGGATCAATCTTAAGCTCTCCACCCCCTACAATGTAACCCAAATATACAAGAGATGTTTTTCCAAATTCACATTTTGACAACTTTACAAAAAATTTCTTTCTCTGCAACACTGAAAGTATATGTGTAACATGATGGACATGCTCTTCCTTGGTCCTAATGAAAATAAGAATACCATCTAAGTATACTATTACAAACTCATCAATGAATGGCCTGAATACATCGTTCATTACCCACATAAAAGTAGCAGGTGCATTAGTAAGCCCAAATGGCAACACTAACCATTCAAATAATCCATGTTTTCTTTTAAAAGACGTTTTCCATATATCCTATTCAGAAACTATTATTTGATGGTAACCACTTCTTATGTCTAACTTAGTAAAATAAACTACATGTTTCAATTGATCTAATAAATCATCAATGCGAGGCAAAGGGTAATGATTTTTTACCGTGATCTTGTTCAAGGCTCGAAAGTCCATGCACATGTGCCATGTGCCATCTTTCTTTGGCACCATGATGATAGGTGACCCACATGGAGAAGCACCTGGTCTGATGACCTGTTGTTCAAACAACTCTTGTACCTGTTTCTTTATTTCTACATTTTCCAAAATCGATAACATGTACATTCCAATGTTAGGAAGAGGAACATCTTGTTGCAACTGTATCTCATGTTCAACTTGTCTTTTTGGAGGTAATCCTTTTTGGAATTGAAATATATCATCATAGTCAGAAACAATTCTAACTAAGTCATCTTTCAACTTTGTATCACAATCTTTGAAAGTATCAATTCCGACAGTGTCTTTATCTTTTACAACCATTAATAAATATCTCTTACTGATATTTACAATTCTCTTCATTTTCCCTGAGTTGATTAGTGATAGATTCAATTTCTTTTGATGAGCCCTTACAACATACTCTTTTCCATATTTAGTTAATTGATACGTATTGTCTTCACGATAGAATATTTCCTTTCTATCATACAGATATGGACTCCCAAGTACAATACCACATATATCTAGTGGAACTACATCTAACTCGACCTCATCTATAAATTGTGAATTGA
Organism: Picea glauca; assembly: GCA_000966675.3. Lineage (NCBI taxonomy): Eukaryota > Viridiplantae > Streptophyta > Pinopsida > Pinales > Pinaceae > Picea > Picea glauca. The sequence continues at coordinate 162,019 of JZKD02S2308344.1, read as the reverse complement.
TTGCAAACTTTAGGACACATTTTCTATTCACTTGCAACTGATTATCATTATGAATCCATCCTAAAGGATATGGTTTCTTATGAGGTTTAGTGATTAATCCCAAATTTTTAACAATTGTCTCTGATATCAAATTTACTTGTGAACCATTGTCAAATAGAGTATCAATTTTTGTATGTTGGAAATTACTCTTATGTGAAAAAGTTTTGTTCATTTGATCGCATCAATTTCATTATCAAATTTTAAAGACTGAACTGAAGAACTTGTACTAGCTTCAGAATTTTTACCTTTGATTCCCGTGACTGTTACCTTAGTATCATCTCTTGAATTGGACCCCAAATCTGTTTGAACTGTTGCAGTAGTCTTTGGCTTCCCTTTATTTCCGAACTTTGTTGGTTTCAATTCTGGGTGAAGGATCCAACAATGATCCTCACTATGGCCTTCTTTATTACAATGAGTGCATGTACATTTTTCCTTCTTCACTATATTAGTTTTCTTCCTTTTGAACTTCTCTTTACCCTTGCCCTTGAATTTTCCTTCATTAGTTTTAAATGGTTTTACAAAATCAACATTTACATTCTTTCCTCTAGATTCAAGATGAGTCGCGTGAACACACACCTCATTTAAACTAGTAGGATTAAACATAAGAATGGTATGTCGTAAATAACTATGTAGACCACCTATGTAGTTAATCAATGTCTCTTGAGTATCCAATGGTATTCCCAACAATAAAGATCTTTTACGAAAATCCTGTGTATAACTTTGAACAGTTTGTCCTTTTAACTGTCTAAAGTTCTTCCATGACATAATATATTGTTTCATTTAAGCTAGAGGATAAAATTTATTTTGTAATGCATATGTAAAATCAAGCCATGAAGATAGAGTCTTCCCGAAATTTTTAAGATCTTGTTTAGTCCTTGTTTCCCACCAAACAAGGTTGGTTCCTCCCATCTTGAGACTAACAAGCTGGATCATAGTCTCCTCATCTCTGATTTTTTGTATCTTGCAATACACTTCAATTTGTCTTATCCATTTAACTAATTTTTCTGCATTTAGTTCTCCATCATACAAAGGAAACTCAAACTTTACATCAAGATTTAACAAAGGCATGTTAGACTTATTCTTATGTGTTTTTTTTTGTATGGTAGATGTTGTAAAGTGAGAACTAGAATTTGAAGTAGAACTTGAAGAAGAAGGAGAAGATGGTGGTGAAGGTGGTGAAGGAGGAGGCTTTGAAGATTATCATTTCCCTTCACTTTTCCCCTTCATAAAAGATTTTCCTAGAATAGGTTTGTTTCTCTCCAAGAAATCATCATATAACACTTTGACCATTTCTGACATGGAGAAAAATGCTTCTTCGAACTTCTTAGTTCGTGGAGAAGTTTCTCCTTCTGAAGTCATTGTTTTCTTCCTCAAAACTCGTTCTATATAAAAAATGAATTCAACCAATGATCCTTTTCCTCTCTGAGATTTGGATCTTGTGAGCATCCAATCCTGCACTTGTTAAACCTTCCAATACAACCAAAGCTCCGATACCAAAATACTTGATCCAAAAAATGAAAGGTATTAATAACAAATTGGCATTAACATGATGCTCATGAATGATTAAAGAGTTTAGCCATCATAAACCATGTTGCAAATAAGAGAAGATAACATAAATATGAAAGAGAAATATACAACAAGAACTTGTTAATGGAGTTCACCAATGTGTGGCTACGTCTTTGGGCCCGCTTCCAAGTGGAGGACCTCTTTATTGATCTTTAAATGGGAAAATTCTTTTTGCAATGGATCTTGATATTAAAAACATGCTTATGATATTCTGTACAAGAAATCCTTGTACAGATGCACACATGCCTCAACAATCTCCTCTCAAAACATGAGAAATGGGCCATAAACTCAAACTCCTCTTTACATTCCCTGCATACAAAGTACCCTCTCAAGGTCAATAAGCCTAGTTTATATATTTTTTAGGCTCAGTTAGAGAATCCAAACTTCCCACAAAGATATGGCCTCTTTTTGGGATCAAATCCCCCTCCAAATGGCCAAGAAATCTCCAAAAATGCCCAATTTGGGCCAAAACTATAGTCAAATAACCACTTTGTAATAAAAAATCGAACTTATCCCCTCTGACCTGGGAGAGAACAACTTTTAAACAGTCATATGGCTTGATATGGCCAAGTTCCATCCCCCTAGGGGTTGTGCACTGGCCTTTCCCACACAAGCTCCAGTTGCATGGTGGATGTAATAGGAATGAGGGCTCGATCGCGTCGATTGACCTGGCCTCTGGTCACCACCCTTGGTTCCCGCCGGTGGTTAAACCCTTATCCTGTGCCCCCCATGCCTATATCTTATCCTTATAGTGGAGCATTCGTGGTTGGTTGTGGTTGTATGGGGTAGTGCATGTAACCGCGGGCTGGGGCTAGACCCCAACCCTTTCTGCCTCCGCCCACAACATATGGTAAGTTTAAATATTGAAATGTTGATTTGGTATAACCAGTCACACAGTGGTGGGTTGGTACCCAACCTGCCCAAAGCACTCCCCATTCCATAGGTCTCGAGGCCCACTCCACTAGAGTCCAACATTCCTTTTACATCCGCCAACAAATGATGGGGTGCCACATGACATCCCATGTCTAGGCCATGTGGCACCATTTCAATTTCCCTCGATTGTGCCACTTGTCAAAAATCGATTAGACCACGTCTTCCACCTGCCCAGTCAACATGTTGTTTCTCTGCCATGTGTCATAATTCCACATCAGCATGACATCATGCAGACGTTAGAGTTGACTTTTTGCCTATTTGGGAAATCGATCAGAGTGAGATAACTCTCGCATACGGTGTCTGTTTGAGGAAGTAAATATATGGTTGGAATCAACACAACGAGCCAGACATAATGGAATTGGTTTCATTCGATTATGAGAACTTTAATTTTTTAGCATTTTCTGGACCTAAGGATCCTCTTGGATCATTGTGACATATGGTATTTAGATTCATGTTGCAGTAACCACATGACATGAAACATATAACCGTTTTCTAGTTTTGATGATTCATTCCAAACCAAGGTTGCACTTGGAACATCTATCCAAGTCATTGTCTTAGGCAAAGGCAGTATAAACATTTTAACTAAGCAAGGAGAAAAAAAGTTATGCCTGATGTACATTATGTTTCTGGTATGAAGCATAATCTAATGAGCACAAGACAACTGTTATAGAAAGGATACAAAATCTACATGGAAGATAATCATTGTTTGATTATGGATAAATGCCCAAGCAATCAACTTATTGGAAAAATCCATATGATAAGTAACAAGATGTTCCCATTTAATTTGAGGCTATCCAAGATGAATAATACAACGCTAGTTGTTGGTAAAGAAAAAATTGTGTTGTTAGACACTACATTTACAATAGAAAGTGCACGCAGTTTTAATGAATAAAATATTGCACATAGTATCAAGAAAGGATAAAAAGGCACATAGATGAAGGCAACATTCCAATCTGAAGTACATGATGATTCTTGGCTATGGAATTTCAGATTTGGACATTTGAACTTTGGAGGCCTAAAGATTCTACATACAAAGGATATGGTAAAAGGTTTTCCATTGATTGAAAAACCAGAAAGGATATGGTAAAAGGTTTTCCATTGATTGAAAAACCAGAAAGGATATGTGAAGACTGGATATTTGGAAATCAACACAGAGAATCATTTCCAGTTGGTAAGTCTTACAGAGCAAAATCTCCACTGAAAATTGTACATTCAAACATTTGTTGACCAATGCAAACTCCATCTATAGAAGGAAATACTTATTTTCTGACATTTGTTGATGATTTCTCAAGAAATACATGGATTTATTTTCTAAAGCATAAATCTGACGCATTGAGTTGTTTTCAGTAGTTTAAATCACTTGTGGAGAAACATAATGGTTATTACATCAAGTGTCTAAGAACTGACAAAGGAGGAGAATACATTTCAATATAATTTCAGAACTTTTGTAAAGTTCATGGCATCTACAAGCAATTTACTGCAGGATACACACCACAACAGAATGGTGTTGCGGAAAGAAAGAACATAACCATTATGGAAATGGTGCGCAATATGTTGACAACCAAACATTTGTCAAATAAGTATTGGGCTGAGGCAGTAGTAACTGTAGTATACATCTTGAACAGATGTCTGACAAAGAGTGTGAAGAATAGAGTTCCTTAAGAATCCTGGACATGTTTAAAGAATAATGTGGTGCACTTAAAAGTCTTTGGTTGCGTCGCATATGCACATGTTCTAGATGAGCTGAGAAGGAAGCCGGACAACAAATGATAGAAATGTATATTTGTTGGGTATTCTAAAGAAACAAAATGATACAAGTTGTATGACCCTGTTAGAAGAAAATTCATAATCAGTCGCGATGTTCGGTTCGTGGAGAATGAAGCATGGGATTGAAGCATAGCAAAGACAATCAAAATTATTGATGCAATGGAGCATGATGACACTGAAGATGAAGTGGTTCAAACACCATGCACATGTCAGTGCACAGTCCCTTTTACACCTGGCACTGTGACCCAAATCACAATGCATAATACTGCAGTAAGAACAACAGGTGTACAGTCTACACCTAGAGTGCATTGAACACCAGCAAGCAGTTTGAGCAGTTCTACATCTCTAGATTCACCTTTAGTAAGTTTGTTACCAAGAAAGACAATAAGTCTGCGCGAAATATATAATGAAGATGCAACAAATTCATTTTCATTTTTTGCTTTGTTTTCACAAATAGATGATCCATTAACCTTTGAAGAATATGTCAAAGATGATATATGGGAACAAGCCATGGATGAAGAAATCAGATGCATAGAGAACAATCAAACATGGAAATTGGTAGATGTACCTGAAGACTAGGATTTTATAAGTGTCAAGTGGATTTATAAAACCAAGCAAGATGCATAAGGAAATTTACAGAAGCAAAAGGCAAGCTTAGTTGCAAGAGGCTTTACACAACAACCTGGAATTGATTTCAATGAAACATTTGACCAATTGCGCGCATGGACACAGTCAGAATTGTATTATCCATTGTCACGCAGTACAAGTGGCTAGTTTATCAGATGTATGTAAATTCATCATTTTTGAATGGACACTTAGAAGAAGAAGTATATGTGGAACAACCACAAGGTTATGAGGTTCCAAGACAAGAAGATAAAGTGTACATATTGAAGAAAGCAATGTATGGGTTAAAGCAAGCTCCCAGAGCTTGTTACAGTCACATAGATTCCTATATCACATAGAATGGATTTAAGAGAAGTGAAAGTGAGCCAACATTGTACATCAAAGAAAATAATCAAGGTAATATGCTAATTGTCCGTCTATATGTGGATGATTTGATATTTACAGGTGACTTTGGTATATAAGAATTCAAGTCAGTGATGAAGGATGAATTTGAAATGATTGATTTAGGGCTAATGAGATATGTTTTGGAAATAGAAGTTCACCAGTCCAAAACTGATATATTTATCTCACAATATAAGTATGCACATGAAATTCTGAAAAGATTCAATATGATAAATTCCAAAGCAGCACCAACACTTGTCATAACAGGATGGAAGTTAAGCAAGGAAGATAAAGGGTCCAAGGTGGATCCCACACTATTTAAAATACAGGTAGGCAGTCTTATGTATCTCACAACGACAAGACCTAATATTATGTATGGAGTGATTCTAATTTCAAGTTTCATGGAAACTTCAAAAGAATCTCATTGGAAGGAAGGAAAGAAAATCCTGAGATATGTGAATTGAACAAAATATTTTGGCATTAAGTACTCCACTTCAGAAGATTTCACACTCATTGGATACACTGAGAGTGATTGTGGAGGAAACATAGATGACAGGAAAAGTACCTCTAGGTAGACATTTCATTTTGGAACATGGTATCATGGGCATCAAGGAAGCAACCCATAGTGACTCTTTCTTCAACAGAAGCAGAGTTCGTCACAACTACAAATGCATTTTGTCAAGCAATTTGTATGAGAAGAATGTTAAAATATTTGTTGCAATAAAAACAGGAACCAACAACAATTTTTTGTGACAACAATTCAACCATCATGTTATCAAAGAATCATGTGTTTCACAAGAAAACTAAACATATTGATACAAGGTATCACTTTATCTGAGAATTGGTAAATGACAAAGAGATTTGTTTAGTATTTTTCAAATCAAAAGAACAAGTCGTATATAGTTTTACAAAGGCTTTAGCAAGGGATGCATTCAAGCATCTGCATAGTAGTTTGGGAGTCTGTGCAGTAATTGATGAGTGACAATAAAATTCTAAAATCAATTTTTGATGTAATTTTCTTTTGCAATCCCACCTACTTATAATTAAGGGGGAGTGTTGGAAATTTTAATTACAAGTCGGTGATATATTTACGTCTCTGTCGATTTGTCTGTGAGTCAATATGTTAGTATCTGAATTGTCAGTTAGTTAGTCTGACAGTCTGCAAGTGCAAAGTTGCACATTTACTCAAAAGTCAGTTGGCAAGCAAGAGAGCTATAAATGGATCTGTTGTTTATTTTCTCAAGTTCGGTTAAGTGGTTGTAGAGTCAGTTGTATTATTTGTAGTGTTTAATGTTAAGCCAGCCTTAGCTTCTGTAATAAGTCTGAGTTGGAGTCCATATAAGTCTGAGTCTTTAGTTAGTAGAAAATGATGCATAGTAGATGCACAGAGGATGATGTAGAGTGAAGCAGAGCGGTAGAGACAACAACTGAGAGCAGTAACATCTGAGGAGTTGAAGGAGTCTGAGCATAAGCTCCATGTCTATAAAGTCAGTAGAAGAAGCCATTGGAGCCGAAGCTCATCTTAGTTATTTTATTCTGTAACCATGTGCAATGCGATGAAGTTTATTAATATCAAGCAATTCGTATTTCTGAGTTTATGTGCTAAGAATATCATTTTGTTATTCCACATTTATAATTTTTTCTTGAAAGCATTTTATATCACCGTGTGCCACATTTCGTGTAGTCTGTGAACTGTACGACAAGTCTTGAGAGTTCAATGACGAAGCTTGTGGTGCGCAATATTTTCTCATTGCACTACACACAGTTTCCTTGTGCACTGTAGATCCAAGTTTTACCGCTACACATTACTAATATGATGGTTAGCTCACTTAAAAAAATACTTGCATCTATTCATTTTATTTACTAGTTTATTTTGATTTTTTTTTGATAAAAATCAAACAACCATTAGATATATCTTTGTTATGGTAAAAGAAACTAGATGCTTTGCAATCCTAGTGGGAAGATCCACTTGATTTCTTCTCACCTAATAAATTCAAAGTTGACATAAATTTACGTTAATATTTAATAATGTCCTAGTCTATAATTTTTTTTTTTATTTCTATCAATTTAAATGTTCTTTACATTTTGTTGTGGTGTAGATCAAAATTGTAATAAATATAATAGGAGTTCTATGCATTTTCTTAATATTAACCATGTATGGCTTCACGTTGGCGGTAATGGTAAGCTTATATTTCCATAACAATGATATTTTGGTTCAATTTTAAATTGCTATATATATATATATATATATATATATATATATATCAACTTAGAAACTCAAAATTTAGTGAGCTTTTAGTATACTTTAGTACACACTGATGCAGATTTGTTCCATAGAAGTGATGCAGATTGGTAGTAATAATTGTTGCAAGTTAATTTCATTTAATTTGCAAACCCTAATTTTATTTTAATTTGTAAATCTTAATTTTATTTAAAGATAATCTTAATTCTAACATAAATCTTAACTTTAGCATAACTTTAAATAATTTTAATGATTTTAATCATATATTAATTATTTTCAAATACATTTAATTATTAATTATTTGAAAATAATTAATGTATAATCAAAGTTATTAAAATCATCTAAAATTATGTTAAGATTAGGATTATGTTAAAGTTAGATTTTGTACTAAAACTTTGATTATCTTAAAATTAGAATTAAGGTTTGTAAATTAAAGATGCTATATAAATGCCGGAATTATGTGTTTGTGCTATTGATGAGATTGTTAATTTTTTTCATTTTGTTGCTCATTTGTATGAAATTTTTTTGAAAACCAAAAAAGTATGTCATGATTTATGATATTAATAAATGTAATATTGATTGTAAAGTTAACGGGTGAGATTCATTCCTGTCTCTAAAAAGATCTAATTAAAGATATTTTCAAATTAAAAATAAGATTATATATTATATATTTCATTGTTTTGGGATTTTTTTGGGATTTTTTACCTATTTGAATAAGATTTAAGAGAAAATTAACAAATCAAATTATGATAATGCTGCATCCAAACAGAACCAAAACATATCCTACACATACTTGATAACATGTTGTGTCCATCCTCTTATTTTTTTAATGTGAGTTATTATTTTTTGTAAAATTAGAATATTGTATTAAGGGATAATTATGTTAGAAGTGTGGAGTAACAAATATTATGTAATAAAATTTTAACAATGAAACATTTATAAGTAATTTATTCTTAAAATTTTATTAAATTAATGTAGATAGCATGCTAAAATTTGTAAATTAATGTAGAGAGCATGCTATAATTTGTAGAGAGCATGCTCATAATATTTGAAGTAACCCAAATACTCATAAATTTAATAATCATTTTTTCATTGTTTTGGTTTTTCTTCTTTTGACATTAGTATTTTTACAATCATCTAAAGTCTTGTTTTATAATTGGCCTTAAGACATGATTGTGGATTATTGGTATTGTCTTTGTCAACTAACATAATGGTTAGAATGCAATAATTGTGTTTTTATGATAAAAGTGATGTGGTTTAATTTACTTTACAAAAAAATACATAACTAATTGCTAAAATTTGTAGCTCAAGATGGGATATCTTTTGGTACACAAATATCAATGGGTTGTTGTAGATCTAGGTACTGCACCTATGAGAATGTCAACAAAAAATTGGTTAAAGTTGGATTTGAAGACAAAGAGCACAATTCGATTGTGTCTCTCAGATTCAATATTATTGAATGTGCTCAAGGAGAAATTGTAATACTGAGGGGAGTTTGGATTGGAACTCTATATAAAATTCTAGGAAGAACTATTAGTGACGGGTGCAACAATTCCATTGTTCTAATATTGAAGCCGAAGAAGGAAATACTCTTGCATCTAGTGGAGAAAAGATTATGTCGTGGCATCAAATATTGGGGCATATCAAAGATAAGGGGCTTCGAGTAATACATGGCAAAGGTATGGTTGAAGGTATGCCGAATTTCTCTCTAGATCTTGATTTTTGTGAACATTGTTTGTATGGGAATCAAAATCGGGTAAGATTCTCCTCTGGCACTACAAAGGTAGGGGGAATTTTAAAGTTGGTGCACAATGATGTGTTTGGACCTGCGATTATTCCATCACTAGGAAATATGTGTATTATGTATAATTTATATATGATTCTCGAGGAATACATATATTTATTTTCTCGGGAATAAATCTAAAGTTTTGAAAAATTTAAAGAGTTTAAGGCTCTTCTGGAAAATCATATAGAGAAGAAAATTAAGGTGTTGATGATGAATAATGGTGGAGAAATATACACGATGAATTCAAGGAATTCTGTAAGAAATGTGGTATAACAAGGAATAAGAATAATCCATACACACCTCAATGGAATGGATTTGCAAAAATGATGAATACGATGTTGATGGAAAGATAAAGGACCATGCTTAGTGGTGCTAGGTTGGGACAAAATTTTTGGGTAGAGGCATTGTAAACTACATGTTACCTAGTAAACCAATCACCCCCATCAATGTTGGATGGAATGACTTGATGAAATAGCATAGCCTTGCAACAAGTATAACACCTACAGGACTACACTCTACCTTTAGAATGCACAATGGAAATCACGTTTTAACATTTAACAAAAAATTCAATTTCTTTTTTTAAGACTGAAATAGAAGAAAAATATTATAATCATAAGAACATAAACATGCTATGAATACTTTCCTTTATCATTTATTTCAACAATTCCTTTGATTACAATGTAACCAATAAATACATCCTTCATTGCCATACTAGTATTGGCTCATTGCATTGTTCCTCTATGTATTACATAGTCTTTTTCTTGATCTCATTCTTTGTGGTGATCCGAACCACTTCAATCAACCCCCAATGAATATCGATTTGATTCTTTACTAGATGATCAACCACTCAATTCCTTTTTCCCTCCCTTTTATATTCCTAATGCCTCCTTTGTCAATTGATTTCTATCCGTTGAGAAGATGAACAATCATGGTGATTCACTGTCCAACCATTTTCCCAATTCGAAATTCATTCCCTCTTCTTTCACCAATGATTGTCATTTGGTGTTCAATATTCATGAGACATGTAGACTGAAATTGGAATCAAATGTTGAGTAGTAGCATAAAAATTCCAGCATAATTACTGTAGTGTGGAGTTACAGCATAGGATCCTATAGCATGGAGTTGCAACATAAATTATGTAGTGCGGAGTTGTTGCATAGAATCATGTATCATTGTGTTGTAGCATAAATCCTATAGTGCGGAGTTGCAACATATAATCCTGTAGCATGGAGTTGCAACACTATCATTTGTAACAAGGAGTCACAACATGAGTTGCAGATTAGAGTTGCAACCATCCTTATTCGTCCTAAATCAACTTGTACATAATTGAAATGTTTTTGGTTGATACAGATTGCCCAGAACCAAAGATGCTCCTTCATCAAACACCGTTGGTAAGAAAAAAACATGAGCTCCCAACTCATGTGGTTACTACTCCATAGGATGAAGAGTTTCATAACCATATTAGTTCTTCTTCAGAAACCCACAATGCATCCTCAAAACCTTTATTTTTCCACTTGACTAAATATTCCAAATACTCCTTGTTGCGATTTTTTCTACCAATCCTCGTGGCCAAAATTTCTTCCACTTCATCTTTCTTGACTGGTAATTGTTGTTCGCATCCATTCAGAGTACCTTCTTCGTCACCTTTTTCTCCTTCATGAAACTCATATAGATAAAAAACAATGAATGTTGGAGATATATTGAACTTGTCCGAGAATTCCAACTGATAAGCACTGTCCTATTTTCTTATACTTAATTTTGTTATATGTACCTCTGGGAAATTGTTTCTTTCTCAAGTGAGCCATGACTAACTCACCTTCTTTAATTATTTCTTCCTTCAACGCAGATCTATCCTCTGTGTATATTGGTTATTTCTTTCCCGTAGTTTCTGCTTCACCATCTCATGCAGATCCTGCATACTGTCTACAAAATCACTTGCATCAACACACCTTTTATCTCCTAGATCCAACAAATCAACGAAATCTACCACCCATTTAGGTGACCTTCCCTAAACAATTTGAAATGGGATCTTTCCGGTAGATATTTTCATTGAATCATTGTAACTGAATTCAATTTGTGGAAAAACTAAATCCCACTGACTAGGATTTTCACCACTCAAACTTCTCAATAAGTTTCCTAAAATTTGGTTTACTACCTTGGTATTCCCATCTGTTTGGCGATGATAGTCCAAACTATATAGCAACTTAGACTGAACATTTTCCAAAGTGTTCTCCAAAAGTGACGAATAAATATTGTGTCTCTTTTTGAAGTAAGACTCCTCGATAGACCATGTAGCCTTACAAGTTCTCTAAAAACTAAGGCATCCACTTCACTAGAATCACTTGTCTTCTTACATGAAATTAAATGTGCCATTTTTGAAAACCTATCTACTAATACCATCACATAATCATGCTTCCTCCTTGTCATAGTTAGCCCCTAAAAAAATCCATCCTTACATCCTCCCATGGTCTTTCAGGTACTGACAATGGAGTGTAAAGTCCTGTATTCTAACTTCTATCTTTGGCTAGTTGGCAAAATCTACAACACTCAACAAAGTTTATGACGTATTTGTAGATGTTGGGCCAAAAATATTGTTCTTTCACCAATTTTGTGGTCTTTTCCATACCACAATGTCCTCCTAAAACGTCATTGTGTAACTCTCTAATGAGATTCAACCATAATGAAATCTATGGAATACACAATTGTCGGTTCTTAAACAAGAATACTTCTTGATATGGTAATCCAAGAATGGTGTTCAGTCCATACTCCATGGTTCTTTGAACACTTTCCAAGCCTCTACAAAATTTGTATCCTCTTCATACAACCCTTTCACACATTCCAAACTTACCACTGCAACTAACATGGTGTTTAGAAATACTATCCTCCAACTCAATGCATCAACAACCTTGTTTTATTTCCATGATTTGTGTTTCAAAACAAACATTTACCTTTGTAAAAATTCTACCCATTTAGAATAATTTTGATTCAATTTACCTTGGTTGTTAAAGTACTGCAATGCCTTCTAATCAGTAAAAAAACAAACTCATTTGGGAGAAATTAATGTTTCCAATTCTTCAAGGCTTGGATGATAGCATAAAACTCTTGTTCATAAAAATAGTATTTCTTCCTTTCTTCATTCAACTTCTCAAAATGATATCAGTATACCTTCTTGGATCGAAACTGCTCCAATCATTATCCCACTTGCATCACAGTCTACATGAAATACCTTATTGAAATACAGAAGTGCCAACATTGGTTGTTCTGTTACCTTTTTCTTAAAGTCCTCAAATGACTTCTTTGTTTTTATTGTCCATTGAAATGTTCATTTCTTCATGCATTCAGTAAGAGGCACACAAATGTGATTGAAATTCCTAATGAACTTCCTACAGAAATTCCCCAACCAATGGAAACTCCTCACATCAAAAGTGAATTTAGGTGTCGACCAATATAAAATAGCGTTTACCTTCTCGAAATCCATCTTTAAACCTTATTTGGAAACCACAAATCTCGAGTATACAAGCTCATTTGAAAACACGCACACTTATTTAGATTTATCAACAATTCCTCCTCTTTTAATCATTGTAACACTTTCTTCACGTGCTCCAAATGTTCCTCTTTGCTCCTGCTGAAGATTAGAATTTCATCTAAGTATACGCCAACAAATTTTCCCAAAAACATCTTCAAAACTTCGTTCATCAGCCTCATGAATGTACTAGGTGCATTAGTTAACCCAAATGGAATAACTAATAACTTGAACAACCCATCTTTTGTCTTGAATGTTTTCTTCCATTCATCACCTTACCTTATTCAAATTTGATGATAACCACTCTTCAAATCAATCTTTGTGAAGTACTCAATTCCACTCAAATAGTCCATAAGATCATCCATTCTCGGTAAAGGAAACATGTACTTGATCAAAATATTATTAATAGCCCACGAATATGTACACATCCACCACTCACTATTATTTTTCGGTGTCAAAACTGTCGGTTCTTCACAAGGACTAAAAATTTCTTGAATTAATCCTTTGTCAAGTAACTCCTATACTTTCCTATTTATCTCTTCACTATATGTTGGAGTCATTTGATAAGGTTCTTTATTTGGAAAAATTGATCTTGGTATCAAGTCAATCTAGTGGGATATACTTGTCAATGGGTGTAACCCTGCTGGTAAATCATATGCTATAATTTGCTTAAATTATTTCAACAAATGTTGAATCTCAACTGTTATAAAATTCCTTTTCTCAGTTTCCTTAATCCAATTTGGCATTATGGAGGGATGGTTTTTTTCCTTTGGCGGTTTAGTTCCACATGCTATTTCATCCCATGGATTTCTAATTCCCATTATGTAATTAAGGTTGTAATCGAATCCGGGTTAATCAATTAAGGTTTTTTTGGATGCTGCAGGATCCTATATATGGTATTGTAAACAATGAAGTTGGATGATAAATAGAATTAGAGGTGAAACTCTAAAACAAGTTGTTGGTTTTTCTGGATGGGATTCCAGGGTAAATTTATATGAATATGTGCAATTGCAATTGTTTTCTTTTGTGTTAAGAATCTCTGTGTGCATTGCATTATTGAAAAAGGTTTAAAACTTACATTTGGAATCAAAGCATTTATTGGCTTCAGGAGGATGCCTTTGTGGTTAAGGGTTTGGATGGGGTCTGTGATAAACCTTGCTACACTGGGAGATTTTTCGTATCAATTCTTGTGGTGAAATGAAATGAAGAGTAGTTCAAAAATAAAGATCGAAAAATTTAATGGAAATTTTTTTAAGTTGTGGAAGCTCAATATGGAATATATTTGGGTACACAAATATGCATGGTTCATTGTATATCCAGGCACTTCACCTACGGGAATGTCAACAAAAAAATGGATAAAGTTGGATCAAAAGGAAAAGAGAACAATTTGGTTGTGTCTCTCAGATTCAGTATTATTGAATGTGTTCAAGGAGCAAAGGTGTTACTGAGGGGAATTTAGATTGGAAATTTGTATAATCTCTTGGGAAGAACTATTAGTGATGGGTGCAATAGTTCAATTGTTCTAAGATAGGAGCTGAAGAAGGAAAAAATCTTGCATCCACTGGAGAAAAGACTATGTTGTGGAATCAAATACTAGGGCGTATCAAAGAGAAGGGTCTTTGAGTAAAACATGGTAAAGGTATGGTTGGAGGTATGTTGAATTGATCTCTAGATCTTGATTTTTATGAACATTTCTTGCATGGGAAGTAGAATCATGTAAGATTCTCCTCTGGTTGTACAAAGGTAGGGGGATTTTACAGTTGGTGCACAATGACGTGTTTGGACCTGTGGAAAATCAAATAGAGAAGAAAATTAAGGTGTTGACGATGAATAATAGTGGAGAATTGTACAAGAATGAGTTCGAGGAATTCTGTAAGAAATGTGATATATAAACGTAGAATACTACTCCATACACACCTCAATGGAATGAAGTTGCAAAAATGATGAATACGATGTTGATGGAAAGAGAAAGGATCATCCTCAGTAGTGCTAGGTTGGGACAAGAATTCTAGGTAGAGGCAGTGTACACTACATGTTACGTGGTAAATCAATCACACTTGTCGGTGTTGGATGACATGAATTGACGAAATAGCATAACAATGCAACTAAGTAGCATATCCATGCAACATGTGTAACACCTATAGGACTATGCTTTTCCTTAAGAATGCACAATGGAACTCATGTTTGGACATTGGAAATTTCAATTGCTTTTGTTAAGACTGAAATAGAAGAAATTTATTATGATCTTAAGAACACAAACATGTTATGAATTCTTTCCTTCACCATTTATTGCATAAATTCCTATGATTACAATGTTACCAATAAATACATCCTTCATCACTAGACTAGTATTGGTTCACTATGTTGTTCCTATGTGTATTACATAGTATTTTTCTTGATCTCATTCTCCGTGGTGATCTGAACCACTTCAATCGACCCCCAGTAAATATCAATTCAATTCTTCACTAGATGATCAACCCCTCAATTCATGGTTTCTTCCCTTTTATATTCCTAATGCTTCCTTTGTTGATTCCTTTCTATCCATTGAGAAGATGAATAGTCATGACAATTCACTATCCAACCGTTTTCCCGATTTGAAATTTGTTCCGTTTTATTTCACTAGAGAATGGCATTTGGCATTCAATCCTCATGAGACATGTGGACTGAACTTGGAATTATAATGTTGAGTAGGAGCATAAACATTCTATCATAATTACTGAAGTGTGGAATTGCAACATAGGATCTGTTGGATTACTGAGAGGGGGGGTGAATCAACAATAGCGTAATTATAATCATTTTTCTTCAAATGTTATATCAATGTAGAATTATTATCAAATAATGAGCATTAAGAAATAAGAAATCACACACATACACAATACACCAGTATTTTACGTGGAAACCCAAATCGGGAGAAAACCACATAATGCTTTTTCTTATATGTCTTGAAGAATTACATTCATTGGAATCACTAACTTCGTTTGTTTTCTAGCTGCAACTGGAAGGAGGCTCCAAGCCCCTAGTTTCTCAGGCTACAACCTGAGGGAAGCTCCAACTCCCCAATTCTCTGGCTACAACTAGAAGGAGGCTACAACCCCCAATGTTCTCCGGCTACAACCGGAAGGTGGCTACAACCACATGTCCTTGCCCCATCCTGCCACCCTGAAGTAGAAGTAGAATGATGGAACCACTATCACACTATCAATGTGATATATACCACTGTAAACCTGTACCAATAAATCTGAACCATGCATCAACCTGTACCTCAACCTGTAATCAACCTGTACCATAAACAAGTGCATCAACCAATCACAAACCTGTAATCAACCTGTACCATAAACAAGTGCATCCAACCATGTACCAAGTATGTACCAATCATGTGTCAATTAGTCATCAACTATGACTCATCAATATGTACCAACATCATCAACTATACACCTCATGTATGTGCACCAACTCATCAACTACTTGTCTCAACCATGTACTCAACATGTACCACAAC
>JZKD02S2308344.1:127486-140111 GCA_000966675.3 Picea glauca | reverse complement strand
CATTCTACATACCACCAGAAATGGCATGACATGTAATATCCATATAGAATATTATTATCTGAAAATATATCATAACTCATACCGTTACCCATCAAACAAACTTGGGTCCATTACCTAAACCTCGGGTCTCCAACTTCTCATGGCCATAACTCTCTAACCGTGAGGAATTATGTGACGTTCCACATACCACCGGAAATTAAATGACAAACACTATCCATATAGGATATTTTCCTTGACAAAATTGCTTTCCTTCATTTCATTATTCCACAATTAATCATGGGTTCTCTTACTCCACAAAGCGTCTTCCCGTGAGGGCTTTCACCATATGGGGATCACTTTGGAGTTCATCCATATTTACTTCTTATCAACCATGACAAAAAAATAATGAGTCATATTTACATCAAAAAATATTGGGTCCATTACCCAAGCCTTTGTGCTATGGGGCTTTCTTCAAGGGTTGACATCAATGACAACCAACTTTAATCAACAGGATCCTATAGCATGTAATTGCAACATACATCCTGTAGTGCGGAGTTGCATCATAGAATATTCCTGTATCATGGAGTTGCAACATAGAATCCTCTAGGATGGAGTTGCATAACTGTCATTTGTAATAAGGAGTCACAACATAAGTTTCATAGTAGAGTTGCAACCATCCTTATTTGTCCTAAATTGACTTGTACATAATTGAAATGTTTTTGGGTGATGCAGATTTCCCATCACCAAAGATGCTCCTGCATTAGACACCGTTGGTAGGAAAAAAACATGAGATCCCAGCTCATTTGGTTGTTTATCCAGAGGATGAAGCTAAGTTTCTTAGGAATATTAGTTCTTCTTCGAAAACCCACAATGCATCCGCAGGCCCTTTGTTTTTCCACTCGACTAAATATTCGAGATACTCCTTGTTATGAGTTTTTCTACCGATCCTCGTGGCCAAAATTTCTTCCACTTCTTCAAATTTCTTGACGAGTAAATATTGTTCCCATCCATTCAGAGTACCTTCATAATCACCTTTTTCTCCTTCATTAAACTCATATAGATCTACGACATTGAATGTTGGAGATATATCGAACTTGTCCAGGAGTTCCAACTAATAAGAATTATTTGAAATTATCCTCAAGATTTTGCAGGGTCCTATTTTATTATACTTAAGTTTGTTATATGTACTTATGGAAAATTATGTCTTTCTCAAGTGAGCCATGACTAACTCACCTTCTTTAAATATTTTATTCCTTTTTCACAGATCTTCCCTCTGTTTATATTGGCTATTGATTGTCTGTAGTTTCTACTTCACTTTCTCATGTAGATCATGCATACTGTCTACAAAATCACTTGCATCAAAACTCCTTTTATCTCCTAGACCCAGTAAATCAATCAAATCTACCACCCCTTTAGGCGACTGTCCATAAACAATTTGAAATGGGATCTTTCCGATAGATCTGTTCACTGAATTGTTGTAAGTGAATTCAGATTTTTCCAAAACTAAACCCCACCGACTAGGATTTTCACCACCCAAAATAATCAATAAGCTTCCTAAAATTTGGTTTACTACCTCGGTCTTCCCATGTATTTGGGGATGATAAGACGAACTATATAGAAACTTAGATCCAACATTTTCCAAAGTGTTCCCCAAAAGTGTCCAAGAAATCTTGTGTCTCTTTTTGAACTAATACTCCTCGATAGACCATGTAGCCTTACCACTTATCTAGAACATAAGGTAGCCACTTCACTAGCGTCAATTGTCTTCTTACATGCTATAAAATGTGCCATTTTTGAAAATATATCTACTACCGCCATAAAATAACCATGCTTCCTCCTTGTCATAGTTAATTCCAAAACAAAATCCATCCTTACATCTTCCCACAGTATTTCAAGTACTGAGAGTGGAGTGTAAAGTCCTGTATTCTGAATTCTACCTTTGGCTAGACAAACTCTACAACACTCAACAATTTTTTTTAAGTCTTTGTAGATTGTTGGGAAAAATGTACCATTCTTTCATGAATGTTGTGGTCTTGTCCATGCCACACTTTCCTCCTAAACTTCCATTCTGTAACTCACTAATGAGATTCAACTGCAATGAAATTTGTGGAATATACAACTATTGGTTCTTAAACAATAATCCTTCCTGAATATGGTAATCTAAGAATGGTGTTCAATCCATACTCCATGGTTCTTTGCACAATTTCCAAGCCTCTACAAAATATGCATCCTCTTCATACAACCCTTTCACACATTCCAAACTTACCACTTCAACTGACATGGTGTTTAGCAATACTGACCTTCGACTCAATGCATCAACAACCTTGTTTGATTTCCTTGACCCGTGTTTAAAAATAAACGTACAAATTTGTAAAAACTCTATCCATTTAGAATGATTCTGATTCAATTTACATTGGTTGTTAATTTACTACAACAAATTCTAATTAGTAAACAAAAAAAAATCCTTTGGAAGAAAGTAATGTTGCCAGTTCTTGAAGGCCTCGATGATAGCATAAAAATATTGATCATAAACAAAGTATTTACTCCTTGCTTCATTCATCTTCTCACTAAAAAATGTTATTGGTCCACCTTCTTGGCTCAAAACTTCTCCAATCATTGTCCCATTTGCATCACAGTCTACTTGAAATACCTTGTTGAAATATGGAAGTGCCAACACTAGTTGTTCTATTACCTTTTTCTCCAATTCCTCGAATGACTTATTTGTTTCTATTGTCCATTGAAATGTGCCTTTCTTCATGCATTCAGTAAGAGGCACACAAATATGATTGGAATTTCTAATGAACTTCCTATAGAAATTCCTCACATCAAAAGTGCATTTAGGTGTTGACCAATATAAAATAGACTTTACCTTCTCGGAATCCATCTTTAAACCTTCTTTGAAAACCACAAGGCCTGAGTATACAAGCTTCTTTATTAAAACTGTACACTTCTTTATATTTATTAGTAATGCCTCCTCTTTTAATCACTATAATACTTTCTTCACGTGCTCCAAATGTTCCTCTTTGCTCCTGCTGAAAATCAAAATTTCTTCTAAGTATAGGAAAACAAATTTTCCCAAAAACGGATTCAAAACGTCATTCATAGGCCTCATGAATGTGATAGCTACATTAGTTAACCCAAAGGGAATAACTAACCACTCGAATGACCCATGCTTTGTCTTGAACATTGTCTTCCATTCATCATCTTCCCTTATTCAATTTGATGATAATCACTCTTCAAATAAATCTTTATGAAATACTCAATGCCACTCAAACAATCCATAACATCATCCATTCTCGGTAAAGTAAACTTGTACTTGATAATAATATTATTAATAGCATGAAAATATGTATACATCCACCTCTCACCATTCTTTTTCGGTGTCAAAATTGTTGGTACTGCACAAGGACTCAAACTTTCCCGAATTAATCCTTTTTCAAGTAACTCCTATACTTTCCTTTTTACCTCTTCACTCTCTGCTGGAGTCATTCAATAAGTTTCTTTATTTGGAAAACTTGATCATGGTATCAATCTGATCTAGTGTGATATACTTCTCAATGGAGGAAACCATGTTGGTCAATCATATGCTATAATTTCCTTAAATTATTTCAACAAATGTTGAATCTCGGCTATTATAAAATTCCTTTTATCAGTTTCCTTAATCCATTTTGGCATTATAGCCAAACAACAACGATTGTTTCTTCTCCCTTAGAAACTATTTAGTAGAACATAACATGATTTAGTTTTTATTGTTATGCATATTCTTTTTGTTATTGTTGTCCATAAACTTGTTATTACTGTTGTCCATAACATTGTTGTTACTACTATCCATACTCTTTTCCAACATTGCTAGAAACTTATAACATTGTCCATCCTTGAAAAATTCATATTAATTCTCGTTTCCATCATGGAACACCCTTATGCATGTTATCCCCATTTTATGGGATAACTAAGTAGATCATGTCTCGAGGCCCTCAGGTTGAAGATATGGAGTTCCCAGAGACTACATGACTAGAAATATCCACTTACGCATATAGGAGCCCACTCCATCACCACATTTTATCCATTTTCAGTGCATCCACTAAACCAACCAACTTCTGGAATGTAGAAGGGTCTTACTCCTTGCGATACAAGTTAGGTATTGCGGTAGGTAATCACCCTAATATTTGAGGCATTTTAACATGTTGTATTTGAGCTACTTTTGACTATAGAGCGCTTTCTTGGAAATTATGCCTTTGACCTTGTTTCACCTTGGTGAGTGTTATAGATTTCCTAGTGGGTGGCCAACCTTTGGGAAAGGTTTGTGATCGGGGGTCCCTTGAGGGGTTATCATACCATTCTCTACGATAGTTACCACTTTCCTCTGATCAAATTCCCATCATATTTCCTTCATCTAGGTCATTTTACTTTAGTGACCCAAGAAGGGCATGTACCTCATTCCATGGGAAGAATGGATTGAAGGCCCAGAGGGATTTTTTTTGGATAAAAATATAAAATCCTATATACCGAACGAATATGGCACCTAAAGGAGATGGCACCTTGATCCCATATATATCGAACAAAATCATAGGAGTTTAATAGGAGTTCAATGGTACTATATTCCTTATTGCACATAACATAGAGGATCAACCCTACAAAACCACACCAGAGGAGGTGATCCCATGTAAGTAATTTTCCTTGAGCAACCATCCAGAGAAAGGTTGCTACTTTGGGCTAGAGTTTAGCTATCCAGATCTTGGATCAGAGATCATCGCCAGAAAGAGAGGCATGCTGGGAACCCAAGGAATAATATTATTTCAAGCTAAGGCATACAACATCCTAGTATTCCCAATTGAGCTTGTTCAAAATTAGGGAGAACTTGATCTTTTTGATCTAGAGCTCTACTTGCAAGGATGTCATGAAATGATTATTTTGAAGAGGAATGTGATATGGGTTGAGCGAATAGTAGTGCCAATGGACCATAGATTATTGATCATGGAGCCAACAGTTATGTACTTTGTTTCCATGAACCGCTTGAATCCCCTTATTTGAGAGAGAGGAAGCCATGATGATTTTAAATTTTGGGAAACTACTGTCAAGTCTCCTCCAAAAATAGAGCCAATTGGCCATCTATGATTTTCCAAAAGTTTTGATCCTATATTAAATATTTTTTTTTCCATGTAGCATTCTAGATAAGAGACCATGATTGATTCCCTTTCATCCTGGTTATGTCCCGAGGAGGAATATTGGGAGAACAATATTTGTTCTTCCAAATATCATACTATAACTCATCTTTTTTGTAACCCATCTCCCCCAAGTTTTTTCACGTAGAATTTTGTTGAGAATTTCTGGGTTTCTCAAGCCAAGACCCCCTTTCAACTTGGGGAAGTAGAGAGTATTCCAAGTGAAAAATTCCCATTTCTTTTTTGAGTTGGTTCCCTTCCAAAGAAAATTGTGTCGGATGGGTTCGATGTATTTTAGGATTCTTTTGGGAGTCGCCAGATATGAGTAGAGGTAAAGAAATATGGCTTGGAGGACATATTTGAGGAGAATGAGACACCCAACAATGCTAAGGGAGTGGAAAGTACAACCAATGATATTTTTTCTAAGGCAAGAGAGAGTATATTCCTAGGAATAATTGTGATAAGAAGTCTCCAGGAGAGGGGAGCCATGATATTTGGATGGAAGGGAGATCCTAGAGAATCCTAGAATGTAGGAAACATTAAATTGAATAGGAAGCTGAGTGTTGAAGAAAAATATCTGGGATTTAAGATGATTGATAGAGGTATCCATAAATTCATCAAGAATCCTTTTGAAGGTTTTGACTGCCATGGTAGAGGGGAATCCCATTAACATAGTGTCATCTACAAACTGATTATGGGATATAGGAGAGAGATAATTGTGGAGTGAGATACCTTGAAGACGATGGGAAAGGACAAAAAACTTTATGCTTCTAACCACCCCTTCAACCATAAGACTAAAAATAAAATGAGAGAGGGGGTCTCCTTGGAGGATGTCATGGAAGGGAAAAAGGGGGAGGGAAGGAGAACCATTTATGATAATGGAGAAGAAGGAAAAACAATTAAGCATCATAACACAATTGACCTAGGAAGATTGGAAGCCAAAGGTAAGAAAGATTTCCTTGATATATTTCCAACTGAGATTATCAAAGGCTTTGAACATGTCAAGTTTGATCATTATTCCTACATTTTTAGTAGACTTTAGGGAGTGGACCACCTCATTAGATATAATTATATTGTCAAGGATCTGAAGAAATTCAACATAGCCTAACTACTCAAGACCAACCAGAATGGATAAAATAGGTTTAAGTCATGGACCTATGACTTTGGTGATAATATTTCATATAACATTGCAAAGGGAAATGGGTCTAAATTGGGAAGGATCATTGCCTTGGATCTCTTTGGGAATTAGATTAATGAAGGTGTATTTGAGGGAAGAGAGGATCCCCAAAATTCTCTAATATTTGTCCAAAATTTCCCAAAAATCCATTTTGACAACAGACTAGCAATGATGGAAAAAAAATCAGAGGTGAAGCGAACCGATCCTAGTAATTTTCTAGAGGCATGCCCAGGATTTCTGCTTCTACTTATGAAAGGAAGATGTGATGTAACATACATTAATTATGCTCATCAGTTACAAGTTTTGGAATATGATGGGTAATGGAATGGATAGCCTCATATATGTTCGGTTTGGGATCGATTAACAAAGACATTAAAAAATACACTAACTCATTCTCAATGTCATGATGGGAGGTAAGCTTGTTACCTTGGGATAATTTTATTTGAGTAATGTGATTGACATTTCAACATTGAATCATTGATCTATGGAATAATTTGGTGTTGCACTCACCTTATTTAATTCAATGAACCATGTATTAATTCTACCATAGGACTTCCTCTTGATTGCATATTTCTTCTAACTGTTGGGTGTGATTATTTTCTTGGAGACAAAGATCATCAGACTACGCATGGAGTATTTCTTGCTCCATCTGTTATTTCAGTTGTTTGCAAGATTGAAAAATGTTGCGAAAGACCTGATTTTTCCATGCCTTAAGGTGATGCTTGAGATATTTAAGACATTATTGAAAACAATACATGAGATATCCCTAAGCAATATAATTTTCCAACCACCATCTCTTAATATTTTCTTGAAATTTCGAATGGGAAAGACAAACATTTTCAAATATGAATGGTCGTTTAGAGGGATCACTATGGAAATCAATATTTAAGCATATAGGTCAGTGATTACTGACCACCTCCTGAAGAATACTCGCCTCCAAATGGAGCTCTAATACCATAAGAGACTTTGAGGTAAGGAATCTGTCAAGGCTAGATGACACCTGCCAAGAAACCCCTCTTTTGTTGTTCCAATTAAAAATACCATTAGTGGTGTCTATGTATACCAACCAAATATCTTAAATAAAGGATTTGAAATATTTAATTCCCAGTTGAAACACATGATGCCTCCTTTTTTCTTATCCAGGGAGGAAATGAGATTAAAATCTCCTCCTAAAATCCAAAAATGGGACTCGATGAGCCCAAAAATATTTTGGAAGGAGTGAAGGAAATTTTATTTCTCATATGGCTACTGTGGTTCATATAGATTGGTAATAAATACTATAATATATTAGCCAAGAGGTCTAAATTGGGCTTTAAGACTTCTTGAAGTGGAAACAAAATTATCTAATATTACCATAAATGGGTTCTAGAGGATAGCCAACCCTCATGTAGATCCTTCTCATGCCCCATATTATTATTATTATTATTATTATTTAATTAAATAATAATAATAATAATATGGGGCATGACAATCCTCAAGCATCTAAGGCAATCAAGATCCATGTCTTCCAAACTTTTTGAAGAATATAAGTCAAAGTTGAATAAGAGGATTATGTTTCTTATAACAAAATATATCTAGGGTGTATGATATTATCATATTCCATAAGATCCTCTTCTTGATATTATTGTTGATGCCTTTGATGTTCCAAGATATCACTTTAATTGAAAAATAGCGAAGGAAGAGGGTTGGTAAGAATCCTTGGTCAATGCATTTTTAGTTGAGTTCACCAAGTTGTTCTCAATTTCCTAGATTAGTTGAAAAATTGACTTCCTTCCTATGTGATTATCATCCCAAGGGTTATTTTTATTCATATTTATCTTGTTGGGATGAACCCCCAAGGAAGGAAAATCTCCCTACATTGGAATAGGGCCAATGGATTGCTTTGAATTTTTGCGAAGAGCTTGACGAACCTTGTGGATATGAATGTTTGTGTCTATTGGAATCCTCTGGGTTGGGGGGAACATTAGAGGATTTATGACATTTAGGGTTGTTGGAGGAGGGTTTAGGAGGATGCTCAACATGGGGGTATGCAAGAATTGAACTCAAGGCTTCATAACTATTCTGGTGGCTGGTATCTTAGCAAGACCAACATGAGTAGTATTTTACCCTTATCGGTGTTGATTAACAATCTTGGTTAAGCACTCCAGGTCGTTGCTGCTCACACTGTCGGCAGTGCTTCTCGTTCTGGCTCAAGGGCGGTGCCCACTTTGAAGGTCTGAAGGTCGCATCCCCCTCCTTTGGCGGCCCTGATGCGAAGAATGTTGACCCTGTGCATACAAAGCTGCGAATCGACACCTTCCTGCATGGTCTGAGTGTTTTTGCATGCGTGTTGGTGCAGTGGTGGCTTGCTGCCGCACATTGTCATCTTGTTACTGGAGATTGGCTACGATGGCTCCGATTTTCGAGAGGGGCAAAGACCCTTTTGAAACATTCAAAGCGTTAGTCCACTCGGCAGGACCCAAATCCAAGCCTTCTCTCTTGTCTAAGTTTGTTAAGAAGATGGAGGAGATCCCTTCTCTGGAGCTATCTCCAGAGCAACCTTTCTCTCTTGCCCTCCTTCTTGCAGAAAATTCCCTCATCAGAAAGTTTACGGGGTTATGGCCTAGCCCCAAAACGGTGGAGGCATGGATGGATGATCATTGGAAATCGCTGATAAAGGGAACAACTTCTCTGTTCGCAGTAGGCAGGGTTTTTTTTGTCTTCAGTTTCTTGACCAAAGAGGATTGTGACCTAGTTTTCAGATCTGGACCCTATTTCATGGGGTCGAGAGGACTCTTCTTAGCCCCCTGGACCCTTGACTTCAACCCCAAAGTTGAGATCACCGCAACTCATGTTTGGGTTAGGTTGCCTCACCTTCCCTTGCATATCTGGGGGACAAGCTCTCTGGAGGACATTGGGAATACGCTTGGGCGTTTCCTGGACAGCGCAGAGCTGAAAGGGGACCAGTATACCTGCGCTCTCATTTGTGTTGAGGTTAACCTCGAGAAAAGTCTTCCAGAAGACATTAATCTCTCTGTGGGGGAATGGTGCCATATCCAAGAGCTAGACTATGAGCATATTCTTTTTAAGTGCCTCCGGTTCCATGCTTACGGTCACTTCGCAAGGAACTTCCCCAAAGCCTCCGAGGAACCGGGACCAGTCAAAGCTGATGATTTTCAGCCCGTAACTAACCGACGAAGGCAGACAAGGCGAAAGGATCCACAAGCCCAGGCCCCGAAGGCCACTTATTCAGTAGAGGCAACTCTAGAAAATAAAAACAGTTTTGATGCGCTAAAGGAAGATGAAGCCCCAGAACCAGAAGCAACAACAGTCAAAAAAGATCCACCAGCAGATGAAAGCCTTCCGGAATCCACCCCCCCAGATTCAGTAGCAGCGAGAGAAGTTTGGGCTTCAGATCCGGAACCCTCTGCCCATGCAGGCCTGGTTGTTACAGCCCCCTCTAACGGCTCTGGGGGAACTTCTGAACCTGAATAAAATTCGGCCCCGTCCCCACCCCTAACCTGAGGGCGAAGGACCAACAAAGCACGCAGAGAAAAGGAGGCAGCCCCCAACATTTCGTTAGGTTCTCAGAAAAAGATGGACCCCTACATCAAGGGGAAACCTTCAGCCCCCTTGGTATAATGCTTTGCTTCTGTCTTTTGCTATGCTCACAGTTTGTGAGAATTTACTCATGTACGCAATATTTGTCATATCATCGACTTAGCTCAAGGAGCAGAGGGTATTGGTCTCCCAAGACATTCACAAGAAGGTTGGCAACACTGTTAGAGGTCACCAATCTTCTTCAGATTTGTAACTTTTTTATTCTGGTTGGCCAGAATTCCGCTTAATGCAACATAACCATTTTCGTAAAAAAAAAAAAAACAATCTTGGTCAAGCCTTTTTGATATTTATTAGAATCCAACTTGTGTGGCTTAATAGGATTGAGAAGAGGGAAATCCATAAAGAGATTACCCGTGCTCGTGGAAATGGAAATACTGGAAGGGGATAAACTCATAATCCATGGTTTGGATCTAGTTAATGTCTTGGTAGCTAAGAATAATGGATTCTGGGATGGGAACCGAGACATTCATGTAGATAAAAATCTTGACATAGGAAGTGTATTGGCCTTGTTTGGTTTCTTATGTTTATTTGACATAGGTTCCCAGATATTTTTTGATACCTACTAAAATATCTTTGTCTTAATATTCATGTGGGAGTGAATAAAGATTAACACAAACCAGGGAAAAAGTGAAATCTTCTTTTTCCAGGTTAAATTTCTTTGTCAAATAGTGGAGATGCAAGCTCGTCGAGTGAAAAATATGGCCCATTTTTAAAAATTCACTGACGACCCTTGTGATTGTGAAAAATAGTTGTAAAACATCCTTTAGATCCAAGCTTGAGCTCAAAGTGATCTTGGGGTTTGCAGCGAGAACTGATCCAAGATCCCAAATCACATTTTGTAGGCCAGAGCCCTAGAAATGTTATAATGATTGCATGGTATTTTTTGTAATGAACATAGTGTTTACACTTGAATCCGCCAAGGACTGAAACAAAAACCTCACAAGGATTAGAATCCTCCTTCATTTTTATAGAGATGGTACTCATCTTTGTCTTATGATATTATTAATAACTTTGGATCAAGAAATAATATAGGACCTTAAGATAATCCAATCTTTTATTCTCAAAGAAAGATCCAAATGCTTAAAAGTAAAAATATTTATAAAAGAGCATTCCTGAGAAATGGACCAAGAATCTCACACATCACACATTACAAAAAATAAACAAAATTTCCTTACATCCATCATAGTGAAAATAAATATTTGTGATCACAGCAAAATAAAATAAGATGCTCCATATGCATAAGATAAAGTTTATAGAGTAATTGCTTGTATAGCTCAAAGAATATTATGATAGATCAATTTCAAATACTTTATACTAAAAAATCAGAGTTATAAAATATAGTCAAAACTGATCCCAAATTAGTTCTCTGTGATTTCTCAAAAATAATAATGTCTGTTACAATGCTTTGAAATTAAAATGTGTTTGTCCATAGGAGTGGGAATGGGGCTCCCATGGACCATAAATAAAACATATACAAAGATATATAACATAGAAGGAAGAAAGTGGGTGGATGTCGATCAACAAAATCTGGAAAGAAGAAAAAGAGAATGTTATCAAGATTCATTTATACTTTTCTATTTAAATAAGAAGAATAACTGGATGAAAACTGATAAATAAAGAAGCATGTGATCAACATGAACTTACTATGATGGTATCATAGTAAGTGATCAACATCTCTCCCTCTTCATTTTCTTGTTGTTGTTTCTTTTATACTTTTGTTGGTTGCAGTTTTATTACTGGTCATAACTACCTTTGCTGGAATTTTGGAGATCCTGGCGATTGAGTTGTTCAACCATTCTTGTATAAATTCCCTTAATGGGGAAATGGTGGCTTCTTGTTTTATTTTAACATTAAACAACTCCTTTTCAATTTCTCTAAGATCAACAGATAAATTTTGTAATATATTTTCAATTTCTTCATTTTTATTTGTGTACTCAACAAGCTAGTTGTAAATGTCATCATGTGTAAATTCAATAATATTATCAAACTTTTCAGCCGATGTCCTTTTTAGTTCTTCAATTTTCTCTTCGAAATGTTTTCGAGTCATGAATATAGAATTTGAAAGATATTTAGGGTTTGGGACTTCAACAGTGGTTCTAGCGATATCCAAATCTAGGATTTTTTAATATGCTTCATTCATCCTTCTTGATAAATCAACCAATTTAGTTATAGGACCCTTTAACACATTGATTCTTTTCATCCAACAGGATTTTAATTGCTTGATGTGGCTCAGAGAAGGTATATTTTCTTACTTGTTTTCTCTGTCATTTCCAAAAAATTCATTGCAAATATCACAAATCCTTCTATCTAAAACCATTCATCATTTTTCAAATCTGAATTCTCAAACCTAAAGAAGAAAAACCCTTTTCCATATCCTACAACTCTACAATCAATGACATCCTTTTCTTAATATTTTCTTCAACGAAATGTCGGGTGACAATGATTAAATTGGAAATTCCTTTGACCCTCGCAATTGGTTTTGGGTTTTATTGAAGACCTTTTCCAGGATGAACCATATCAAGAGGAGAAGAGATAATAGGTGGAAGCATGAGGGTTAGTTCCAATTCTTTAATTGTTTATTTTAGCTGAGCATTCTCTTATTCCATATGTGCAATTGAAACATCAAGTGCATCCCCTATAACTTTATGAATAGATGATAATTTAGAAGGTAACATATCTCGAGTATCAATGTTAGATCGTAGTTTCC
>JZKD02S2308344.1:102344-127323 GCA_000966675.3 Picea glauca | reverse complement strand
TATAATACCACCAATTGTGTGCAAACCTTCCACAATCCTCCCAACCTTTGGCTACGTTGTTCAAAACTCTCAACAGTGGATCACCCCCGAATTGGGACTAAACTCCACCCAGGTAAAGGGATTCCTAGCTAGACTGATGTATCTCAGACAATGGGAACAAATCTATCGGGTGCCTACTCAAACTAACAGATCGCAATTTCCCATTTCCCACTTTCCTGTCCCACCCTAGGAAGTGTGCCCCTTCTCTTCTCAATAGTCCTTGGGTTTCCCCACTTCCCTTCCAGGGATTTAGCAACAAGATGGAATGGAAGTCTTAGAGCATTGTAGTTGTAGTTGGGCTCCCTCAAGAAATCAATTCCCAAAAATTCTCTCACCTGAAGAGAGTTTCTCACAGGCCTGACAACCCACCTCTTCAATCCACGGGCTTGCCAACCCACCTCTTCAATCCTAGGTGCCCAACAACCCGCTTCTTTTGTCCAATGCTTAGGTCAACTAGGAACAAGTATATGGAATGGAAAAAATAGTGTTCAGGGGGAAGTGCAGGTGATCGCAACAACAACAACAACATTTGGGTTTGGTATAGGCGTTGCTCATCACAGAAAGGTACAGATGCACTACTCCTCCTAGGACAGGTACACGATACTGCTGATAACAAGAAATGTACGGGTATAGCTCAAGGAGTGCGTGCAGGATCCAAAGGTAATATTGATGGAGTGAATGGAACGAATGGTTGAGTGTGTCCGAAATGGACTAGTTTCCCCACATTTATTTGCATGTTCCATTGATGACACATGGTTGTAACACCCTGTTTCCCCCTGTCTGTAAAAATAAATATACTAGTGAAGAACTATGGCAAACTCAAAGATGTGAATGTGTGATTTGAATGGACCTTAGTAAAAAGGTCCATGAATGTAAATAATGTTATGAATATATATATATATATATATATATATATATATATATAACTACTTAGAGGGGGATGTGTTGACAAAGAGAGCACGCTGGCTGAAGAAAGGGGGTGGATGGCACTTGGAATGGTGGCGTTAACTTCCACCGAACCAAACCGTATTTGGTCTTCATTGGCCCATAGAACCAAGAGTGGCTCCCTGGCCCTGAAATGAATTACTCACCAGGATGGTAGGTGAAGAGGATCCTCATGAGTTAATGAGGGATGGGGGTGAACCACCCATCCGTGGAGGCCTTAGACCTAACCATCACGGGGGAATTCGTGCCACACGCAACCTCACCGGGAAAGAAAAGGAAGGTAAAAGGTGTGGGAGGGGACATAAGGGGGAGACCGCAGGAAAAGATTCGAAGAACTCTGGAACAAAATATAGAGTGAATGATATCAGAGAAGAAGGAGAGTAACCTTCATTCTCGATCGCTGAAGAACAGAGACAGAGAGTCTCAAGCATCGTGGTCTAGCTCGGGGGTGGCTCATGGTAAATCCATTCGGATTCGCTGAGGCTACAATTGGGTGGAAACAAGAACCCCTCTCAGCAGTTGCATCAAACCCGATGTTTTTCTGATAAGTGTTTTATGTCTTGTGTTTTTGAAATCTATATGCTGACATGTATGCTCATAATCTATGCAATTATGAATGATTTCAGTGTAAGACTATCTGCATGGTGTTTTGATCAGAAAAGATGGCTGCATGCTTTTATTGGAAAGACCAAGTATGACTTATGTTTACATATATATATATATATTGAACTAATAAATATTTTTCAAGTATTCTCTCGTGAGATTTGTTCCCGTGTTTGTCTTACCTGATGCCTTGGATAGATTTCCCCATGAAGGCACCCTTTTGAGACCACTCCTTTACCTTCTAGAAGACCTTCTAGTCTGGTCTTCAAAACTTGGTGTAAATTTCCCGAGGACCCAAAGGAGGATGTTATAGTTTAAGTCTTGAAATCTTGCACGAGGGAGAATGGTCCTCGTAGACTCCAACATTTTAGCATTTTGATACCTAGAATACCCAAGGGAAAGTTCCCTTGCACTCGCAAGTCCTGAAATCCCGACTTGCAAAATCCCAAAATGATAGCGTGTGGATGAGTTAGGACCTTTCGGTGGTTAGGTACCCAGGATACCCTCCCTCTTTCTAAATGCATGAACGAGACCCTTTCATAGGATCTAAGGTCTATTACGACCATTAAATTGGATGAAGGAATGTAGGTGTTAATGCCTCGACCCCTTTTTAACCTTCGTAAGTAGCGGAGAAATCAGGATCGTCGATTCCAAGACTTGCGAAATTCCGATGGATGTAATCCCGAAATAGAGGCATAGATTAAGAGTGGGTACTTTGGAGTTTCGGCACCCGGAAGATCTAGATGCGAGACCTCCTGTCTGCGCACATTGCGAATCTCCGATACGCGAAACCCCGAATTTTGGTAGACGGTATGATGAGTGGGTGTATCGGATTTTCAGTACTCGAGAAATCGAAGAACGTTACTCTTCATCCTCTTCTATCATGAAGTCCTGACTTGCAAAATCTGGATATGGCATAGTGTAAATTAAATCGGCATTTTCGGCGTTTCGGTATCTGAGACCTCGAAGGATAGTTTTTGTTTTGTGTACCTACTAGATATGAAGTCCCGAGGGGGAAAGTTCCGATGTAGTGTAGTGCGTGAAATCTTTATGCTTCGGAGTTTAGATTTTGGTATTTCGGAGCTTTGACTCCCGGAGGATCTGGGTACGAGACCTCTTGTCCTCGCACATCCTGAAATTTCGATATACGAAACCCTAACTCATGGAATCCCAAAATGGCATAGTGTGACTTGGTTCATCATTTCGGCGTTTCGGTACCCATAACAACCCAAGGGTAAGTTTCCCTTGTACTCACAAGTCTCGAAGTTCCAACTTGCGAAACCTCGAAAAGATAGAGTGTGGAGAAGTTATTATACTTCGGTGTTTCGACACCCGGGGTACCTAAGTGTGGGCTCCATGTACTTTCCAGTCTTGAAGCCCTGATTAGCGAAATCCCGAAAGGAGAAATGCCAAAATGTCCTAGCACGGATAATATTGGGTGTTTCGGTATTTCGGTACCCGAGACACCTATTGGCAAGTTCTCTTGCACCCGCCAGTCCCGAAAACCCGGTTTGCGAACTCCCGAAATATATATATATATATATATATATATATATATATATATATATATATATATATATGTATGTATGTATGTATGTTTGTATGTATGTATGTAGGTTTCGGAGTTTCGTCTCCCGGGAGACCTAAGTGTGAAACCTCCTGTCATCGCATATCCTGAAAACTCGGTATGCGAAATCCCGAAGGGTAGAGTGCCCGAACTTAACCTAGGTCGCTATTAATCATGTTAAGTGGTTAGATCCATTTCGGATTTTGTCCCTTCGAAAGACAAGAGAGAAAGGGGAATACATGCACCGCGATTTCCTAAATCGCGAAAGCCGACGAGCACCTCCTCGATAAGACCTGTGGTCATAGCCTCCGATCATATGAGTGTGGTTAAGGGGTAGCAGGGTCTGTATTAGGTCCCGTAGGGATTCAGGGATTATTTTCATTAGAGAAAAGATGAAAAATCCCGAAAAATCTTGATTTTCGTAGTGGGTGTGTTACAATGGCCCTCTAGGAGATCGTTTCTCTCCACTTGTATTTAATTTCTCTTTCTCATAAGAACTTAGGATATCATAAGTTATATCCATAACTTAGTCTTTTAGGAATAATATTATAATATTCCCTTGGAGATAATCCATTTAGCCTATCCCCTTTCCTAGGCTCTTAGCCCCCCCCTTTCCCTTCCTAGTGGGGTTTAGTCCCCCTTACTCTTTTATTGTGGTTGGTCTACACGTAATGATGTATTTTATTAATGATATGAGTGTTTTCATATACAAAAATAGGATCATTGGCCTTTAGCATCTAGGCTCTCCGACCTAATAATCACATAAGCCATTTGGCCTATAATAACCTGGATCACTAGCCTATAAAACATATTCACATTTACAATTTGGGCCTTGGTCTTGGGGTTGTTACATTCTCACTCTTACTATTTGTATTTCTCTCAAAAACTAATTTCTTATATTCTTTATCAAAAGATGCATTTTTACAACGAACATTTCTTCATTAGAAAATGTCTCTTCCTGGATCATGAGTGTGGAAACATGTACATTTTCTCTAGCCGATAATTATACATCTGGGAAAGCAATATTTTCAATATCTATATCCAAATCCATGTTATCCAATAACAAATCATCTTTTGGAGCATTTTTTCATCCCCCTCATGTTTTGAATTAGTTCTTTTTCTTTTGAATTTTAATTTATGGGGATTCTTCAGGTTCTCTTTAGGAGGGTTTCTCTCTTCATCATCTCCTGAGTTATTGCTAGGCATTTTTCTTGTGTGGGATTTCCCTGGTTGAGGATTTGACTTTGGTAATGTGCTTCTTCAAGAGACAGTTGGTGACTGGACGTTTTTATCACTCGAGGGTTTACCTCTTTCTTTAGGGTGCTATGCAGTACTTATAACAATATCTATATCTCTAGACTCTCTGTCGGCTTCTTAATTATTTGGATTGTGGATGCCATTTTCTTCTTATCTTCTATCAACTGAATTTATAAGTGTAGGGATGAGCCCAACCGAAAGCAAATAATCATAAAAAATATTATTAGGGTCAAAAACCTTGATTTCCTTTACGAATCTCAGGTCAGAATGATCAAAACAAGCAACATATTCGTCTATTTTGGAAATTCCTCGGAGAAGAATTTCACCAACTTTCCACAGGAGAGGTATGAACCTCTTTTTCCTTTTTTTCAGAGAAAGTATGAAACCAAATTTATATTTCCTAGATATCTCAATGATAAACAACTTATTAGATAAGGAAATAAAACAGGTTTTTTGATAGAGCAGAAAACCTTGATAACATTGTAATCCTCCATTTTCTCAAGAACTCATTTTCCCTTTAGAAAACTCGTTGCTTCCAATGATAGTCGTGAAGTGTCTTCATCAAATAACAACTTCTTAATTTTAGACACAAAATCATAATATAACTCATAGAAATGATAGTTGACTCTCTGCCTCCATGGAGCTTGGTACCACATGGTCACATGGTCCACCTTTATTTTAACTCTCCGGGCAATGTTTAAACCCTCAATGGTATGATAGTATTTGACAGAAAATATAAAATAAGACGACATCTAATTTTTTTTATCATTCTTGAAATTAGTCAACTATGTAGTGATTTCATTCTATATAATCTTTGCCCAATCGAAGATAGCATTTTCATGAACCACAAAATGAAGTATATATAATTACATTCGGGGATTGGTTTTTGTAGGGTCATGGCCAACAATTCGAGTAAATAACCAGGAAATTTATTTATAAGGATTCTTTAAAGAAATTACCTAAATTCTGGACATATCTTTAGGCATTGATGTAGGGTCATGAAAATATTCTTGAAGAAGCTCTATTTCATTGTTCCTAGTTTTTAGGAAATTTCTAGCTTCCTCCCCTTTATAAACCAGGTTTGGCTCTTGCAATTTCAACATTTCTCTAAATAATGTAGGCACCATTGAAATAGGAGAACTACTTTGAAACATGATGACCCTTCTATTTTGAATAAGATTATCGATGCATCAGGTGATGATATCATTGCATTCAAAGACTTTTGGAACACATCCCATGAGAAATATTCCTGAGGTCCACAATTTTTTGTTCTCTTATCCAATAATTTTGAATAATACCAGTAGGAGCAGGAGAAATGATAATTCCTCACAAAATGACTTTTTTCTCATGGATGTCTTTGCGAAGCTCACCAAATTTTCTTGAAATATTACTTTGCACAGTAAAATCAAATATTACCCCTCCCAATGCAACCAATATCAATCGGTGTCCCCAACCATACTTAGTTGTTTTCATTATGTTCACATACTTTTTGGACCTACGAACCTTCACACTTGTATTATCTTCCATTCACCCTTGTATAAGTCCTTCCAAGACTTACATTATTTTTTCATTGTAGACTTTCAGACTTTCGGACTTGCGGACCTATGTGATGCACATCCACTCTCTCCATTGTACGGTCAACATTTTCAAACACTTATCCATTTCATAATTTGGGACTTTCAGACTCATGGATCTTTGGACTTGTATACCTAACTTTTCATACACTTAGACATTTTCAAATACTTATAACATCAAGCAGAGGAGATGAGTAAACCTTTATTTTAACATCACATAAAAATGAGTGAACCTCTATTATAACACCACCGAACAATGGGTCAAATATCTCATATTCAATGAGATACAAACAATATAATTACCAAAATATATTTACACTACATAATTTTTCTGATACAAGAAGTGATAACATGGGCATGGCAATCCTAAGCCAAACTGCAACACCAACCCTTGTTTTCTTTCATTTCCTCATATAAGATATTTGACCCATTGTTTTGTGATGTTATAATAGAGGTTTACTCATTGTTATGTGATGTTATGTGATGTTATGTAATGTACTGAACATAATGTTGATGCTTGAATCCATCAAGGGCCGAAACAAAAACCTCACGAGGATATGAATCCTCCTTCATTTTTATAGAGGTGGTACTCCTCTTTGGCTTATGATATTCTTAATAAATTCAGATCAAGCAATAATATAGGACCTTAATATAATCCAATATTTTATGCTCAAAGAAAGATCAAAATGATGAAAATTAAAAATATTTCTAAAAGAGAATTCTTGAGAAATTGACCAAGAATCTCACACATGAGACATTACAAAAAATAAACAAAATTTCCTTACATCCATCATAGTGAAAATAAATATTTCTGATCACATCAAAATAAAAGAAGATGGTATGCATGCATAAGAGAAATTTTATAGAGTAATTATTTGTATATATCAAAGAAGATTATGATAGATCAATTTAAAATACTTTATACTCAAAACTTAGAGTTATAAAATACAGTCAAAATTGATCCTCAATCAATTCTCTGGGATTTCTCAAAAATAATAATGTCTGTTACAATGATTTGAAATTAAAAGGTGTTTGTCCATAAGACTGGGATTGGGGATTCTTGTGTATCCGAATTCCATTCGAACCTTTGATCCCTTTTCAACAATAAATTGATCAGTTTTAGAATGCTCGCATAATCAAGAACAAATATCCACACAAAATTGATTTTCCCAAAAAATGATTGGACTCCTTTCTTATATGATGGAGGGTTAAGTTCATTGATAGCCCTAACCCTTTATGGGTCAATATAAATTCCTTCTTTTCACACAATATGCCCCGATATCTTGTCTTTAGTCACATCAAACAAAAATTTCTTTGGATTCAAAGAAACTCCATATAATCTACATCTTTTAAATGATTTTGTCAGATGATAGATGTGCTCATTTCTTGTCTTTGAATGGACTACTAGATTATATTGGTAGTCCTCCATGAAATTTCCTATCAAACCTTTGAATGTGTGGTCCATATCATTGTGAAACATAGCTCCAGTGTTTTTTAAACCAAAATACATCCGAACATATGCATATGTCTCCCAAGGTGTTATAAAAGTCATCTTAGCTCTGTCTTCCTCTTCAACCAAAACTTGATTGTATCCAAAAAAACCATCTAACATGGACATACACGCAGATTCAGTGACTTGTTAAAGAAGGAATTCTATGTTAGGCATAGGATAATTATCTTTTACACTTGATTTATTGAGATCTATGAAATCCACACACATCCAAATCTCCCTAGTCTTTTTCCTCACAATAACTGGATTTGAAAGCCAGTCAGAATGTATGATAGGATATATTATTCCATCTTTCTTCAATTTTTCCAACTCAATATTCAACAATGGTTTTAACTTGGGATTCATCATTCTTATTTTCTGCTTGACAAGTTTTTCTCCTTCTCTTAATGGGATGATATGCTAAAATATTGTTTTATCATAAGCCTTTAAATCATCATAACTCCAAGAAAAAACATCAATATATTCTTTGAATAGGGCGATATATTGATCAACCTCTTCAGATGTACAATCAAATCCCAAGTTAATGTAGTTTGGGGAACTATCAATCCCAATATTGACTTTTCTCATTTCTTGAACTTTTTGGACTAATACCTCTTCCATGATATTTTTGGCATGATCATCTCTTGTGAAAAGAGATTTAGATTGGACACAATTCTTCATATCAGAGGCTATGCCATTATCTTCATCCTCATTTTCATTTACTAGAAAATCCTCTACGTCTTCATCATTTTCAAACACTTGGGGATACTCTTGGTTATCAGGTACTGAGGGTCAAAATACTCTTTTTGCTTGAAAATACGCCTCACTCTAGATATCATCTGGGTTTGACAGTGAAGTAGACAATGCCAATGAATCTTCCTTCTAATTTTTATCCCTTGGAATGAAATAATTATTGAAAGAACATAAGGCCTTCATCAATTCATTTACTCTTTTGAAGTATAATTTGATCTTTTCCTTCTTAATTTTATATTTATGAGTGACTTGATTTATTGTCAATTCAGAGTCTCCAGTCACAATAAAATGTTAAATATTCATTTCCCATGCTAGGATCATTCCTTGAATCAAATCCTCATATTTAGCTTCATTATTTGTGCAAGAAAACTCAAGTCTGATGGCATGTGGGTGTA
Source organism: Picea glauca (assembly GCA_000966675.3). NCBI lineage: Eukaryota > Viridiplantae > Streptophyta > Pinopsida > Pinales > Pinaceae > Picea > Picea glauca. Next base: position 118,701 of record JZKD02S2308344.1, on the reverse strand, counting down.
CATTTTTTTCGGGTATTTTGAGATCAATTCCAACTTCGCTCCCTGAGCTTGAACAAGATCCATTGAATGACATCCTCTAGTATCCCGTAAAATAATTATCTTCATTTTAGTATATCATCAATCTTCTCCATATTCATGATGGCTTAGTTTCCAATACCAACATCTATATACTTCCATTAGTTCGTTATCATTCTTTTTGAAATAAAATGGTCTCCTAGGTTCACGAGGAACCTTGATTATTGCTCCATATTTATCAGGTAACATCATACAACTTCCATCATTCATTATATAGCCATCGATCATGGATGACTAGTCTTTTCTGAGGACAACTTTGTATGAAGGAGGAAGATCCACCACCAGAATATTGAAAACTGTAATAATATGGGGAGCGACAATAATCTAGGCATAAAAATATTCAATTTCTCCATAAGTTGGCACCTTCTTGGAATCAATTGCATAAATGTTTTCTCCTATTTCATAGACTCTGGTGCAGCTCATACCAAGTGCATCCATTACTGCCAAAGGCATCATATTGTTTGTCGTGCCAGTATCAACTAGACAATTATGGAGTGCAACATCATGGTTTTATATAGAAATATAGAAAGGTGGGACTTTGCCTCTCAATTTTACTACCGATGTATTTCGACTTTTCTTTGGGTTTATGATAATTGCTTCAATTCTTCCCGCTGGCTCGTCCAATAGATTCAAAAAATTTTCCCTCTGTTGGGGAATTTTCACCACTTCTGCGAAAGGCATAATAATTCTCAACCTGCTTAGATTGTCAAAAACATTATATATCATCTGAAGGGAATTTAGCATCTGATGTTGCTTCTTAACTATGGTGTTTCTTATATTTCTTTTGTTACTCTCTTTATCATTGTATTTCTCTTTCTCTTTCTCTTTATCTTTTTCAAATTATCTTTATCTTTGGACTTATTTACAAATACCCGTATTTGGACAACATTTTCTTGCAAGAAAGGATAATATTTGCCTTCCTCAAACATGTACATGGATGTCTTGCATCCGTCTGTCTATACAGGTTCAAAAGTTTCTTCTGGGGTATAATAATTTTCTAGCTCATCTATTTGTTCATTTTATGGTTAATCAAGAACCATTGCATTTGGAATTGGCTTCCTGGGGACCCTCTATCTTTGTTGATTATCCAAATTTTCAAACCTCACTCTCTTTTCTTGAGGAGGGTTCCTTCTTTGTCTCAGGACAAACATCCTTGGATTGGGTATAAAATTATCATTCCTTCTCAATATTGCTATTTCATTTTTCATTTGTCTAATGGTTCTATTCATTTGTGCAATCTCAATCCTTTGCTTCGTCTCTTGGTTTACAATAGGGTTTGTTTTCACATTTGATATAGTTCCTTTAAAGAATATTCCACCGATCGTCTAATTTTGACTTGATCACAACCTTTTCTCTTCATTTTTTTCGAACTAGATGCTCCTCGATCATCAATGTTTAGATTACCCATCTACCTTTGTACTTTTTTTATAATACTATCAGGGCCAACTCCCATTTCAATCATGATTTTCTTTCATCTTCATAGCTTTGGTCATTGATTCATCTAGAGTATCAATTTGGGAAGTTATAATGGAGAAATTCACATTGGGTCGCATGGCATTTTTGTAGCAACCAAGTATTACTTGATCATTAGGCCTTTTATCTTCAGGGATCTTGTTCAATATTTTATTGAATTTGATATTGAATTCTCTTATTCTCTCATTTTTCTTCAGACAAATTTGGGTTGAATTAGTGAGAAGGGTATGATATGCGACTGGGGGAGTGAGAATACTCAGGAACACAACTTCAAGTTCATAAAATGAGCCAATCGAACTTGTGGGGAATGTGGTGTACCATTCATAATCTTGACCCGATAAAGTTTGGAGAAGAAACCTTACCATTATGTCATAATGTTCAACAAGATGGAAATCAAAAACATCCAAAAACAAATCAATATGTCTCTTAGCATCAATAGTTCCATCTCTGGAAATGTCTTTAAAGTACCTTTACGAATAAGAGGTAACTCATGTTGTTCACCTCCCAGGTCAAGAGGAGAGTCTCTTATTCTTCTCATATTTCTTAAAATTCTACTTTCTTGATGTCTCTTGTCCTATCGTATGTATTCTCTCCTTTATTCATGTCTTTCCTCTCGTCTTTCTTCTCTGTCATCCATGTATGGAATTTCCTTCTTTTATTCAAGAGTACGCCTTTCAATTTATGAGGTACACAATTGCTTTCTTTTTCTTCTAGTGATTGGTCCTTTTTATTTTTCCAGCTTCAATTTCTTCCTTGATCTTGAGCTAGTCTTTCATTTCTCTGGTATTTTATTTCGTCTCTTCTTTGTCTTCGGAGAATTTCTCCTTCTTCTTCTTGAACTAGTGTCTCCCATGATCTTTCTAGTTCTTCTCTTATTCGAGAAGTTGTTATCACAATATTATATAACTGATGAAGAATACTTCGTTGATTATTCAATCTGATCTCTAATTGGGCCTAGTTGGCCTGAGGCAAATTCATATAATTTTAGAGTCTAGAAGTAGATATTAAATCTTCAATTTTTCCCCTAGTATAGTCACCAAAAATGTTGATACTTGAATCCATCAAGGAATGAAACGACAACCTCATGAGGATATGAATCCTCCTTCGTTTTTATAGAGGTGGTACTCCTCTTTGGCTTATGATATTCTTAATAACGTAGGATCAATAAATAATATAGTACCTTAAGATAATCCAATCTTTTATGCTCAAATAAAGATAAAAGTGCTAAAAATTAAAAATATTTATAAAAGAGAATTCCTCATAAATGGACCAGTAATCTCACACATCACACATTACAAAAAATAAACAAAATTTCCTTATATCTATCACAGTGAAAATAAAGATTTGGGATCACATCAAAATAAAAGAATATGGTCCATAGACATAAGAGAAATTTCATAGAGTAATTGTTTGTATAGCTCAAAGAATATTATGATAGATAAATTTCAAATACTTTATACTCAAACCTCAGATTTATAAAATACAGTTAAAATTGATCTTGAATCAGTTCTATGGGATTTCTCAAAAACAATAATGTATGTTACAATGATTTGAAATTAAAAGGAGTTTGTCCATAGGACTGGGATTGGGGATCCCACGGACCATAAAGAAAACATATACAAGAATATAGAATGTAGAGGGAAGAAAGTGTGCAGATGTCGATCAACAAAATATGGAAAGAGGACAAAGAGAAAGTTATATGGATTTGGTTATACTTTTCTATTTAAAGAAGAAGAATAATTGGATGAAAGCTAGTAAAGAAAGAAGAATGTGATCAACATGAAATTACTATAATGGTATCTCTCACTCTTCATTTGCCTGTCATTTTTTCTTTTATACTTTTGTTGGTTGCGGTTTGATTACCGATCATAACTACCTCTGCTAGAATTTCATATATTTTGATTATTGAGTTGTTCAACCATTATTGGATAAAGTCCCTTAAAGGCTTGGATGATAGCTTAAAACTCTTGATCATAAAAATAGTCTTTCTTCCTTTCTTCATTCATCTTCTCGAAATGATATCGGTATACCTTTTTGGATCAAAACTACTCCAATCATCATCCCACTTGCATCACAATCTACATGAAATACCTTATTGAAATTTGGAAGTGCCAACATTGGTTGTTCTATTACCTTTTTCTTAAAGTGCTCAAATGACTTATTTGTGTCTATTGTCCATTGAAATGTTCATTTCTTCATGCATTCAGTAAGAGGAACACAAATATGATTGAAATTCCTAATGAACTTCCTATAGAAAATCACCAACCGATGGAAACTCCTCACATCAAAAGTGAATTTAGGTGTCAACCAATATAAAATAGCCTTTACCTTCTTGGAATCCATCTTTAAACCTTATCTGAAAACCACAAAGCTCGAGTATACAAGATCATTTGAAAAAACACACACTTCTTTAGATTTATCAACAATGCCTCCTCTTTTAATCATTGTAACACTTTCTTCATGTGCTCCAAATGTTCCTCTTTTTTCCTGCTGAAGATTAGAATTTAATCTAAGTATATGCCAACAAATTTTCTCAAAAACATCATCAAAACTTCGTTCATCGTCCTGATGAATGTACTAGGTGCATTAGTTAAGCCAAATGGAATAACCAACAACTTGAACAACCCATCTTTTGTCTTGAATGTTTTCTTCCATTCATCACCTTACCTTATTCAAATTTGATGATAACCACTCTTCAAATCAATCTTTGTGAAGTACTCAATTCCACTCAAATAGTCCATAAGATCATCCATTCTCGGTAAAGGAAACATGTACTTGATGGAAATATTATTAATAGCCCACGAATATGTACACATCCACCACTCACTATTATTTTTCGGTGTCAAAACTGTCGGTACTTCACAAGGACTAAAACTTTCTCGAATTAATCCTTTGTCAAGTAACTCCTATACTTTCCTATTTAGCTCTTCACTATATGTTGGAGTCATTTGATAAGGTTATTTAATTGGAAAAATGGATCTTGGTATCAAGTCAATCTAGTACGATATACTTGTCAATGGGTGTAACCCTGCTGGTAAATCATATGCTATAATTTGCTTAAATTATTTCAACAAATGTTGAGTCTCGACTGTTATAAAATTCATGTTCTCAGTTTCCTTAATCCAATTTGGCATTATTGAGGGGATGGTTTTTTTCCTTTGGTGTTTTAGTGCCACATGCTATTTCATCCCATGGATTTCTATTTCCCATTAAGTTTAAGGTTGTAATCGAATCCGGGTCAATCAATTAAGATTTTTTTGGATGATGCAGGATCCTATATATGGTATTGTAAACAATGAAGTTGGATGATGAATAGAATTAGAGGTGAAACTCTAAAACATGTTGTTGGTTTTCTTGGATGGGATTCCAGGGTAAATTTATATGAATATGTGCAATTGCAATTGTTTTCTTTTGTGTTAAGAATCTTTGTGTGTATTGCATTATTGAAAAAGGTTTAAAACTTATATTTGGAATCAAAGAATTTATTGGCTTCAAGAGGATGCCTTTGTGGTTAAGGGTTTGGATCAGGTTTGTGATAAACCTTGCTACATTGGGAGATTTTTTGTATCAATTCTTGTGGTGAAATGAAATGGAGAGTAGTTCAAAAATAGAGATCGAAAAATTTAATGGATTTTTTTTTTAGTTGTGGAATCTGAATATGGAATATCTTTTGGTACACAAATATACATCGGTCATTGTAGATCTAGGTACTTCACCTACGAGAATGTCAACAAAAAAATGGATAAAGTTGGATCAAAAGGAAAAGAGAACAATCTAGTTGTGTCTCTCAGATTCAGTATTATTGAATGTGTTCGAGGAGCAATGGTGTTACTGAGAGGAGTTCGGATTGGAACTTTGTATAATCTCCTGGGAAAAAATATTAGTGATGGGTGCAACAATTCAATTGTTCTAACATAGGAGCTTAAGAAGGAAACAATCTTGCATCCACTAGAGAAAATACTATGTTGTGGCATCAAATAATAGGGTGTATCAAAGAGAAGGGGCTTTGAGTAATACATGGTAAAGGTATGGTTGGAGGTATGTTGAATTGATCTCTAGATCTTGATTTTTGTGAACATTTATTACATGGGAAGCATAATCAGGTAAGATTCTCCTCTGGTGCTACGAAGGTAGGGGGCTTTTACAGTTGGTGCACCATGACATGTTTGGACTTGTGGAAACTCAAATAGAGAAGAAAATTAAGGTGTTGACGATGAATAATAGTGGATAATTATACAAGAATGAGTTTGAGGAATTCTTTAAGAAATGAGATATATAAACATAGAAGACTACTCCATACACACCTCAATGGAATGAAGTTGCAAAAATCATGAATACAATGTTGATGGAAAGAGAAAAGATCATCCTTAGTAGTGCTAGGTTGGGACAAGAATTCTGGGTAGAGACAGTGTACACTACATGTTACATGGTAAATCGATCACCCTTGTCGGTGTTGGATGACATGAATTGATGAAGTAGCATAGCAATGCAACTAAGTAGCATATCCATGCAACATGTCTAACACCTACATGACTATGCTTTTCCTTAAGAATGCACAATGGAACTCATGTTTGGACATTTAATGGAAATTTCAATTTCTTTTGTTAAGACTGAAATAGAAGAAATTTGTTACGATCATAATAACAAAAACATGTTATGAATCCTTTCCTTTACCATTTATTGCATAAATTCCTATAATTACAATGTGACCAATAAACAGATCCTTCATCGCTATACTAGTATTGGTTCACTATGCTGTTCCTATGTGTATTACATAGTATTTTTTTTATCTCATTTTCTGTGGTGAACTGAACCACTTCAATCGACCCCCGATAAATATCAATTCAATTCTTCACTAGATGATCAACTCTTCAATTCATGTTTTCTTCCCTTTTATATTCCTAATGCTTCCTTTGTCGATTCATTTCTATCCATTGAGAAGATGAATAGTCATGACAATTCACTGTCCAACCGTTTTCCCGATTTGAAATTTGGTCACTTTTATTTCACTACCGATTGGAATTTGGCGTTCAATCCTCATGAGACATATGGACTGAACTTGGAATTAGAATGTTGAGTAGAAGCATAAACATTACATCATAATTACTGAAGCGTGGAATCACAACATAGGGTCCTATAACATGTAATTGCAGTATAAATACTATAGTGTGAAGTTGCAACATAGAATATTCCTCTATCATGGAGTTGTTGCATAAACCCTGTAGCGTGGAGTTGCAACATAGAATCCTATAGGATGGAGTTGAATCACTCTCATTTGTAATAAGGAGTCACAACATAAGTTTCATAGTAGAGTTTCAACCATCCTTATTCGTCCTAAATCGACTTGTACATAATTGAAATGTTTTTGGGTGATGCAGATTTCCCAGAACCAAAGATGCTCCTACATTAGACACTGTTGGTAGGAAAAAAACATGAGCTCCCAGCTCATGTGGTTGTTTATCCAGAGGATGAATCTAAGTTTCATAGGAATATTTTTTCTTCTTTCGACACCCACAATGCATCCTCAGCTGGCCCTTTGTTTTTCCATTTGACTAAATATTCCAGATACTCCTTGTTAAGAGTTTTTCTACCGATCCTCGTGGCCAAAATTTCTTCCACTTGTTCAAATTTCTTGACAGGTAACTATTTTTCCCATCCATTCAGAGTACCTTCATCATCACCTTTTTCTCCTTCATTAAACTCATATAGATCAACGACATTGAATGTTGGAGAGATATCAAACTTTTCCAGGAGTTCCAATTAATAAGAATTATTTGAAATTCTCCTCAAGATTTTGCAGGGTCCTATTTTATTATTCTTAAGTTTTGTATATGTACTTATGGAAAATTATTTCTTTCTCAAGTGAGCCATGACTAACTCACCTTCTTTAAATATTTTATTCCTTTGTCACAGATTTGTCCTCTGTTTATATTGGCTATTGCTTGTTTGTAGTTTATACTTCACTTGCTCATGTAGATCCTGCATATTGTCTACAAAATCACTTGCATCAAAACTCCTTTTATCTCCTAGATCTATTAAAGCAATCAAATATACCACCACTTTAGGTGACCTTCCATAAACAATTTGGAATGGTCTCCTTCCGATAGATATGTTCACTGAATTGTTGTAAGTGAATTCAATTTTTTCCAAAATTAAACCCCACCGACTAGGATTTTCACTACTCAAACTTCTCAATAAGTTTCCTAAAATTTGGGTTACTACCTCGGTCTTCCCATATATTTGGGGATGATAAGACGAGCTATATAGAAACTTAGATCCAACATTTTCCAAAGTGTTCTCCAAAAGTGACCAATAAATCTCGTGTCTCTTTCTGAACTAATACTCCTCGGTAGACCATGTAGCCTTACCACTTATCTAAAAAGTAAGGTAGACACTTCACTAGCGTCAATTGTCTTCTTACATGCTATAAAATGTGCCATTTTTGAAAATATATCTACTACCACCATCAAATAATCATGCTTCCTCCTTGTCATAGGTAGTTCCAAAACAAAATTCATCCTTACATCTTCCCACGGTATTTCAAGTACTGAGAGTGGAGTGTAAAGTCTTGTATTCTGACTTCTACCTTTGGCTAGACAAACTCTAGAACACTCAACAAATTTTTTGACGTCTTTTTATATTGTTGGGAAGAATGTACCATTATTTCATGAATGTTGTGGTCTTCTCCATGCCACACTTTCCTCCTAAAATTCCATTTTGTAACTCTCTAATGAGATTCAACCGTAATGAAATCTATGGAATATACAATTGTTGGTTCTTAAACAATAATCCTTCTTGAATATGGTAATCTAAGAATGGTGTTCAATCCATACTCCATGGTTCTTTGAACACTTTCCAAGCCTCTACAAAATCTGCATCCTCTTCATACAACCCTTTCACACATTCCAAACTTACCACTTCAACTGACATGGTGTTTATCAATACTGACCTTCGACTCAATGCATCAACAACCTTGTTTGATTTCCTTGACCTGTGTTTAAAAATAAACGTATAAATTTGTAAAAACTCTATCCATTTAGAATGATTTTGATTCAATTTACATTGGTTGTTAATGTACTGCAACAACTTCTAATCAATAAACAAAAAAAAATCCTCTGGAAGAAAGTAATGTTGCCAGTTCTTGAACGCCTCGATGATAGCATACAAATCTTGATCATAAACAAAGTATTTATGCCTTGCTTCATTCACATTCTCATTGAAAAATGTTATCAGTCCACCTTCTTGGCTCAAAAATTCTCCAATCATTGTCCCACTTGCATCACAGTCTACTTGAAATACCTTATTGAAATATGGAAGTGCCAACACTGGTTGTTCTATTACCTTTTTCTTCAATTCCTCGAATGACTTATTTGTTTCTATTGTCCATTGAAATGTGTATTTCTTCATGCATTCATTAAGAGGCACACAAATATGATTGGAATTTCTAATGAACTTCCTAAAGAAACTCCTCACATCAAAAGTGCATTTAGGTGTTGACCAATATAAAATAGACTTTACCTTCTCAGAATCCATCTTTAAACCTTCTTTGAAAACCATAAGGCCCAAGTATACAAGCTCCTTTTGAAAAAATGTACACTTCTTTATATTTATTAGTAATGCCTCCTCTTTTAATCACTATAACACTTTCTTCACATGCTCCAAATGTTCCTCTTTGGTCTTGCTGAAAATCAAAATTTCTTCTAAGTATAGGACAACAATTTTTCCCAAAAATGGATTCAAAATGCCGTTCATCGGCCTCATGAATGTGATAGCTACATTAGTTAACCCAAATGGCATAACTAACCACTCGAACGACCCACGCTTTGTCTTGAACGTTGGCTTCCATTCATCACCTTCCCTTATTCAATTTGATGATAATCACTCTTCAAATAAATATTTATGAAATACTCAATGCCACTCAAACAATCCATAACATCATCTATTCTCGGTAAAGGAAACCTGTCTTTGATGATAATCTTATTAATAGCCTGCATATATGTACACATCCACTTCTCACCATTCTTTTTCGGTGTCAAAATTGTTGGTACTGCACAAGGACTCAAACATTCTAAAATTAATCCTTTTTCAAGTAACTCCTATACTTTCCTATTTACCTCTTCACTCTCTTTTGGAGTCATTCAATAAGTTTCTTTATTTGGAAAACTTGATCATGGTATCAATCTGATTTGGTGTGATATACTTCTCAATGGAGGTAACCATGAAGGTAAATCATATGCTATAATTTCCTTAAATTATTTCAACAAATGTTGAATCTCGACTATTATAAAATTCCTTTTATCAGTTTCCTTAATCCATTTTGGCATTATAGCCAAACAAAAACCACTGTTTATTCCCCCTTAGAAACTATTTAGCATAAAATAGCATGATTATGTTTTTATTGTTATGCATATTCTTGTTGTTATTGTCGTCCATAAACTTGTTATTACTGTTTTCCATAACATTGTTGTTACCACTGTCCATACCCTTTTCCAACATTGCTACCAAATTATAACATTGTCCATCCTTGAAAAATTCATATTAATTCTCGTTGCCATCATGGAATACCTTTATGCATGTTGTCCCCATTTTATGGGATAGCTAAGGAGATCATATCTCAAGGCCCTCATGTTGAAGATATGGAGTTCCGAGAGACTACATGACTAGAACTATCCAATTACGCATACAGAAGACCACTCCATCACCACATTTGATCCATTTTACGTGCATCCACCACACCAACCAACTTCTGGAATGCAAAAGGGTCTTACTCCATGCAATACAAGTTAGGTATTGCGGTAGGTAATCACCCTAATATTTGAGGCATTTTAACATGTTGTATTTGAGATACTTTTGACTATAGAGAACTTTCTTGGACATTATGCCTTTGACCTTGTTTCACCTTGGTGAGTTTCATAGATTTCCTAGTGGGTGGCCAACCTTTTGGAAAGGTTTGTGGCCGGGGGTCCCTTGAGGGGTTATCATACCATTCTCTACCATAGTTGCCACTTTCCTCTCATCACATTCCCATCGTATTCCCTTCATCTAGGTAATTTTACTTTAGTGACCCTAGAAGGGAATGTACCTCATTCCATGGGAAGAATGGGTTGAAGGCCCATAGGGATTTTTTTTGGATAAAAATATAAAAGCCTATATACCGAACGAAGATGGCACCTAAAGGAGATGGAACCTTGATCCCATATATATCGAACGAAGTCATAGGAGTTTAATAGGAGTTCGATGGTACCATATTCCTTATTGCACATAACATAGAGGCTCGACCTTACAAAACCACGTTAGGGGAGGTGATCCCATGTAAGTAATTTTTCTTGAGCAACCATCCAAAGAAAAGTTGCTACTTTGGGCTAGAGTTCAACTATCTAGATCTTGGACCATATATCATCACCAGAAAGAGAGGCATGTTGGGAACCCAAGGAATAATATTATTTCAAGCTAAAGCATACAACATCCTAGTATCCCCAATTGAGCTTGTTCAAAATTAGGGAGAACTTGATCTTTCTGATCTAGAGCTCTGCTTGTAAGGATGCCATGAAATGATTATTTTGAAGAGGAATGTGATATGGGTTGAGTGAATAGTAGTGCCAATGGACCATAGCTTCTTGATCATGGAGCCAATAGTTATGTACTTTGTTTCCATGAACCGCTTGAATCCCTTCTTTGAGAGAGAGGAAGCCATGATGATTTTAAAGTTTGGGAAACTAATGCCAGGTGTCCTTCAAGAATAGAGCCAATTGGCCATCTATGATTTTCCAAAAGTTGTGATCCTATATTAAATATTTTTTTTTCCATGTAGCATTCCATATAAGAGACCATTATTGATTCCCTATCATCCTAGTTATGTCCCAAGGAGGAATATTGGGAGAATAATATTTTTTCTTCCAAATATCATACTAGAACTCATCTTTTTTTTTAAGCCATCTCCCCCAAGTTTTTTCACGTAGAATTTTGTTGATAATATCTGGGTTTCTCAAGCCAAGACCCACTTTAAACTTCGGGAAGTAGAGAGTATTCCAAGCGACCAATTCCCATTTATTTGTTGAGTTTGTTCCCTTCCAAATAAAATTGCATCAGATGGGTTTGATTTATTTTAGGATTATTTTGGGAGCCGCCAGAGATGGGAAGAGGTAAAGAAAGATGGCTTGGAGGACTATTTGAGGAGAATGAGACGCCCAACAATGTTAAGGGAGTGGAAAGTACAACAAGTGAGATTTTTTCTAAGGCAAGAGAGAAGATATTCCTAGGAATAATTGTGAGCAAAAGTCTCCAGGAGAGGGGAGCCATGATATTTGGATGGAAGGGAGATCCTAGAGAATCCTAGAATGTAGGAAACATTAAATTGAATAGGAAGCTGAGTGTTGAAGAAAAATATATGGGATTTAAGATGATTGATAGAGGTATCCATAAATTCATCAAGAATCCTTTTGAAGGTTGTGACTTCCATGGCAGAGGGGAATCCCATTAACATAGTGTCATCTACAAACTGATTATGGGATATAGGAGAGAGAGAATTGTGGAGTGAGATACCTTGAAGACGATGGGAAAGGACAACAAAGTTTATGCTTCTAACCACCTCTTCAACCATAAGAATAAAAGGAAAATGAGAGAGGGGGTCTCCTTGGAGGATGGAATGGAAGGACCAAAAGGGGAGGGATGGAGAACCATTTATGAGAATGGAGAAGAAGGAAGAATGATTAATCATCATAACCAAATTGACCTAGGAAGAGTGGAAGCCAAAGGTAAGAAAGATTTCCTTGATATATTTCCAACTGAGATTATCAAAGGTGTAACACCCTGTTTCCCCTAGTTTGTAAATATAACTAGACTGGCCGAGGACTATGGAAAACTCATAAGTATGAACATGTGATGTAAATGGATCTACAGGAAGAGGTCAATGAATGTGAATGATATTTTAATTATTGCAGGACTGCTGAGAGGGGATGTGCAGAAAAAGAGACCACGATGGCGGTGGAAGGCACCTGAAAAGGTGGCGTTAACTTCCACCGAGAATAAAATACTGTATTTGGACTCCATTGGCCCGAAGAACCAAAAGCGGCTCGCTGGCCCTGAAATTTAATACCTTGCAGGCTGGTAGGTTGATGGCTTGATGAGGGATGGGGAGGTGAACCGCCTGTCCATAGAGCCATCATGACTGACCAGCGCAAGGGTAATCATGCCACACACAACCTCGCGAGAGGATAAGGCGTATGGCAGAAGTGATTAAGGGGCAGACGCGAGGGGAACTCTGGCATGACACAGAGTGGGTGATAGCAGAGAGGAAGGATTGCAACCTTCGCTCCTGGTCATTGGTAGACAGGGAGACGCAGTCTCAGAGCATCGTGGTCTCAGCTCGGGGGTGGCTAGTGGTAAATCCATTGGGAGTCGCTGAGCCTATGGTTGGGTGGAAACGAGCACCCCTCTCAGTAGTTTCACCCACTTCTGGTGTTATCTCTGATAAGTATTTTATGTATTGCATCTTGAAATTCATACCCTGATATATATATATATATATATATATTTATATGTACTCATAGCACTGTGAGATTGTGAACGATTTTTAGTGTAAGAATGTTTGTAAATGTTTTGATAATAATTAAGGGACATACGCTTGTAATAGAATAAGCCATGGGCGACTTATGTCAATAAAGATGAATCTAACTATGCATCAGTTGAACCAAGTCAAACTCCCAGTCCATTCTCGGGAATTTGTTTCCCTTATCTGTATCCAGGAATGCCCAGGAATAGACCTCTTCATGGAGATTCTCGCCTTAGAAAGGTTTACCAAGAACCTGGAAAAAGGGCGTAAATGTGCAAGTCTTAACAACCCTGTGCGAAGAGGAATGACCCTCTTGAAATCCCGAAGTAGCAGTGTAAGGATAAGTATTGATCAATGGATGAGATCTTGTCGGGAAATCTGCGGTCATTCATGATCGTTAAAATCGAAGGAATGAGTGAGGGCGTAATTTGCCTTAACCACTTTTTCCTCTATATTCGTGAATAGCGAGGAAATCCGAATCGTAGAACCCCAGACTCCATGAGAACATTTGGACCATTGGTTTATCCACGTCCAAAGAGCATTGGGAAAGGGCGCGACATCGGGATTGATCTGAATCGTCAGATCTTAGCTAGGGAACCCGACAGTCATCAGATCTATAGGGAGATAAGTGAGGGTTAATCCCTTGTGAATAGGGGCAAAGAGGATCTAAGTCGTCCATCCGAGGAGGACAGGTGGAAGAGATCCAGGGATCTCACTACCTCGGAGACTCGCGAGGTAATAACCCAAAGTTTGGATTCTCCAAATCACGAGTGGCAATGCCACGAAAGGATCTAAGCCGTCCATCCGAGGAGGACAGGTGGCATAGATACAGGGATCTCGCTACCTCAGGGACTCGCGAGGTAAGAGCCCAAAGTTTGGATGCTCCAAATCGCGAGTGGCGAAGCCACGAAAGGATCTAAGCCATCCATCCGAGGAGGAAAGGTGGCAGAGATCCAGGGATCTCGCTACCTCGAAGATTTGCGAGGTAAGAGCCCAAAGTTTGGATGATCCAAATCGCGAGTGGCAAAGTGGCAAGAGGATGTGAGCCGTCCATATGGGGAGGACAGGTGGTAGAGATCAGGAAGATCTCGCAAACTCGGGAACTCGCAGGGTGAGAGCCCAAGTATTGGGTGTTAAAAGGTGCGAGACACGAGGTCGTGAAGTAGCGAAATGGCGAGAGGTTGTGAGCCATCCATATGGGAAGGATAGGTGGTATATATCGGGAAGATCTCGCAAACTCGGGAACTCACAGGGTGAGAGCCCAAGTATTGGGTGTTAAAAGTCGTGAGACGTGAGGTCGCGAAGTAGCGAAGTGGAGAGAGGCTGTGAGCCATCCATCTGGGGAGGACAGGTGGCAGAGATCGGGAAGATATCGCAAAATCGGGAACTCGCAGGGTGAGAGCCCAAGTATTGGGTGTTAAAAGTTGCGAGACGCGAGGTCGCGAAGCAGCGAAGTGGCGAGAGGCTATGAGCCGTCCATCTGGGGACGACAGGTGGCAGAGATCGGGAATATCTTGCGAACTCGGAAACTCGTAGGGTGAGATCCCAAGTATTGGGTGTTAAAATCCGCGAGACGCGAGGTCGCGAAGCAGCGAAGTGGCGAGAGGCTGTGAGCCATCCATCTGGGGAGGACAGGTGGCAGAGATCGGGAAGATCTCGCGAACTCGGGAGCTCGCAGGGTGAGAGCCCAAGTATTGGGTACTCAAAGTCACGAGGACGCGAGAAGCGAGAAGGTAATAACCGTTGGATCCAGATCATGGGAAGACCGTTGGATCCGCACGTGGGATCGTGTATCGGAGCCTCACGAGAAAAAGGGGCACGAATTTGGCCACGGGAATCACAAGGTTGCGAGTAGAGAAATCCCTCGGGGAAAAGTTAGCGAGTTGAGTGACCATCGGGTCTTGGGGGTCTGAGAGCCTAGTGTTCAACCTTTGAACTAGCAAAGTCACGAGTTTCGATCTCCCGATAAATCAAGGAAGGGGATCGCGTGAGATAACTGTGGGAGCAGATGTCCCGATAGGGAAATAGAAGAACCTTGGAGTTCTTCGGATCGAGAAGAAGAATATCCCGTGAGAGGACGTGCCCGTGGTTGGCTCGCCTGCATTAGGTGGGACATAAGACAACGGTTATGTACAGAGAATCGGGTAGGTAAATAGAAGACCTGTGATTTGGGGATTGGCATTTGCTGCTACAAGCTCCGGAAATTCTCATTATTGAGAATTCAATCAAAAGAAAAATAAGAAAACTTTGGATTATGGTAGTGGGTGTGTTACAAAGTTGTATCAGAGCATGGTTACAACACTCGGCCTGATTGGGCTCATGCACCAGTCACGCATAAACTTCGTCCGAAGCACTCCTATGAGGAGTAACCCCTGACTTGACTATCTTACCCAGGATTAAGAACCTGGAAAATGAAAACCCGACTATGTGTGCATGTGGAAGAGTTATGAATTTATGCGCCATTTATAAAAATGAATTTAACTCTTGACTAATAGTCAGTGTTTGTCCTTTCACTCAAGCAAACGATCAACTAGGGGAATCCACAAACGCAGAGAATGGTGACTCACCAAGAGGTGGGAGAAGGCTACCACAACAAAGATGAAGAGTCAGACAAAAGAAGAGCAATAGGAACCCCTCCAGGCCTAGCGGAGACTGTGAGGAGCCTCATGGTCGAATTGCAAAGCTGCAAGGCCGATAATGAAAGGATGATGAAAGAACAAGAAAAGCAAACCGAAATTAATGCAGTTCTACTGCAGAGCTTATCCAACCTACAATGACAAATGCAGCATGAACCTGAGATGCAGAATCATGGTCGTGTCAGTGGCCACACTGAGAGAAGCACATCCAGAAAGGTCCACCCCAAAGGTAAAGGACCCGTGCCAGGCGATTCCACTGAGAAGGAAGTTGGCGATTCAGAAGGCTCTTCCAGCAGCAGAACCAGTTCCTATTCTCAAAAGAAACAAAAGAAGCAAAAGACTTCCAAGAGTCATAAATTTGAATAATTCAAGAAGGCCAAACCTCCCTCCTTCGATGGTGAGATAAAGAAGGGAGAGGAAGTTGAAGCTTGGCTACTCGGATGAAGAAATATTTCAGAGTCCATGATTTCTCAGAGAACTTGAAGGCCCAAGTGGCCACTTTCAATATGAACGGAAAGGCTTCCATCTGGTGGGAAGACCTTAAGAATATGAAAGGGGTCCGCGAGGAGGACCTGTCTTGGAAACGGTTCGAGAAGTACTTCTGGAAGAAGTATTTGTCGGA
>JZKD02S2308344.1:68229-87342 GCA_000966675.3 Picea glauca | reverse complement strand
TTCTCTGCTCAATAGTCCTTGGGTTGCCCCACTTCCCTTCCAGGGCTTCGTCAACAAGCTGGAATGGAAGTCTTAGAGCATTGTAGTTGTAGTTGGGATGCCTTAGGAAATCAATTCCCAACAATTTTCTCACCTGAAGAGAGTTTCTCATACGCCTGACAACCCACCTCTTCAATCCACGGGCTTGAAAACCCATCTCTTCAATCCCAAGGGCCTGACAACCTGCTTCTTTAGTCCAATGCTTAATTCAACCAGGAACAAGTATATGGAATGGAAAAAACAATGTTCAAGGGGAAGTGCAGGTGATGGAAACAACAACAACATTTGGTTTTGGTATAGGCGTTGCTTATAAAAAAAAGGTACAGGTGCGCTACTCCTCCCAGGACAGGTACATGATACTGGTGATAACAATAAATGTACAGGTATAGCTCAAGGAGTGTGTGCAGGCTCCAAAGGTAATACTTATGGAGTCAATGGAAAAAATGGCTGAGTGTGTCCAAAATGGACTAATTTCCCCACATTTATTTGCATGCATCCTTGATGACACATGGCCCTCCAGGATCTCATTTCTCTCCACTTGTATTTCATTTCTCTTTCTCATAAGAAATTAGGATATCATAAGTTATATCCATAGCTTAGTCTTTTAGGAATAATATTATAATATTCCCTTGGAGATAATCCCTCTATCTTATCCCCTTTCCTAGGCTCTTAGCCCCCTCCTTTCCCTTCCTAGTGTGGTTTAGTCCCCTTTACTCTTTTATCGTGGTTGGTCTACATGCAACAATGTATTTTATTAATGATATGAGTGTTTTCATATACAAAAATAGGCTCATTGGCCTTTATCATCTCGAATCTTCGGCCTAATAATCACATAAGCCATCTGGCCTATAATAACCTGGATCACCAGCCTATAAAAGATATTCACATTTACAATTTGGGCCTTGGTCTTGGGGTTGTTACATTCCCACTCTTAGTATTTGTATTTATCTCAAAAACTAATTTCTTATATTCTTTATCAAAAGATGCATTTTCTGCAACGAACATTTCTTCATCAGAAAATGTCTCTTCCTAGATCATGAGTGTAGAAACATGTTGTACATTTTCTCTAGCCAATAATTATACATCTGGGAAAGTAATATTTTCAACATCTATATCCAAATCCATGTTATCCAATAACAAATCATCTTTTGGAGCATTGTTTCATCCCCCTCATGTTGTGAATTAGTTCTTTTTCTTTTGAATTTTAATTTATGGGGATTATTCAGGTTCTCTTTAGGAGGGTTTCTCTCTTCATCATCTCCTGAGTTATTTCTATGCATTTTTCTTGTGTGGGATTTCACTGGTTGAGGATTTGCCTTTGGTAATGTGCTTCTTCAAGAGAGAGTTGGTGACTGGACATTTTTCTCACTCGAAGGTTTACGTATTTCTTTAGGGTGCTATTGAGTACTTATAACAATCTGTATATCTCTAGACTCTCTGTCGGATTCTTCATTATTTCGATTGTGGATGTCATTTTCTTCTTCTCTTCTATTGACTGAATTTATAAGTGCAAGGATGAGCCCAACTGAAAGAAAATAATTATAAAAAATATTATTAGGGTCAAAAACCTTGATTTCCTTAGCGAATCTCAGGTCAGAATAATCAAAATAAGAAGCATATTCGTCTATTTTGGAAATTCCTCAGAGAAGAATTTCACCAACTTTCCACAGGAGAGCTATGAGCTTCTTTTTCCTTTTTTGTAGAGAAAGTATGGAACCAAAATTTATATTTCCTAGATATCTCAATGATAAACAACTTATTAGATATATAGTAAGGAAGGAAAATAGGTTTTTTGATAGAGCAGAAAACCCTGATAACATTGTAATCCTCCATTTTCTCAACAACTCATTTTCCCTTTAGAAAATACGTTTCTTCCAATGATAGTTGCGAAGTGTCTTCCCCAAATAACAACTTCTTAAATTTAGACACAAAATCATAATATAACTCATAGAAATGATAGCTGACTCTTAGCCTCCATGGAGCTTGGTACCACATGGTCACATGGTCCACCTTTATTTTAACTCTATGGGAAATGTTTAAACCCTCAATGGTATGATAGTATGTGATAGAAAATATAAAATAAGACGACATATTAAAAAAAAAATCGTTCTTGAAATTAGCCAACTATGTAGTGATTTCATTCGATATAATCTTCTCCTAATCGAAGATAGCATTTTCATGAACCACAAAATGAAGTATATATAATTACATTCGGGGAATGGTTTCTGTAGGGTCTTGGCCAACAATTCAAGTAAATAACCAGGAAATTTATTTATAAGGATTCTTTAAAGAACTTACCTAAATTCTGGATATATCTTCAGGCATTGATTTAGGGTCATGCAAATATTCTTGAAGAAGCTCTATTTCATTGTTCCTAATTTTTAGGAAATTTCTAGCTTCCTCCCCTTTATAAACCAGGTTTGGCTCTCGCAATTTCAACATTTCTCTAAATAATGAAGGTTCCATTGAAATAAGAGAACTACTCTGAAACACGATGACCCTTCTATTTTGAATAAGATTATCAATGCATCAGGTGACAATATCATTGCATTCAAAGACTTATGGAACAAATCCCACGAGAAATATTCCTGAGGTCCACACTTTTTTGTTCTCTTTATTCAACAATTTTGAATAATACCAGTTGGAGTGGGAGCAATGATAAATCCCCACAGAATAACTATTTTCTCATGGATGTCTTTGCAAAGCTCACCATCTTTTCTTTAAATATTACTTTGCACAGTAAAATTAAATATTACCCCTCCCAATGCAACCAATATCAATCGGTATCCCTAAACATACTTAGTTGTTTTGATTATGTTCATAGAATTTTCGGACCTGCGAACCTTCACACTTGTATTATCTTCCATTCACCCATGTATAAGTCCTTCCAAGACTTAGATTATTTTTGCAATGTAGACTTTCGGACTTGCAGACCTATGTGATGCATCTCCACTCTCTCCATTGTCCGATTGACATTTTCAAACACTTATCCATTTCAAAATTTAGGACTTTCAGACTCACGGATCTTTGGAATTTTATACCTAACCTTTCATACACATAGCCATTTTCAAATACTTATAACATCAAGCCGAAAAGATGAGTAAACCTTTATTTTAACATCACATAACAATGAGTAAATCTCTATTATAACATCACCTAACAATGGGTCAAATATCTCATATTCAATGAGATCCAAACAATATAATTACCAAAATATATTTACACTACATAATTTTACTAATAAACGAAGTGATAACATGGGCACGGAAATCCTAAGCCGAACTGCAACACCGACCCTTGTTTTCTTTCATTTCCTCATATGATATATTTGACCCATTGTTCTGTGATGCTATAATAGAGGTTTACTCATTGTTATATGATGTTATGTGATGTTATGTGATGTACTGAACATAGTGTTGACGCTTGAATCCGTCAAGGATTGAAATGAAAACCTCACGAGGATATGAATCCTCCTTTGTTTTTATAGAGGTGGTACTCCTCTTTGGATTATGATATTATTAATAACTTTAGATCAAGAAATAATATAGGACCTTAAGATAATCCAATCTTTTATGCTCAAAGAAAGATCAAAATGCTGATAAGTAAAAAGATTTATAAAAGAGAATTCTTGAGAAATGGACCAAGAATATCACACATAGACATTACAAAAAATAAACAAAATTTCCTTACATCCATCCTAGTGAAAATAAATATTTTTGATCACAACAAAACAAAATAAGATGGTATGTATGCATAAGAGAAATTTTATAAAGTAATTTTTTGTATATATCAAACAAGATTATGGTAGATCAATTTAAAATACTTTAAACTCAAAAATTAGAGTTATAAAATATAGTCAAAATTGATCCTGAATCAATTCTCTGGGATTTCTCAAAAATAATAATGTTTGTTACAATGATTTGAAATTAAAAGGTGTTTTTCCATAGGACTGGGATTGGGGATTATTGTGTATCCAAATTCCATTCAAACCTTTGATCCCTTTTCAACAATAAATTGATCATTTTTAGAATGCTTGCATAATCAAGAACAAATCTCCACACAAAATTGATTTTCCCAAAAAATGATTGGACTCCTTTCTTATATGATGGAGGGTTAAGTTCATTGATATCCCTAACCCTTTCTGGGTCAATATAAATTCCTTCTTTGCACACAATATTCCTCGATAGCTTGTCTTTAGTCACATCAAACAAACATTTCTTTGGATTCAAAGAAACTCCATATAATCTACATATTTCAAATGATTTCCTTAGATGATAGATGTGCTCATTTCTTGTCTTTGAATGGACTTCATATTGGTAGTCCGCCATGAAATTTCCTATCAAACCTTTGAATGTGTGGTCCATATCATTGTGAAATGTATCTCTAGTGTTTTTTAAACCAAATGACATCTGAACATATGCATATGTCTCCCAAGGTGTTATAAAAGTCATCTTAGCTCTAGCTTCCTCTGCAACCAAAACTTGATTGTATCCAAAAAAACCATCTAACATGGACATACAAGAATATTTAGTGACTTGTTGAAGAAGGAATTCCATCTTAGGCATAAGATAATTATCTTTTACACTTGATTTATTGAGATCTATGAAATCCACACACATCCAAATCTCCCTAGTCTTTTTCCTCACAATAACTGGATTTGAAAGCCAGTCAGGATGTCTGATAGGATATATTATTCCATCTTTCTTCAATTTTTCCAACTCAATATTCAACAATGGTTTTAACTTGGGATTCATCATTCTTATTTTCTGCTCGACAATTTTTTCTCCTTCTCTTAATGGGATGATATGTTGAAATATTGATTTATCATAAGCCTTTAAATCATCATAAATCCAAGAAAAAACATCAAGATATTCTTTGAATAGGGAGATATATTGATCAACCTCTTTAGATGTACAATAAACTCCCATGTTAATGCACTTTGGGGAACTATCTGTCCCAATATTGACTTTTCTCGTTTCTTGAACTTTTTGGACTAATACTTCTTCCATGATATTTTTGGAATGATCACCTCTTGTGAAAAGAGATTTAGATTGGATACAATTCTTCATAACAGAGGCTATGCCATTATCTTCATCTTCATTTTCATTTACTAGAAAATCCTCTACGTCTTCATCATTTTCAAACACTTGGAGATACTCTTGGTTATCAGGTACTGAGGGTCAAAATACTCTTTTTGCTTGAAAAGACGCCTCACTCTAGATATCATCTGAGTTCGATAGTGAAGTAGACAATGCTAATGAATATTCCTTCCGATTTTTATCCCTTGGAATGAAATAAATATTGAAAGAACATAAGGCCTCCATCAATTCATTTACTCTTTTGAAATATAATTTGATCTTTTCCTTCTTAATTTTATATTTCAGAGTGACTTGATTTATTATCAATTCAGAGTCCCCAGTCACAATAAAATGC
The DNA here is from genome assembly GCA_000966675.3 of Picea glauca. Lineage (NCBI taxonomy): Eukaryota > Viridiplantae > Streptophyta > Pinopsida > Pinales > Pinaceae > Picea > Picea glauca. The sequence goes on along the minus strand of JZKD02S2308344.1, from coordinate 81,870 downwards.
TCAATCTTAATTTCCCATGCTAGGATCATTCCTTGAATCAAATCCTCATATTCAACTTCATTATTTGTGCAAGAAAACTCAAGTCTAATGGCATGTGGGTGTACCATGTTTTCGGGTATTTTGAGATCAAATTCAAACTTTGTTCCCTGAGCTTGAACAAGTTGGATCGAATGACATCCTCTAGTGTCCCATAAAATAATTATCTTCATTTTAGTATATCATCAGTCTGCTCCATATCCATGATGGCTTAGTTTGCAATACCGACATCTGTATACTTCCATCAGTTTGTTATCATTCTTTTTGAAATAAAATGGTCTCCAAGGTTCACGAGGAACCTTGATTATTGCTTCATATTTATCAGGTAACATCATACAACTTCCATCATTCATTATATAGCCATCGATCATGGATGACCAGTCTTTTTCGAGGACAACTTTGTATGCAGGAGGAAGATCCACCACCAGAATATTGAAAACTGTAATAATATGGGGAGAGAAAATAATCCAGGCATAAAAATATTCAATTTCTGCATAATTTGGCACTTTCTTGGAATGAATTGCATAAATGTTTTCTCCTATTTCATAGACTCTGGTGCAGCTCATACCAAGTGCCTCCATTACTGCCAAAGGCATGATATTGTTTGTCACACCAGTATCAACTAGACAATTATGGAGTGCAACATCGTGGGTTTCTATAGAAATATAGAAAGGTGGGACTTTGCCTCTCAATTTTACTACTGATCTATTTCGAATTTTCTTTGGGTTTGTGATAATTGCTTCAATTCTTCCCACTGGCTCGTCCAATAGCTTCAGAATGTTTTCCCTCTGTTGAGGAATTTTCACCACTTCTGCGAAAGGCATAATAATTCTAAACTTTCTTAGATCGTCAACAACATTATATAAATCTGAAGGGAATTTAGCATCTGATGTTGCTTCTTAACTATGGTGTTTCTTATATTGCTTTTTTTTATCTCTTTATCATTGTCTTTCTCTTTCTCTTTTTCAAATTATGTTTATCTTTGGACTTATTTACAAGTGCCTGTATTTGGATAACATTTTCTTGCGAGAAAGGATAATATTCGCCTTCCTCAAACATGTACATGGATGTCTTGCATCCGTCCCTCTGTACAGGTTAAAAAATTACTTTTTGGGTATAATAATTTTCTAGTTCAACTATTTTTTCATTTTAAGGTTAATCAAGAATCGCTACATTTGGAATTGGCTTCCTAGGGACCCTCTATCTTTGTTGATTATCAACATTTTCAAACCTCACTCTCTTTTCTTGAGGAGGGTTCCTTCTTTGTCTCGAGACTGACATCCTTGGATTAGGTATATAATTATCATTCCTCCAAAATATTGTTATTTCATTTTGCATTTGTCTAATTTGTTATTAATTTGTGCAATATCGATCCTTTGCTTCGTCTCCTAGGCTACAATAGGGTTTGTTTTCACATTCGATATAGTTCCTTTAAAGAATATTCCACCGATGGTCTGATTTTGACTGGATCGTGACCTTTTCTCTTCATTCCTTTTCGATCTATATGCTCCTTGATCATCAATTTTTAGATTACCCATCTACCTTTGTACTTTTTTGATAATACTGTCAGGTCCAACACACATTTCAATCATGATTTCCTCCATCTTCATAGATTTGGTCATTGATTCATCCAGAGTATCAATTTGGGAAGTTCTAATGGAGAAATTCACATCGGGTCGCATGGCATTTTTATAAAAAGCAAGTATTACTTTATCATTAGGCCTTTTATCTTCAGGGATATTGTTCAATATTTTATTGAATCTTATATTGAAGTCTCTTATTCTCTCATTTTTATTCAGAAAAATTTGGGTTGAATTAGTGAGAAGGGTATGATATGCGACTGGGGGAGTGAACATACTCAAGAACACAACTTCAAGTTCATAAAATGAGCCAATCAAACTTGTGGGAAATGTGGTGTACCATTCATAATTTTGGCCCAATAAAGTTTGGAGAAGAAACCTTACCATTATGTTATGATGTTCAACAATATGGAAATCAAAAACATCCAAAAAAAAATCAATATGTCTCTTAGCATCAATAGTACCATCTCTGGAAAATGTCTTCAAAGTACCTTTAGGAAGAAGAGGTAACTCATGTTGTTCACCTCACAAGTCAAGGGGAGAGTCTCTTATTCTTCTCATATTTATTAAAATTCTCCTTTCTTCATGTCTCTTGTCCTATCATATTTATTCTCTCCTTTATTCATGTCTTTCCTCTCGTATTTCTCCTCTATCATCCATGTCTGGAAGTTCCTTCTTTTCTTCAAGAGTACGCCTTTTAATTTCTGAGGTACACAACTGCTTGCTTTTACTTCTAGTGATTGGTCCTTTTTATTTTTCCAGCTTCAATTTCTTCCTTGATCTTGAGCTCATATTTCATTTCTTGGGTCTTTTCTTTCATCCCTTCTTTGTCTTCATAGAATTTATCTTTCTTATTCTTGAACTAGTGTCTCCCATGATATTTCTAGTTCTTCTCTTATTCGAGAAGTTGTTATCACAAGATTATATAACCGATGAAGAATACTTCGTTGATTATTCAATCTGATCTCTAACTGGGCCTAGTTGGCCTGAGGCAAATTCATATAATTTTAGAGTCTAGAACTAGATATTAAATCTTCAAGTCTGTCCCTAGTATAGTCACCAAAAATGTTGATGCTTGAATCCATCAAGGAACAAAATGACAACCTCATGAGGATATGAATCCTCCTTTGTTTTTATAGAGGTGTTACTCCTCTTTGGCTTATGATATTCTTAATAACTTAGGATCAAGAAATAATATAGGACCTTAAGATAATCCAATCTTTTATGCTCAAAGAAAGATAAAAATTCTAAAAAGTAAAAAGATTTATAAAAGAGCATTCCTCATAAATGGACCAAGAACCTCACACATCACACATTACAAAAAATAAACAAAATTTCCTTATATCCATCACAGTGAAAATAAAGGTTTGGGATCACATCAAAATAAAAGAATATGGTCCATAGGAATAAGCAAAATTTCATAGAGTAATTGTTTGTATAGCTCAAAGAAGATTATGATAGATAAATTTCAAATACTTTATACTCAAAACTATGATTTATATAATAGAGTTAAAACTGATCTCGAATCAGTTCTCTGGGATTTCTCAAAAACAATAATGTATGTTACAATGCTTTGAAATTAAAAGGAGTTTGTCCATAGGACTGGGATTGGGGCTCCCACAGACCATAAAGAAAACATATACAAGAATATAGAATGTAGAGGGAAGAAAGTGTGCGGATGTCGATCAACAAAATATGGAAAGAATACAAAGAGAAAGTTATATGGATTCGGTTATACTTTTGTATTTAAAGAAGAATAATAATTGGATGAAAACTAGTAAAGAAAGAAGAATGCGATCAACATGAACTTACTATGATGGTATCTCTCCCTCTTCATTTGCTTGTTTTTTTTCTTTTATACTTTTGTTGGTTGCGGTTTGATTACCGATCATAAATACCTCTGCTGGAATTTCATAGATCTTGATTATTGAGTTGTTCAACCATTATTGGATAAAGTCCCTTAATGGGGAAATAATTACTTCTTGTTTTATTTTAACATTAAACAACTCATTTTCAATTTCTCTAAGATCAACAGATAAATTTTGTAATATATTTTCAATATCTTCATTTTTATTTGTCTACTCGACAATCCAGTTGTAATTGCCGTCATGTGTAAATTCAATCATATTATCAAACTTTTCAGCCAATGTCCTTTTTTTATTCTTAAATTTTCTCTTTGAAATGTTGTTGAGTCATGAGAACAAAATTTGACATATATTTAGGGTATGGGACTTCAACAGTGGTTCCTGCGATATCTAAATCAAGGATTTTTTAATATGATTCATTCTTCCTTCTTGACAAATAATCTAATTGAGTTAATACACCCTTTAACACATTAATTCTTTCCATCCAACATGATTTTAATTGCTTGATCTGGCTCAAAGAAGGTAGATTTTCTTGTGTTTTCTATGTTATTGTCGAAACTTTCATTGCAAACATCAAAACTTTGTTTGTGTAAAGCCCTTCATCATTTTTTGAATATGAATTCAAGTATTCCCTGGTATTATGAATTCTCAAAATGAGAGAAGAAAAACCCTTTTCCATATCCCACAACTCTACAATCAATTACATCTTTTTCTTAATATTTTCTTCAAAAAAAGGTCGGGTGGAAATGATTAAATTGGAAATTCCTTTGACCCTTTCACTTGGTTGTGGGTTTTCTTCAAGACCTTTTCCAGGACAAATCATAGCAACAAGAGAATCCATAATAGTTGGAGGCATGAGGGTTACCTTCAATTCTTTAATTCTCTATTTTAGCTGAGCGTTCTCTTCTTCCATATGTGGAATTGAAACATCAAGTGCATCCCCTGTAACTTTGTGAATAGATTATAATTTAGAAGGTAACATATGTGGAGTATCAATGGTAGGTTGTAGTTTCCCACTCTTACTCTTTGTATTTCTCTCAAAAACTAATTACTTAGATTCTTTATCAAAAGATGCATTTTGTACAGTGAACATTTCTTCATCAGTAAATGTCTCTTCCTAGATCATGAGTGCGGAAACATGTTGTACATTTTCTCCAGCCGATACTTCTACATCTGGGAAAGAAATATTTTTAATATCTACATCCAAATCCATGTTATCCAATAACAAAACATCTTTTGTAGCATGTGTTTCATCCCCGTCTCGTTGTGAATTAGTTATTTTTATTTTGACTTTTAATTTATGGGGATTCTACAGGTTCCTTCTAGGAGGGTTTCTCTCTTCATCATCTCCTGAGTTATTGATATGTATTTTTCTTGTGTGGGATGTCCTTGGTTGAGTATTTACCTTTGGTAAGGCATTTCTTAGAGAGAAAAGTTGAAAACTGGTGAATTGACATTTTTCTCACTCGAGGGTTTACCTCTTTATTTATGGTGCTATGTAGTAGTTATAACATTCTCTATATCTCTAGAATCTATGTCGGCTTCTTGATTATTTGGATTGTGGCTAACATTTTCTTCTTCTTTGCTACCAGATGAATTTATAAGTGCAGGGATGAGCCCAACTGAAAGAAAATTATTATAAAAAGGATGATTAGGGTCGAAACCCTTGACTTCCTTAGCGAATCTCAGGTCATAATGATCGAAACAAGCAACATATTTGTCTATTTTGGAAATTCCTTGGAGAATAATTTCAACAACTTTCCACGAGAGAGGTATGAACATCTTTTTCCTTTTTTCAGAGAAAGTATGGAACCCAAATTTATATTACCTAGATATCTCAATGATAAAAAACTTATCAGATATATAGTAAGGAAGGAAAATAGTTTTTTTGATAGAGAAAAAAACCTCGATAACATTGTAATCCTCCATTTTCTCAAGAACTCCTTTTCCCTTTAGAAAAGTTGTTTCTTCCAATGATAGTCATGAAGTTTCTTCCCCAAATAACAACTTCTTGAATTTAGACACAAAATCAGAATATACCTCATAGAAATGATGGTTGAATCTTTGTCTCCATAGATATTGGTACCACATGGTCTTAGGGTCCACCTTTATTTTAAATCTTCGAGAAATGTTTAAACCCTCAAAGGTATGATAGTATGTGATAGAAAATATCAAATAAGACGAGATATAAAAATTTTACCATTCTTAAAATTAGTCAATTGTGCAGTGATTTAATTCGATATAATCTTCGCCTAGTCGAAGATAGCATTTTCATGAACCATGAAATGTAGTATATATAATTATAGTCGGGGAATGGTTTATGTAGAGTCCTAGCAAACAATTTGAGTAAATAACCAAGCAATTTATTTATAAGGATTGTTTAAAGAACTTACCTGAATTCTGGATATATCTTCAGGCATTGATGTAGGGTCATGAAAATATTCTTTAAGAATCTCTATTCCATTCTTTCTTTTTAGGAAATTTCTAGCTTCATCCCCTTTATAAACCAGGTTCGGCTCTGGAAATTTCAACATTTCTCTAAATAATGAAGGCGCCAATGAAATAGGAGAACTACTATGCAACGTGATGACCCTTCTATTTTGAATAAGCTTATCGATGCACCAGGTGACAATATTATTGCATTCAAAGTATTTTGGAACACATCCCGCGAGAACTATTCATGAGGTCCACACTTTGTTTTTCTCTTTATCCAACAATTTTGAATAATACCAGTAGAAGCGGGACCAATGATAATTCTCCAAAGAATGACTATTTTCTCATGGTTTTCTTTGCGGAGCTCGCCAACTTTTCTTGAAATATTACTTTGCAAGGTAAAATGAATTTGAGTTAGATTTGTTTTTACAGAAGCATTAACTCAAAATAAATAGTATTAGCCTCGGTATAAGCATCATTAATTGATGACCACTTGTGTTATAAAAACAGGATTGCGGAGCAATAAAATAAAAAAAATGCGGAAATAAAACACAAAAGATACACAATACAATAGAGACACAGATATACATGGTTCACCCAGTGTGGGCTACGTCCACCAGAGAAATTGCCAATTCCTTCCGTTATTATTATCCAGCAAATGAAGGGATACATCCTAGAACATACCCGCTGTAACTCCCTCTTCTTTCTCTCACAGTCTCCTCTCTCAGAATACAATATTCACAATGATCCATATCCACAATACATTTTCCTCATAAAAAGAGGGTTTCCTTCTAGATAAAAAAACCCTAACATAACTTCTACCATCAGATCTGTGACCTTATAATGAACTACCCCCTCTGCACTCCCCCGCGTGGAGTGTACATTCATTCGGGGTGTAAAATATTCATGGGGTGTAAACAAGGATGAAAACAAAGACCTCTAACTCAGGAAGATAATCAAGCTCCACAACCAACAACTTGAAAAATAAATCTAGTATTTGATTCCGTAGGGATAACAATAAATGTGACATCGAAAAATGTGAATGGACAAGTAATGGTGGAAAATCAGGGTGGGAGACCGGTATGAAAATGCAAGTCCACCAGTTTGAAGATCCATGAGTCTGAAAGTTCGAAAGTATGAAATGGCTAATTGTTTGAAAATGTCGGGCAGACAATGGAGAGAGTGTAGGTGAATCACATAGAACCACAAGTCCGAAAGTTCGAAATTCTGTGGTGAAAAAATAATATAAGTGTTGGAAGGACTTATACATGGGTGAATGGAAGATAATACAAGTGTAAAGGTTCGCGGGTCTGAAATTCCATGAACATAATGAAAATGAATAAGTATGGAAGTTCTATCAAAACCAAGAAAGGGAAAAAGAAGGGAAAAGAGAAAAGGGGAAAAGGGAAGTATAGAAGGGTGAAAAGAAGAGGTCAGAAAAGAAACGAGAAAAATAGAAAAAGAGGGGAAGCACAAAAGGGGTTCAACACATAGCTTCCAACCCTTTCTGATGGAATTTAGTATTTTGGAATTCTTTTTTCCTTTGGGATAAATTTTCTTGGTTTCCACTTGGTTGGTCCACCACCCTTCTATGGTGGATCCACCATGCTAGTATCTTCAATTTCCATTGTTTTAGTCTTCATTTTGGTTGTGTCACGGATCCTCTAGAGGCTCCATGAGACTTATAATGGGCATCGAATCCTGCACCATATAGGATTTATTTGTAAGAAGGTAGGTCACCCTCCCCTAAAGAGACTTCCATGATAGGGAAATACCAAAAGAAGAAAATCCAAAAAACCCTAAGCCTTCGCTCAATATTTTAAAAATGTAGAAATACATGTGAATAATATTGCATGATTAGTAAAATTACATATATTAATTTTAAAGTAGATTTTGTGATATTGTATTGACATAATTGCATACCCAACTTATGAGATGACCATTTTACTCAAAAAGGGATTCTTCCATTACTTTTTTTCCATGATCATCATGCCATACACATGGCACACCATCATATGACGTGTGGAGGTATTCACTAAGATAGAAGGATTCATGAATGATATATCATTCATGTAACATCCCGGTTCTAACCCTTATAAACTATAATGTATTATGTAAATATGACTTAGGCTGGTGAGATGGTAAAGTTGAAAAGGGGCCAGAGTGCCTAGGAAATGTAACACTTCCTATACATTAATAAAATACACCGTTGGATGCAAGATTGACAAGGACAAAAGAGATAGGGGGATATGATTCCACGAGAGAGGGGGCTTGAGGGGCTAAGTCTTGTTATTATTATTTTATTTACCCATAATTGATTTTACGGAGAAGAGGGGGTTACATGAGCTTCTTGGGAGGGAGGCCATGCGGCTCTTGTCTTCATGTAATTATTTAAAAATCCCTTGGGGGCTGTTTTGGGGTCATTCTTCCCTTGGTTCGTCCTCTTCTCACTGGTTCACTTGTTATTCTTCCTCTTCGCTCACTACTATGAGTTCATGTGCTCTTGGGTTGAGCATGGAAACAAATGGAAGGAATAGGAGATCCATTGTTGAATGGTTGTAATGATTTAATGATCATTCTAGGAGGGAATGGATGCATGTGTGCATGAACTTAGTGGCAGTTTGGATGGAACTGTCCACAACTGAGAGTCCTTGGAATTAACAGTAGGGATATTTCCTTACCAGTAGCACTAGAGCCCTTGAGAGAAATGGAACAACCTTAGAGACTGCATGGCAAATAAAGGTGTTCATTTCTTGGGGTTGTGCAGGCTAAGGGGGAAAGAGAGTTGGAAATTAGGATTGTTGTGAGGTTGGGAAACATGAGAGCTACTTAGCCAACTATTGTGTAATTATACTTGGCCTAGGACTCATCCTTGTGGATTCATAGCCCTGGATCGGGGGTGACCTATTGTTGAGAGTAAATGAACAACAATGTCTATGGTTGGGAGGAATGTCCTTGGTTTGCAACCAATTGGTGAACGTTTACTTGCAAAGATAAGTGTTCCCTCTGTTTTTTGTTTAATTTATTTCATTGTGTATTTAATTATCTCTGAGATATGTATTCTAATGTGCCTATCTGTCTGTTGGTTTTTTTGTGTGCATGACACGTTGTTTATCTCTTTTATGTTGTGGCATGGATCTTGTCATATGCATGTGGTGTGCATGCTCCTAACATTGTTGAGAAACCCTTTGCCTTCGAATTAGAGATTAGAGAATTGATTCTTGGGACTGTAGCGTGCCTAGCCTGTGGGTGGTTGGGTGTGTTGCAACATGTTTAAGTGGCATAGCCTAGCCTATGGGTGGTCGAGTATGTTACAGATTGGTATCAAAGCTTCTGTTTGAAACATTGGGTCGGTATGGGTCGGTTCTGTTGGTCAAAGTCTCGTGGTTGAGATCAAATTATGACCGTGAAGTTGAAAAGCTCAGGAGGAATGGCATTGCAAAATCTACACAAGAGTTAGAACATCATAGATCCTTTGTAAGGGTTCGAAGGATCATGACCATCCTCTTCGAATTTGGGAGAAATCACCACTATAGGATCATGAGAGATCTGGGATCGTTGGATCAGAGGACAGGTGAATAGGGGTCGTTCGATGTAAAGAAAGAAATGGTTAAGGTCACAACCATCGAATCCCATGGGAGAGAGATATCACTGGACATGAGGCATTGCGGGGAACCAAGTTGCACGAGAGAAGATTTCCCAAGGAGGTCTTGTAATCCAAACCATGGTTTCACCAAGGGGTTATGTGTCAGCATCAGGAGTTGCAGGGTGAAAAGCGGGTTACTCCAAACTGTCGATGCGTGCCCCCATAAATTGAAAGGCATGTAGTGATGTGACATGTTAGTACTCGAGCGATGAACCTATGAAGAGAAGAAGTATCCAGGGATCATCGATATGTAGGAGGACACACGTCAACTGATCGTGTGCTCCGGGTGAAAGCACTCCGGGAAAAAGGCGAGCAAGGAGAAGTTTAGAATTGATATTTCCGGACCCCGGAGATTTGAAGTGAATCACAACCGTCCAATCCAGGAGGACACGCGACAAAAATCCACGCACTTCGGGGAAAATAAAAGGTTGAGAGTTGAGTTCTCCGAAGTCTGAAGACCCGAAGAAATCGTAGACGTCGATCCGTGGGAAACACATGTCAGTAGATTGCAAGCTTCAGATAAAAATATTTCAGAAAAAAGTTGAAGTTTGAGTTTTTCGAAGTATGAAGGCCTGAAGGAATTGCAATCATTGATCCTTGCAGTGGTTACTTCCGAAGTCCCAAAGTCTTTGGTTAATATAGGTCGTCCGATAAGGGAGACACATGGCAGAAGTTTGGTTGGTTTGGGAAATCAGAGTTCATAAGAATTGGAAGTGTGCTAGTTTGGAAACTCCCAAAGTCTGGAAGCCCAAAGAGTTGGAGTGGTGGGGCACGATGACATCACTAGGAGGTGTGTGGACCCCAAAATTTTCCTAAGTGACGTGTCTTGCGGATGTCACTGGGGATGATGTGGACACATGGGATGTGTGCCACGTGTCAGTAAGTTTTTAGAATGAAGATGATTGAAATGTCAGATAGGACATGACACATGTCACCCGCTTGATTGGACCACATGTCCGCCTACAGTATTTTGGTATGTGGCAAGGGATCGTGGACTCCAGAGAAATTACTCTGAGAGTTTTCAATTCAGAGTTGAAACTCTCGAAGCCCAGAGAGTCGGAGACCCGAAGTAAATGTCAACTGTTGGATCATCTGAAGTAGACCTGAACCGTCATATCAAGAGAATGGGTGGCGTGAAGCTGTGGATTCTAGGTAAGGACCTGAAGAAAACAATGATTGTCGGATCGTCCGATGTAGACCTGAATCGTCAGATCAAGAGAACAAGTGGCATGAAGCTATGGATTCTGGGTAAGGACCCAAAGTAAATTTCGATTGTCAGATCATTCGAAGTATTTCTCCACCATCTGATTCAAAAGGATACATGGCAGAATCCTGTGTATCTCGAGGGAAGTAAAGTTTGATATTTGAGAATTCTGAAGTCCAAAATTTTGAAACGATTACAATCGTCGATTTGGGAGAGGTAAATCTGAATTGTTGGTTCCCAAGAGGTAGATCTCAATCGTCCATTTAGAAGCACCATCAAGATCGTGAGTTCAACTAGGGACGGGAGGTGCTCGGGCTTTATGAAGTTGAGGGAAGGCTGCAATCAAGACCATGGTTTTGGAAGAAGGATATGTGGTGGCGCGAGGTGAATTGTGAGGTGAAAAGTAGTTTGGTTCCAAACCACCTTTAAGTGTGGCCACAATCGCGTGTCTATGTGAGGTCACCGCCTAAGGTCACATCTAAGGAGGGTCCAAGAGAAAAAGGAGCTAGAGCCAACTCTGATATTTTTTGCAAGGGCAATGGAGAAGGTTGCGGGGGCCATCGGACCTGTGCTAGAAAGATGGAAGGGCCTATGTTTAGATACAAAATGAAACTATCAAGGTTTCGAAGAGCCAATTTGGCTCGATATTGAAGACCCTTGATCAGGAGGTCATGCAACCTTAGGATAAGGGGCTTGCATTAAGAAACAAAGGGAAAAGAAGAGGCAATGCTCAAATCAATAAGCCCATGGTTTTGCGCATATGGTCATATGTAAATGGTTTGAAGGAAGCACCTCATAAATATTTAATTCGACAGAGAGTTAATAATAAAATAATACAGAGAATTGATAAAGGATCAAAATATGATCTGTTTGTGAACTGAGAACACAACAGAAGCATGAGTACAATATAATGAGTCGATCCATGTCTGTGATCAAATCATGAAGATAAAAGAACCGACACACAATCATGATTAAAAGAGATTTAATTCATGAGCATTACGAATAAAGGATAAAAATGAAAAATGATATTAATTAAAGAATAATATTATCATTTAAATGAAAAGGTACCTGTAAATTTAATTGACAATTTTTGTATGATATGTATAGTTCTAACAAGATGGCTTCTTTTAGGTTTATCAGGACTAGAGGTATAACCAAATCAATTAAAGAATAGGATCAGATATTAGGGTCATGGAGGCATGACTTTTCTTACAAAAGTTGGATGAGGTACTACAAAAGAAAGAATCCTCACATGGGACATGAAGCTAGCAGGTGAATAATTTCATTAATGGGCATAGAAAGGAAAAGTAAGGCTCCATAGCCTTGAAGGTCTATGTGTAGCCAATTGCAAGCTTGATGTGGAAGCAAACAAAGAGCTTAAGAGGTGGTGTGTGAATAATATCTATGTGTCAATCATAAGAGTTCCAGGGAAGGATTTGTTAGATATGACTTATCTACTATCTAAAAGCTTAAATCAGAGTTCATAGTGGAAGTAAGATGCCAATGCAAAGGAATTGGAATGCTCTCTCACTTAAAAAGTGGCAATGAATGAAAATGGATTTCCATTGGGGAATGGTACTAAGTGGGAAAGAATGGGCAGGTGGAACGTGGGGGTTGGAAAAGTGTTCAGACCCAGGGAACCATAGTGCAGATGAGAAGAATGGGAGCACAGAAGGAATCAAGGATCTAAAGGAATTCAAGGACAACCAACTACAACAGAAATAGATAAATAAAAAAGTGAATTGAAACAGAAATGCACTAGAGTGCATGAAGTATACAATGAAGTTAAATTGCATATGCATTAGTAGGCATGCTGACAGTAAATGCTTGGTGCATATGGATGTATAATTTTTCATATGTACATGATTGGATATGCATATAACATGTTGGTGAACTTACAATAGTCTATCATTATGAAATAATGTTTGAGTATGACTAAAGGATGGATTATGTATTCAGGAAAAATGATACATCAGAGTTAAATATGCAGATGTTGTTGTTGCTTATAATTTCCATCGAGGTGAAGACCCATGAGGATGGAAGGAATGGTGATCAAAATGATGAAGGTGGAAGTCTGTGAGATTCTACAAATATCAATTGGTCAGAAAAAAACAAGTAGGTTGGTAACAACCAGGTAGGTATGCATTTAGTTTCTGTTGGTGCATACATGTTGAAGGGGATCGAGGTAAGGATTCCCTCAGTTAATTTTTAGTATTTAAATTGATATGTAATGGCCGAAGGCCTAGAGTGTGTAAGTGTTGTTGATGCTAGAATGCACTTAGATAAAATGTCAGTTGCATATTATATTATGATTGGTTATGGGATCATAACCAGGTTAATTCAGGAGACATACTCCTTATATGACAATGAATACCCATAGAGCTAGTCATGTGTGAGACCATAATATGGTTGGATATGGAAGGGATATAGTGCTATGTGAGTGCTTGATGGTATCTACTATATATATGATGTTTGGATTGCAACTTCTTTGTGAACACTGAAGAACACTTAAGGATTATATTCTTGGTGTTGTGTTTGGGTGGAAAAGGAAGGTAACCAAATAGTTAGGCAAGCAGTAGGAAGTGTGTCGATGATGTGTTGAATCGTTGGCCAGACCTTCCAACTCATCATGGTGGAATACACGACATAGTTATGTTGTATTATGTAGTCAATGCATGGATGCATTGTGTAGATGTGACCATGGGTATTGGCACATTGATTGTTATCTTATTAACTGTGGCATTATGAAAAGTCTGTGTGAGTAATAATACATGTGTATGTAATGATGAGTTCATTCCAATTGATAGTTGGATTAATAGAAGTAATTGAATTGTAGTTGTAAACAATTCTGAGAGCACTTTGTGATTTTGTTTTGAA
>JZKD02S2308344.1:40466-53141 GCA_000966675.3 Picea glauca | reverse complement strand
CTTGTTCTCCCACGAATGAGGATGATGATTATTACAAAAATCATAAGTATATATAGGTTTCTCCACAGGGTAAAACATCCCTGTGGATAATTATCAAACAGTTTTACATAATCAAAAAAAGATCCCAAAATCTCCTAAACTAAGTAACTAAAAATGCAAGTGAAATCCTTGATATATCCTCCAACTTCTCATAAACTAAATTTCAATTCGAATTTACCTACAATAGAACACAAATATCAAATTAGAAAGATATTTTAGTGACAAAATACAAAAAAAATGATCCTACAGACTTAGCTACAGAATCATATGATTCTGTAGCTAGTCTAAAATAGCATATGGAATCAGATAGCAATCAAATAAAATCTTAAAAGAAATTAAATCCAATTTAATTTTCTTTTCATCATCAAAACGAATTACTAATAATTCAAGTGAAATTATCTTTTAAATTAAACAATATCAAAATAAATGCAATCTAAACAGAGTAAAGAATGTTATGTTTTCAGTTTCCATAAAACATGGTCAAACCTTGACAGGCCTATTTCGTATCAAACGAAATTAAGTAGTGATTCGAGTCATATGAGATACGATGTAATCGTAATCAATAAAACCATAATCGACCAGAATAGTAATCAACACAATCAGAATCGAAATCATATAAGATATGATTTGCTACAGCATAATTATAATCGATATCAATTGAACACAAAATAGATTTGTTACAGCTGTAACAATATACATAAAGCTTATGTCGTTTCAATCAACAGTAAATATAGGCGAGCTGTAGAGATTATGCATAAGATTCATCTTGTTGTAATCAAATATGGGACGGCTGTTACGATATAGTCTAAACAAAACTGGTGTAACAGTATTGACCAAAAATCGCCATGGATTTCGATTACTGGGTGTAACATAGTCAAGATCCAACAGCATTGATAACCATAAGCTGGACAGAAATCAAATAAAATTGGGTCTGAGCCAATTATAGAACAATTCATCATCCTGGGCATGATCATTTTTGTTTTGCAAATCCATTCGTAACTGAACATACACTGTCATTCCAATTCAAAATAGAATAGGGTTGACTGACCACAACAAATTGAACGGCTGGGAGCTGTATGACTGTTACGATTTGAATCACTTCACGATTTGGGTAACTATAAAACAAAACCTTTTTTAAACATAATCCAAATCATATCCGGGCTGGTCAAAGTCAAATTTAAATAAAATTGTAACAGACAACCATCGTTTATGTGCTTCATAACCGATTTGGATTAAAACATAGATCGTGTTCCAAAATGGAAATGCAAAACAACTTGCAATGGAACATTCAATCGCAACCGATTTAAAACAATCAAATCCCTATTATGATTTAATAGAATCAAAACCAAATCCAAACAAAATTCGATTTACCAAAACAAATTATATACAACAGTGCATGATTATGTGATAGAGCAGGTCAATGATGTACAGAGTTTATGAATATGCCATATAAATGGGTGAAAGTTATACCAGTGTGGTTGCTGAGGCTATGTCAATTTCGAATTGACAATTGATGTAGCTGACTCGACATTTTTAAACAGAATTGAACCAGTAGTTCACTGCTTCTTGTCCGTGGGTTGCACCTTCGTATTCTGACCAGTGAACTTTGCCACTTGATCTTCCAAAGCATGGATTCTGGATTGCAACATCGACACATCTAGGTAGTATCTCTCCAACCATAAACCACATTGATCGGATGGTGGAACAACTGGTAGAGCAGAAGAGGGTTTGGATGAGTCACCGAGGGTTCCACGGGGTATTTCAATGCCAGGAAAATTAGGATCATCCTGCAAACAAGGTGGTAAATTCTTGACAAAGTCATGTGTAGGTTTGTCACACAACCCTTCTGAGTAGGGATACTCATTTGCGAGAAAACGTTCAATCTCCGAATCAGAATCTTCACTGACCACGATAGGCTCAGGGTTGGCAAGGGTTCAAGGTTTATTTCTCGCCATGCGAGAGATTAACCGGGCGTTTTTCTTTCCTTTAGAATTTTCATTAGATTTAGATTTAGGCTTTTTAGCTGTGGGATTAACAATTTCGACATGTTTGGTCACAAACATGGTCAAGTTCGTAGGTGAGTCGGGTAGAGGTTTGGGTAGCAAAACATTGTAAGGCACAGGGAGGATAGGCTTGCTTTCGCTCACCACAGGTTTATCAACCTGTGGTGGACTTGAGTCCTCAAAACCATTACGACTGAGAAAATCAACCCAACTGTCACGACGTAACCTCAATTCATAAACCACAATCATTTTAATCAACCCATAATGGAAGAGGCTGGTATCGGCCTGGCTGTGTTTGTACCTTTTAGCCATCTTAAACAGACTTCTATGAAGGTAGTGAGGCATATTGAGGTCGTAGCCTATAAAAACCATCAATAGATGAAGGTGAAACAAGAAAACAAACCCGTACCTACCCTCGCAAGTAATGAATTGCTTGATTATCATTAGCAGGTCATGCCAGCGCTATTTCAACATTTTTGCAGGCAAACCTTTGTCGCAGGAGTTCACCATTCGGGATTGGAAGAGAAATGTCCACGGGACATCTTCCACCTTGCAACTCTTCGACCACTTCTATCCCGTAGCAGGAAGACTAGTAGCCGAGCTGAGAAATTGATCATTAATCTCCAGTTGCACATCCCCAACTTTGGCTCGGCAGCCATCGAACATCAGGAATTCTTGGCAACCATTGGGCTCGGCTCTTACAACTGGAGCTATGGCTTCTGTGCATAATAGGGTTTGAATTGAACAAAACAATACACAGGGTCGAAAATGGTTACGGCTAACAGCTGCACAGCTCAAAGGGGAAATATTAATTGTATGCGTGCGAAGGTGGTGGGATTACCACCACCATGCAAAACATTAATGGCACAGTACCAACCCTATTCAATCAATCATAACCAATATTAACATTATTCGGCCAACCCAAGGTTTAAATGGTGGACAATTATATCAATGTGCCAATGTATAGTTTGAAACCGTGATCGTTCAATGTAAAATCAAACCCACAAATCAATGCGCCAAGCAATGATTCAAACTATAAAATCGAAATCCAAAAGTTTAATCAATGCACTTTTGTAAAACCTCAAACCATTGCCATTCCATATCAAATCAAACTTATAATATTACCAATGAGCTTGTTGCATAGTCAAATGTTTAGATTCAAAGTTTTTAGAACATTGCAACAAAAGATCTCATAAAATCGATAATTCAAGAGCTCATAACAATAAGGATCATAGCATATAAAACCAAAATCAATCATAACCCTTATAGGATCAAATGTCACCAATAAATTTTCATGCTCAATGGCTTATTAATCGAATTGCGCAATCAAAGTGAAATGGACATAGTTTGAAAATCATTCCAGCCATTTAATAGCAGACAAAAGGTAAGTACCAATCAGGATATCAAATAAGCAAATCACGACAGTCCAAATAACGATGGAGGAGTTTTCACGCTTTCAGTCGTGAAAACTAAATCGAAATCAAATTGCAAATGTCGCTTGAAATGAAAATATCGTCCATTTGCAAAATGCGACAAAAATTTGGATTTCAAGAGACATAGGTGTAGGCATCTTTTTAGGGCAATTCAAAAAAATTGAATTGGCTGCCAACAGTGTGACGTCAGCCTAGGTTAGCAGTGTTAGGGTTAGTTAGGGTTTTGAAAATTGAATTTTAGAAGATGGTTTTACACACCTAAAGCTCAACGTTGGAGATATTACCAGTGCCTTAGGGTAAATGGAGTCAAAAGAAAGGGCAAAAAGGTCTCGGGAGGATTTAGACTTAGAGACTGGAAGGTAGGTTTCTAAGGTGCTGCAGTGGCAGGGCCCTAGAATCAAAACCCTAGGGGAAGGAGGCTCACTCTGGTGTTGCTTAAGCAAGGCCTTGTGCTCCTTCCTCCTTCTCTAAATGCACTTGGAAAAACGGCTAGCTTCAAAGAATAAATTTAAGGGAGAAGGTGTTGCAAAGGCAAGGCCTTCAAACCCTAGGAGGTGAAACCCTAGGTGTAGTCCAACTAGGCCTAGGACGTCTCCTCTTTTCAACCTATAACTTCAACGCTAGCTCAGAAAAAGGGAGAAAAGTGTAGCAACGACTAGGCTATATCTTCCTTTATCAATGGCTAAAACTATTTCTCAAACAAGGGGACATATAGCAATGACCTACTTTTGTGCTTGCTACCTAGGGTTTCAAGATTCAACAATATAATAGCAAATGTAAGAAATTAAGACTACAACCATTCACTTAAGAAGTTTTGCATGAAAAATTCACTTACATGTCATGAAGAAAGCATAATCAAACCCTAGTTGTAAACCTTCCTTGAGAGAAATGCCATATATGCCAAGAGAAATCCTCCAAGAAGAGTTGTGCCTCACTTTAAAACACCAAAAGCACCAAACTAGGGCGCAAAATATAGTATCTCACAAGAGAGTGAGTTGTTTTATGTGCAAATGAGGGAAAAACATCCTCAATATATATCAATCCATGACCTTTAAATTACAAAATAGGTCATTAAAACAGCCGACAAGGCTAACTGCAAAAATTATGCTGTTTTTACATTAACTACTAGCTAAATGACATAAAATGAGCAAAAGGTGGGACGTCAAGCCCTTCTGAGGGAGATGTTGGCCCTTTTTGGGCATATCTAGCATCCAGAAGTCAAACGTTAGCCCCTTTAGGGCTCCTCCAAGATGCCACACGTGCCAATAACCTCATCACACTGCCACACGCTCAAGGTGACGTCCAGATCTCCTGGGTGATGTCCTGTCCATCAAGAGGTAAACGTTCCATTTGAAGTGGGTGATTCCCCCTAGGTCGGGCTCAGCCAAAGCGTCCTGGGTGGAACACCCTTCTTTTCTTCATGTGCAAAGGATTATCATAATGCTTTCCTGTCTCTGCCATCCCAACAACCATCTGATGGGATCTTCAGCCCCATGGAGGTCCGAGCTAGTCATCTCCCCATGTGTACCAGTCCACTGGTACCTGTCCATCGGGCATGGTCCTGCACATCAAAAACTTTGCCCTCCATGGGATCATCAGTCCTCGGGATCATAGCAATGTCAGTCATATTTCATCATTAAATTTATCAAACACATGCATAAAACTCCTAGCACATCCTTCAATAGCTCAAAGATATTACACTGATTTACTATACAAAGTTGAAGAAAAGGACAGAATGACCTATTGGGCCAGTATCTATAAGAAGAAGAAAGTTTCTAGAGAATACTATTCAAGCCATGTAACATGAAGTGATATGGTCTAAGGATGTCCACTCATAGTGAGGACCAGAGATAGGTATTGTCCATGGGTGCCTTTGTAGGAGGTGAGTTGTACCTGTCATGGATGCAGTTTTTTCCAAGCCCCTTTATTGCCTTTATTATTTTCTTATTTATTGTTTTTTTCTTCTTTTTAACTTCAAGGTATGACCAAAGGACACTGCCTTGGCATGGTGACCAGAGCTGACAGCGTTACCCACTAGTATTTTCGCATAAATAATAAGGTTGACTCGTGATGAGACCCCCTTTCCCTTGGCCATGCAACCAAGGGTCATTGCCCTGGCGTTGTGACCAGATAATGGCAATGTAATACTGTTAGATACCTATGAACATAATGGGATGGCTCGTGATGAGACCTCCCATCCTCTCGGTTAGGTCTTGTTTTATTACTTTTCTTTAGGTCCCTTTTGTTTCTTATCGAGAGGCCTTTTATTTCCTTTTCAGGGATCCCTGGGCGAAGCATCTCTAGGTTTTATTTCCTATGGATTTTATCTTTTACCAGCTTCTTTTACCCCTTGGGCCTTTAGCCCCTTCTTCCCACAGGACAAAGTGTAACCCCTCAATAGGTCATTCTAATGCTCAGACTAGGGGAATGGGATGGATGTATGGGAGATAAGATGTAGAGTGATAGTATGGTGGGAGCGGACGATGGCTCTTCAAAGCCCCCTTGGTGGCTAACCAAAACCCATGGATACAAGCTTGCTAGGGCACCTCATTAATCCCCCCAACAATGGTCAAGTGGGTTAGTGTAATATCCAAGCAGTTGTCAGAAATGTAAGGAACCTTATGCATATATAAGAAGGTTATAACGATCAAACATGACACATACCATGATACCTGGAACAATTACCTCATGGAGCAAGAGTCTTCTCTGATGTAAGTCTAAGACGATGGTGATGGATGCTGCTACTGCTATTAGGACAAACCTGGCAAAGAAGAAGAAGGATGGGTCCTCTAGGGCCATGCTCAGGTCAATCCTGCTCTCGGTACTTCATGTCTAGGACCTGTGGGCCTCGAGATATGATCTCCTAGTTATCCCTAGAAATCGGGGATAACATCTGGCTCCAACTCGGGGACATGTGCTCACCGTAGAGCGCATGAGAACCTCAACATCTATGGCATAAACCTGCATACCTGCTCACACTCGAAAATATGCATCAACAACAAAGGTGGGGTGGTATTTCCACCCCGCAAATATAACATGTATACATATGAAGTAAAACAATCAAATACATATGAGGAACAAACATGAAATGCAGGTGGTATAATACACGAAAAATTCCTACCTACTCATACTTACCTGTACAGTCATGTCCCTCCACCTTGGTGAGGTTTGAGGAGGCGTCCGTTGATGGGTAATGGGCACCTTCTTCCTTCTAAGGTGGAAAAGTAGTACGAGTTATCCACTGATTCCATCCCAACCTTAAAAGGTCTGAGCCATGATTGTGTACTTCCTTTTACATTAGTTGGCTCTCCTTTCTGAGTGTCCCACATCCATACCAACTCCCGCTCCTTGTATTTTCGGATCTTTTGTTTGGTTGTTCCTTGAACAACCCTGGTGTACTGTACTGAGCGATGTGGGTGGGCTTCTGGTGTAAAGACTTCTTGTTGAGACGAATGGATCTGCACGTCTTCTTCATCCTTTTTTCTTTTTAGTATCTTCACCGTCCCTACCTCTTTGTTCTGAAACTGATCTAGGAGTTGTTGGTATTCCTCTTTCTTAGGCCACTCAATCTGGTCAAAATCTTCTTCTATTGTAAATGGAATATCTTCCAGAGAATATTCTTGAAGAGTTTGTATTACATCTTTCTGCGCTTCATTTACAGAAGGAACAACATCTTCCACATGGTTTCCAATTATAGGCACATTGAGTAAACGTCCAGTTGTTCCATATTTCAAAGGAAACCACAAAAAGGTGAGATCCATCTCAAGGGACCCGCCTATCATCGCACCAAACTTCCTAGACAACAACATTCCCCATACATATGGGACATAGACAACTATAACATCTATGTGAATGGTCTTCTCGGGGAATTCTTTCAACTTCACTTCGACATTTTCAACAACACCATGTGTGGGTATTGCTTTGGATTCAAATCCACACACATTTTTGTAAGGCCTGGTTACCTTCAGGCCCATCTGCTGCATGACTTTAAGAGACATCATGTTTGTGCCAACACCCATATCCAACATGCAATTGTTAAGGTATTTATTGTTCATCATAAGAGTCATGAAGAAAGGTGGATTTTCACCATACTGGATCCTGAAATGGTCAGCTTGCAGCATAATCGGGGGGTCCATAGGCTCAGCCGTTCCCGAAAAGAAGGTATTGAAGCGTTCTTTAATAGAAGGGATCTTAATTTCTTCTTTTAAGGGAATGTTCACATGCATCTTCGACAAAGCTACTTCAAAATCAAAATCAAGGGTAATATTATCAACTTTGGATGTCTTGGGAGGAAGAACCTCAGGAGATTTTGGCTGATCAATTGTAGGTTGCTTTGGGTTCTTTCTTTGGTATACTTGGACTTCTTGTTTTTTAAGATTTTCTCGTGACTCCTGGTCCAAGTTGTTAATTATTTCTAGTCTTGCTGCTCTATCCGCTTCCTTTAGGGCTTATTGATGTTCTATATCAGTGATGTTTATCTGAGGGAAACTCGAAAAGAAGTCAAGATTGTTGACTTGTTGCTGGCTGGCGTTATAAGGACACTCATTCTCCCAATGTGCTTCACTGCATTCCAGACACCAAGGATTTTCATCAACTACATTTGTAGGGGCCGGAGTATTAGGGACTTCATTTTCATTATTCGGCTTGTAAGTTTGGTTCCCTTTCTGGAATGGCCCTTTGAATGGAGGTCTAGGTGCCTGGGCCTGGGAATTTTTAAGTCTCACGATCCGGTTCATCATTTCTTCTTGATTCTTCATTATGCTATCCATTGAAGCTTGTAGCTTACTGATACTGGTGCAGAGATCCGAAGTAGGCTCAACATTGTGTACCACTTTATTCTTGGTGTCTATTTTCCCTCTATGGTTTGCAAAGGGCTCAATCTTGGATGAAAGGAGATTTCCTTCAATCTTGGTTGCAATCTCTTGGGATTCTTGAATGGACTGAGGGTTTTTGTCTCTAAGAAGATACCCTAATTGGCCACTGAAAGATCTAGTATAAATGTGAACAAGATAATCATCTTTCAGATGGTGGCTTGGGGGAATTCGTTGGAGTAATGCTTAGAACCTGGTATGAAACTCCCGAATGGATTCATTATCATGTCTGGCAAGGATATTTAGTTGGGTGAGCAGCATGTTCAGGTCTTCTCTGATACTCCACCTTCTGAGAAAGATTTTCTCAAGTCTATCCATGGTTTTGATGCTTCCACCAGGCAGGCCAAGATACCAACGTCTTGCAGCATCATAAAGGGTAGTAGAGAATAACTTCATGACCAAGTCCTTAGCATCATCACTAATGGGGTGAAGCTTAAAAAATGCCCAAAATTTACTCATATTCTCTTAAGCACTAGTAGCATCAGTGCCGGTAAACTTAGGCAACCACTTCTCATATTTGGGTGGCATCTGCCTAGGGTAGCCAGGTATGGCTGACATGTCTAATGGCTTGAACAAAGTAGATGACCATTGTCTTTGATTGTTGACTGGGTTTGTAGTACCGTCTGAGAAGTAGACATGTTTAAAGGAAGTCTCTTTCGAAAAAGTGACTTGACAACAGGTGAATTTGCAGGAGGCTTCCTTCTGAAATCTAGAGGAGGATTATTGAACCTCCTTTTGGTTTGTGGAGTTGCCAGATATTTTTCCTGAAACTATCAAAGAATAAGGGAATAAAGTCTTAGTGGAGTCTCTAGGTAAGCTTGTAAGAGAAAGGTCTTTGAGGCAAGGATTACCAAAGGATTTTTCGTTGAGGAAGATTGACTCAGTGTCCCCGGCAATGGCGCGAAAATGTTATCGTGCAGTTTGTATTTTAGGTCACAGGCTACAGGATAGTGGACAAACTAGCGTAACAGGAACCTTCCCCACCCAATGTCACCTCGATGGGGAGGTTCTTCCTGTTTAGGGAGGTTATCCCAGGGGAGATGTCCCTGGTAACTTGGGGTTTGAATAGGCAATGGATACAAGGTCAAGTGTTAAGATTTCCCTCCTCGGAGGTTACCACCAGTATCAGATAGTCCGGCTAATCAACCAATAAAGAAGTGAAGTCCCTGTTGAAAACACCTGCCTAGAACAAGATAATAACAATACAATACAATATTTGCAGGCTATAACTCAAAGGGCTAGTACTTCTCAACTATCTGATTTTATTTAATAAGCAATGTAATAGATAAGATGAAGTCAACGTTTTGCTAAATAGCCTATGCAAGATCACCAATTCATCAATATCTACAAAAAATGACCAAGCCAACAGTATTTTCAATCAACAATTGTTCAATAAATTCTTGACGTCATCATTTAATTGCTCATTTATTAGTCAAAATCTTGTTGCGTCAGGTGTGACATTAGCCTAGGTTAGCAACGTTAGGGTTAGTTAGGGTTTTGAAAATTGAATTTTAGAAGATGGTTTTTCACACCTAAATCTCAACATTGGAGATATTACCAGTGCCTTAGGGTAAATGGAGTCAAAAGCAAGGGCAAAAAGGTCTCGGGAGGATTTAGACTTAGAGACTTGAAGGTAGGGTTCTAAGGTGCTGCAATGGCAGGGCCCTAGAATCAAAACCCTAGGAGAAGGAGGATCACTCCGGTGTTTCTTAAGCAAAGCCTCATTCTCCTTCCTCCTTCTCTAAATGCACTTGGCAAAACGACTAGCTTCAAAGCATAAATTTAAGGGAGAAGGTGTTGCAAATGCAAGGCCTTCAAACCCTAGGAGGTGAAACCCTAGGTGTAGTCCAACTAGGCCTAGGACGTCTCCTCTTTTCAACCTATAACTTCAACGCTAGCTCAGAAAAAGGGAGAAAAGTGTAGCAACGACTAGGCTATGTCTTCCTTTATCAATGGCTAAAACTATTTCTCAAACAAGGGGACATATAGCAATGACCTACTTGTGTGCTTGCTACCTAGGGTTTCAAGATTTAGCAATATAATAGAAAATGTAAGAAATTAAGCCTACAACCATTCACTTAAGAAGTTTTGCATGAAAAATTCACTTACATGTCATGAAGAAATCATAATCAAACCCTATTTGTAAACCTTCCTTGAGAGAAATGCCATATATGCCAAGAGAAATCCTCCAAGAAGAGTTGTGCCTCACTTTAAAACACCAAAAGCACCAAACTAGGGCGCAAAAGATAATATCTCACAAGAGAGTGAGTTGTGTTATGTGCAAATGAGGGAAAAACATCCTCAATATATATCAATCCATGACCTTTAAATTACAAAATAGGTCATTAAAACAACTGACAAGGCTGACTACAAAACTTATGTTGTTTTTACATTAACTACTAGATAAATGACATAAAATGAGCAAAAGGTGGGACGTCAATCCCTTCTGAGGGAGACGTTGGCCCTTTTTGGGCATATCCAACATCCAAAAGTCAGACGTTAGCCCCTTTAGGGCTCCTCCAAGATGCCACACGTGCCAATAACCTCATCACACTGCCACACGCTCAAGGTGACGTCCAGATCTCCTGGGCGACATCCTGTCCATCAAGAGGCAAACATTCCATCTGAAGTGGGTGATTCCCTCTAGGTCAGGCTCAGCCAAAGCGTCCTGGGTGGAACATCCTTCTTTTCTTCATGTGAAAAGGATTATCATAACATTGTCATGTCTTTGCCATCGCAACAACCATCTGATGGGCTCTTCAGCCCCATGGAGGTCCGAGCTAGTCATCTCCCCATGTGTACCGGTCCACTGGTACCTGTCCATCAGGCATGGTCCTGCACATCAAAAACTTCACCCTCCATGGGCTCATCAGTCCTCGGGATCATATCCATATCAGTCATATTTCATCATTAAATTTATGAAACACATGCATAAAACTCCTAGCACATCCTTCAATAGCTCAAATATATTACACTGATCTACTATACAAAGTTGAAGAAAAGGATAGAATGACCTATTGGACCAGTATCCATAAGAAGAAGAAAGTTTCCAGAGAAGACTATTCAAGCCATGTAACATGAAGTGATATGGTCTAAGGATGTCCAGTCATAGTGAGGACCAGGGGTTGGTATTATTCGTGGGTGCCTTTGTAGGAGGTGAGTTGTACCCGCCATGGATGCAATTTTTTGCCAATCCCCTTCATTGCCTTTATTATTTTCTTATTTATTTCTTTTTTCTTCTTTTTTACTTCAAGGTCTGACCAGAGGACACTGCCTTGGTGTGGTGACCAGAGCTAACAATGTTACCCACTATTATTTTCACAGAAATGATAAGGTTGGCTCATGACGAGACCCCCTTTCCCTTGGCCATGCAACCAAGGGTCATTTCCCTGGCGTGGTGACCAGATAATGGCAATGTCATACTGTTAGATACCTATGAACATAATGGGTTGACTCGTGATGAGACCTCCCATTCTCTCGGTTAGGTCTTGTTTTATTACTTTTCTTCGGGTCCCTTTTGTTTCTTATCAAGAGGCCTTTTATTGCCTTCTTGGGGATCCCTGGGAGAAGCATCTCTAGGTTTTATTTCCTATGGATTTTATCTTTTACCAGCTACTTTTACCCCTGGGCCTTTATCCCCTTCTTCCCACAGGACAATGTGTAACCCCTCAATAGGTCATCCTAATGCCCGGACTAGGGGAATGGGATGGATGTATGGGAGATAAGATGTAGAGTGATAGTATGGTGGGAGAGGATGATGGCTCTTCAAATCCCCCTTGGTGGCTAACCAAAACCCATGGATACAAGCTTTCTAGGGCACCCCGTTAATCCCCCCAACAATGGTCAAGTGGGTTAGTGTAAGATCCAAGTAGTTGTCGGAAATGCAAGGAACTTGATGCATATATAAGAAGGTTATAATGATCAAACATGACACATACCATGATACCTGGACCAATTACCTCATGGATCAAGAGTCTTCTCTGATGCAAGTCCAAGATGATGGTGACATATGTTGTTGTGCTGACAGGACAAATCTGGTGAAGAAGAAGAAGGATGGGCCCTCCAGGGCCATGCTCAGGTCAATCCTGCTCTCGGTACTTCATGTCTAGGACCTGTGGGCCTTGAGATATGATCTCCTAGTTATCCCTAGAAATCGGGGATAACAGGTCTTCCAACCATTCTTCTAGGATAACTCAATCTGCAAAGCGTCTTCTCATGAGGGATTTCACCATAAAGGGACCACTTTGGAGTTCATCCATTTGTGCACCTTATCAATCATGATAAGACAATAATGAGTCATCTATACATTTTTCCAACAATGCATCATAT
>JZKD02S2308344.1:0-19742 GCA_000966675.3 Picea glauca | reverse complement strand
TTTTACCACTAGCATAATTTAGACTTAGACCTTAAATTTTCGTATTGGGCGACATTTTATTAGGGAATTTGTTTTTAAAAATTCTTAACACGTTATTCGTCCTAAGGCCATCTAGTTTCATTCATTTATCATCAACAACGCGACATGCCCTTTAGGACGCACTAGGTGCTCTAAGGGTGCCACTCGCCTTAATTTGTTTCCCTTGCGCGACGTGCCCTTCAGGATGCACTACATGCTCCAAGGGTGCCACTCGCTTCTTTCCATTTTTCTTTCACGGTGTACCATTCATGATGCACCACATGCTCCAAGGGTGCCACTTGCCTCTTGACTGACTTGGTAGACATCAAAAACCCCTGGAGTCAATACTCCGCCAGGTGAACTTGTGGGATACTAAGGGCCTCTAAGGAATAAGGCCCCCACCTTATTGCGCGCCCCTTAGAATCATTGTGAGTGACTGTCGCAGTCCACCTTCACGACATTGTGGGTCCTCTCGAACTAGGTAAACGTTAAACTATAGTTCGAGCCACAATGGGAGTGCTAGTAGGTTTTGGCAGGGCTGCTATCCACACCTCTCCCTCAACATCTCTGGTAGGTGTGCATGACCCCTTTACTCCACATGTGAGTCTGGTCGGCAAGCTATCGTCAGCCTGCATCATCAACGAATCATGTCAGAATATATTCATATCATATCATCTAATCAGATGCACTAATATCATAGTAAAACAATCAAACCCCAATGGTACACTCCTTGAATTGATCCAGAGTCCAAGGGTTTCCATCAATGCCTCTGCATCCTTGAGGTCCAAAATCCTACACACTTAGTAAAACCGAGTCAATAGCACCTGTCTATGTCAATGCAGTAAAACATGACATCAACCCATAATGCCTCATAATCAAAATCAAACGTTTTAATAGCATAATAATCTGGATCACTTGCGAGCAAGTGTCCTCAAAGAATAAGTTCGCTCAGTGCGCTAGAGCAGGATGTTACAAAATATCACTGCAGTAATTTTTTTTGTTTCATCCAAAGTCTTGTTTTATCATTGATGAGTTAAACTAGTCTTCACTAGCTTGTCTCTTGCTTATTCAAATTATATTTTTAGAACTTATTTTGCATCCTTTATTATCTTTTATATGATAATATATATCACTTATTTTTTTTGCAATTAGGGACAACAAGTTTAACTTGATTGTACACCTAACAAACTGCATTGTATACTTGGTTTTCATTGTGTCTCGGGGAAGTACTTTCTCTTGGTAGGTCACTCAAAGCATTGGAAACCCTAAGCCTTTCCCAAGACTCATTACCAAGTTCCCTTTATCATATATAAGCTTGAAATTTAGGGGCATCCATTCATATATCTCATTTTCCATCTCAATCCCCCTTAGGGTCACTAAGATTTCCCCCTTGAGGTGACTACCTCACCTCTAAAGTGACGCAAACACCTACCTAAGGTGACCGTGGGTAGGTTCTCTCTAAGGTGTCTCTAATTGGTGGTTGGATCGGGATTTTCCCAACCTACAACTTGTGTGATAACACCCCCAATACCCTTCATCACCCCCCCCAATATCTACAATATATTGAATTTATTTTTTACAATTCTAAAACCCCCTTTCATAATGAATGTGATGAGATATTGGTCAGCAAGGTGAAGCCCCCTGTGGATGAGATGCAGTAGGCTACACCAGTGGATATACTAGGGATTCCATCCATGAATGTATAGAAGCATCCCTTGGGTTTCATTGTGAGTTTTCCCTAGAAATACAATTCAATAATTTAAAATAAACATCAATAAACTATTTTTCTTGCAAATGCCATCAAAATATTGTGTCAAGCATATATTTTGAGGACAAGAAAGTAAACATCAACAAACTATTTTTCTTGCAAATACCTTTAAAACATTTTGTCAATCATAGAATTTGAGAACAATGACATGTCGATCATATGTAGAAGTCTTTCTTACACAGTATCCATAATTACTTTATGAACAAAGTTCAACAAACACCCTCTTTTCTATCTTTAATTGATATTTAGGAAAAATCTATGGAATCTCGTTATAGGTTGGGTAGTTTCCATTGCCTTTTCACCCTAGATCAACCATTGAGAATAACTCTTCTCTAAGATGAATTTAAAGAATACAAGCGAGGGACTTGACTCCTTCCCTGCTTATGAATTATATTCACATTAATTCAACACAAGCCTACTTCCAAGGTTGTGAATTTACAGTGGTATCAATTTCAATTATAAATGTACTAGTAACAAATCTCCTCCCACTAGGAAAATTAATTGAGTGTGACATAAAAATGGTGGAAAAGTAAATATCTACAATTGTCATAATTGAAATCTTTCCCCTAGTGGGAGAATGACTTGAGGGTGGAATAAACAAAATAACAAACTAAAGAGCCTCCAACCATCATAACTCATGACAGAGGGGCACAGGGGGGTTCACTTCATGAACCTTTGACATACCATGTGCATTCACGAGATATTATAAGTTGCCCCTAATTTCAATAGATATTAAATAATACCTACCATAATCTTTTTAGTGAACCCCCCTCATGACACATCTTTCCAATTAAAAATCCCCTAAATTTCACTAGATATCCTAGGTACCCATTTTCCATGACAATTTTAATACCTCTTTTTATTTATACTCCTAGTATGGTGACATGACATGACTCTTATAAGACACATATGAGGTTTATGCAAACTGGTGAACTACTTATTTTTTCTTTTCTTCTTCCCTATTTTAATTCAATCAATGTATTTATTGGAGATTAATGGAGATTCTAACAACAATAATTTCTTTGCATTCTGGAGTGAGGCCAAAAGGATCAATGTTGCGCAAACCATGCATCTTCTTCTCTTTTCCATAGGAGAAACAAAACAAAGAGACTAGTAGTAGAGAAGTTCTCTTTTGAGTCATCAATGTATCAATGCTTACATCACACTCCTTAGTGGGTGGGGGTAAATTATTTCTAGAAGCTATAGGAAAATATTTCTATGGCCATTTACTTGTTTCTACACATTGGGATTCATTACAATGTCCTTCCACCATGTCTCTTTTTCATGTCTTTGTCAAATCCCCAATTTCCAATGGAACTATTGGTCAAATCCTTAATTTCAATGGGTGTTATATTGATGGTAGAATACATGCAACAAGTCAATACAAAATAATTGGGGGAGATATTGAGCCATGTAACACTCACACAACTGTATTAAATACTCCATATGTGAGAGTTTCTCATGTCACAAAGCAGGTTATGGGCGTTGAACAACAAAGAAGAAGAAGAAGAAGAGCATATCAAGAGAATGAATACATCATTGTGGATCTTGAAGGATATGGACCAATATAGTATGAAGCAACCCATTGAAATCCCCCCATGCCCCCTCCTCCATACCTAAATCAACCCCCCTAATACCATATTTTAAACCTCCTTAATATCTATATGGTTTTAATACATTAAAAATAACCCTTGACCCTATATATTAAGAAATTTTTTTTTTAATAGAATTGTATATGGCCCAATATGAATTCACATGGCAGAATATTCCCTAATAAGTGAATAATGTATGGGGAGGGTGGGGCTCAATGTAGAGAAGGTAACCCTTGGTTCAAGAAGAATCACAATGATAATTTTCTGATGACATTTTTCTACCATAAAGCAGGTTCATAAAAACATTGATTGTATCTCCTTGGTAGCAATAGCTCTATTCGTTAGCAAATTTGTAGTTGGATTACTTAATCTTTTGATGTTCCAATCGCTTAATCTTTTGATGTGTTCAAACTTGTATTGTTGAAAACATCTCATAACCCTCGTAATCTAAAAAGGTCGATGGACCATCTCCCATGGTGGGTTATGTGTTTTTCCTTTATCTAACCAATGACTATTTTGGAATGCCTTTACGAGGTTTCAAACATCATATAAGATGGTCATGGTCCCTCTATGCACTCTCCAAGTCAAAGAACGCCTAGTATAGCACCCAAATTTGCACCATGGGTAGGGAGGTCCATAGGTTTCGAACATCATATAAGATGGTCATGGTCCCTCTATGCACTCTCGAAGTCGCCCATTAAAATCAAACATAGTGTTCGAATGGATGAAAAGCAAAAGTCTATGAATATGCGTGGGTCTTAAAGTCCGACTAGGGTAAGCAACCACTTCTTTGTAGTAGCCGGCCCTACAAAGAAAAAGAAAAAGATCCACGTTAATGTAATTTGATTTCTTCTCGCCCAATAAATTCAAGTTCACATAAATTTAGGCTAATATTTAATTTTTTCCTAGTCTATAAAAAAAAATTGTTTCTATCAACTTAAATTTTCTTTACATTCTGTTGTGGTGTAGATCAACACTTTGCGCTGCTCGTAGATATAGTCTTCTTCAGTGTTGTGTTTTTGGTGACTTCCCTGAATCAAGAGATGAGATTAAATATAATAAGAGTTCTATGCGTTTGCTGTCAGGTTAGCTGTCATGGTAAGCTTATATTTCCATAATAGTTATATCAAAATTTAGTGAACTTTTAGTACACGCTGATGCAGATTGGTTCCCGTAGAAGTAATGCAGATTGATTGAAAGTTAATTTCATTTAATTGGCAAATCCTAATTTTATTTTAATTTGCAAACCCTAATTTTATTTTAAGATAATTTTAATTCTAACATAAACCATAATTTTATTTTAAGATAATTTTAAATCTAATGTAAACTAAAAATTTTAGTATAATTTTAGATGATTTTAATCATTTTAATTATATATTAGTTATTTTCAAATGCATTTAATTATTATGCATTTGAAAATAATTAATGTATAATTAAAGTAATTAAAATCATCTAAAATTATGTTAAGGTTTGTAAATTAAAGATGTCTATCTCATGAGCCAAAATTATGTGGTTGTGCTAGTTTTATTGCTTACTTGTAAAAAATGCATATGAGATTGTTAATTTTTATTTTTTATTTTGTTACTCATTTGTATGAAATTTCTTTGAAAGCCAAAGAAGTATGTCATGACTTATGATATTAATAAATGTAATATTGATTGTAAAGTTAAGGGGTGAGATTCATTCCTATCTCTAAAGATATCTAATTTGTAATGATCCTCGTCATTAAGACAACAAGCAAGCATAACGAGTACAATTTTTTTTATGTAGGAAAGTAATAATGACAATACCATCAATCATCACAACTCGACTACGAACACAATGCATGCAATTCACGAAACAGACAAACATAAAAACCTACCATACTAGCACATCATGCAGCTGGATGCAACATACGACAATCAATCAGACGAAAAATAAAAACAACTACCCGCCCATCCTACCCTGCAAGGTTAGGACCTCCAGGACACATAAGCAATGCTCAAGCTCAGGTTTCCTTCGATTTTGACCATTTAAGATCTCAAGGCTAGAGACCGTTCTGAGGGACAGGGAGGTGTCTACATCCCGCCCAACACAAGAAAGACCACGCCTATTAACCTAAAAGCAACATCAATCAATTCAAACGCAACATCTTTAATGACACAAGTAGCTAGAACCTTCCCGAGGAGCGGGAGACAATCACATTAACATTACAAAACAAGTACAACCTTACTTACAAAAAAACAATCATCCACATTTGGAGGCACATAACCCTAAGATAGGTTTCATATGTGCTTATCGATCAATGCATGCAATGATCCAATCATAAGGTATCACGTCGCCACATTGCGACAAGTGCGCCAGGAACCCAAGCGCAAACAAAATAATTCTAAAACTTAAACCAAACATAAAATCCAACGTTCCTGACATCCAACTTGCACTGCCATACATTATACGAAGACACTCTAAACAATAAAACAAACATGGATGCGGGGTGAATATAATCGATACATTTAATTGCCACAACAACTAGATGTAATTCATTAGAAGTTATCATCATAAGGACTAATTCGCCACATAAGTAACCAATCACCATCTAAAGGTAAAAGCATCTAACCATCTTTAAGCAACATATACTTTCCATTCAAGGGTTTATTATTCCAGTAAATTAATCTATAAATTTTTTCTTCTTGGGTTCTAAAGTCCTACCAAGAAATCAACTCTTAAATTGCAAGTAGTAAAAAGAAGAGGGTAGGGGGGAGGGCAAGCATCAAACACCCTTACTCAATGTCATGAAAGGTGCAATATTTATTGACTATTTCGCCATAAAACAAAAATTGCTTCAACAAGTATTTAGATAATTTAACAATCAACCCATCATTATATAAATATCATAGAGATCACTACCATCATTGAATCACACCTTTTTAAAACTGTTATATCCTAACATTCAAATTAAATTAATACTAATGTCCTCAAATGACATTAACAAAATTGTTTTTACTCCGAGCCTATACATTTTAATTTAAAACTGTTATTAAGATTACCCATTAATATAATTAATTGTTTTCAATATCATCAATTACCAACTAGTTTTACACATAATTACTAGTAACCGAACCACTTAACTCAAACTCTGCAAAGATTTAATATTGATATCATGGCAGTGGCATTGACAATTATTATAAGCATAGCAATAATCCCAGTAAACTATTATACTGATGCAAAGGAAAACAATTAATGTATTGTGTGGGATAATTGCAATAATCTTAAATAAATCCAATAAACTGTATTGAACTGGAACTATTAAAGCTGATGCCAACTATTAAACAACTAAAATTGTTAATCATTATTAAAATATTATAAGACTATTATATCACAATTAAAATGGACATGATAGTTATTTTAATCACAATTGTCATCACAACATCCGTTATTACAACCATAAATATGTTATAAAAATAGCCATGGCAGCTAATTACTCAAAAATTTATGAACATTAACAAGGGAGACTGCCGCTGAAATTGACTCAAAATAAGCAGAATAGAACAAGGAATCCGCCCATGCCATAATTGTTGCTTCCATCTTGACATCTCTACTAAAAATATATCACTGCACCATCAAAGAGTCCACATCCCGAGATCCTACTGTCAGTCGGGTAAGTGCTGGGTCGCTACCCCAAGCAAACTAAAGCTCAGTCGCTACAGGTGAGGGCGAGGAAAGGCACGGGATCAACGCGCATGCCGGGCTCGAGCTTCCTCTTAGGGCGCTGGTGCGTTTTAGCTGTCAACGGGAAGCACCAAGTGGATTGGGTTACGACTGGCCACCTTGGGAAGGAGAAAATCGAAGGGTAAACAAACTCCACTGACACGGTGAATATTTTTTTTACCAAGAAAATTGACACGCAGAAAAAACGAGTAATGTAACAACATTCATCGACAAAACTAGTATTTTTTCTAGGATCCGATGCAAATAAAAATCTTGAGTCTAAAATGCTTGGAGCATAAGGAAACTTGAATGCGCAATTAAAAAAAGTGGGGCGGGGGGAGGGTTTACTTGATAGTGGCGACCTTTGAGAGGAAAAATGGAATGGGTTCAATCCACCACTCCAAGTTGAGATCCTAGAAAAGAATCTAGGCACACACGCAAGAATAACCCATGTACTGTTAAATCGAATTGGCAACAACAATTGTTTATGGCAATGAAGAACATAACCCATCATTTTACCTTTGGAAAGAAGACAAAATCAGTCAAGACAGACTATCCAAGTAATACATTCTATTGAAATAGATGCAACAACGTTTTCCTTGGATTTGGCATACCAATTCTACTAGCAGCACCAACAAGTGGAATGCTTGTGACTGGCTACGTCGGGAAGGAACAAGGGATGGCTCTGTTCAAAGGCTGAAGCCATAACTAAGGTATTGAACCTGTAACTTGGTCGGTATTAACCAAGTGTCCTTCACCATAACTTTGTGTGTGGTGTGAATGACAAAGTTTTATTTTTATTCTTTATTTATTTATTTTTAAATAAAAAAGCCAATGTGCCTACGACTTGGGTGTAACAGGGAAAAGCTCGAAGCAAGGGTGACCAATCATTCCAGGGATTTCACCAGACATTTCAGGTTTCAGGCAAGGGAACAAGCGAGGATATGGTTAGGAGGAAGAACTCTTGGATAGGAAGGATCGCCCCTTTATTTTGAAAACTGATGCTAGGAGAGAAACTGTAGGAAGCTAAAATGGCAAGGAGGGTAGGAGTGTGAAATGTAAGGGTTTTAATCACAGATCTACTACATAACTGCCATATGATTTCTTATGAATATAATCTTAACAAGCATTGCAACCAATTATTACTTCTAAGATGGAATAAATTTATCAGAGATATTCAAATACATAAATTTAACTACCTTTTTACTACAAATTTAACATGCGTACATTCACCATTATAGATTTTCATATGCAGAAAACTTAACTACTTTTAACATAAAAAATTTACACATGCATATCGTAACCAATGCGAAGAACTGAAAGTGACTGTCCCGCGCTTGCGCTCCATCCGAATCTCGCTTTCCAACCACTGAGACCTCACCGATACCTCCTAACCAATGCTAGGGGTACTCTTCTCCCCCCCGAGCCACAAAGGGTCCACGCACACAATACCATAGAATGCTAGCTCCCATCTTGTCTCGCAAGGTCGAGCTACCATTTGTTATCCAAGTTGGGTATCCCAACTCCCACAAGAAAAATTGAGTCAAGATAAAATTCCGACAGCGTAACTTTATGCATACCAGATGTGATCCATACTCCTCCTCCTCCATCCCTTTTATAGAGTTTTCTGAGTGATTAGTTTTCCAAACCCTCTTTAGATTCTTTTTATTAAATTTAAATTAGGATAAACCTCCCCCGTACAGATGTCACCAGATCCATTAGTTGCACCAGAAAATCAATTTATTAATTAATTAAATTTTCCTATTTCTCTCACCCACCTAAAAACATTCCTAAAAACGCTCCTCGGTGTTTCTTTATTCCCTTACATTTATTAAATGACTAACGCTTGTCTTAAAACCTAGTTGAGTTCATAATTAAAAGGTTCCAAAGACTAGATTCCCTACTATGTTAGAAATTTCCCTTTTTCTTAAGTTTCCCCTTTTTTTGCTTAGTTCAAATTTAACAAGTTTAGATATAAACAACAAATTATCCTTTTAATAATTTAATCCTCCTTTAAAATTTTTACTTTAATAATTAATGTTTGAATTTTCTTTACCCCCTCCTTGTTAAAGGTCCAATTAGTTTTTTTTTTTTTTTTTCACATGTTCTACTTAGACCTAGGTTTTAAATTCACTAGGCTTAGCGACAATTTTTAAGGGAAAAAATTGTTATTAAACTTTACTCATACCCTCATTCATTTTAAGGCTGACCAGGTCTTAAGGAGGCATAGTTTTCTAGGCACTAGATTTATTAATCTTACCAGAGTTAAAATTGCGACGTTCCCTTCAAGACGCACTACGTGCTCCAAGGGTGCCACTCGCCTTTTCCTGTTTTATTTATGCGACGTGCCCTTCAAGATGCACTACGTGCTCCAAGGGTGCCACTCGCCTTTTGACTAAATTTGGTAAACGTCAAACCCCTAGAGTTAATACTCCGTCAGGTGACCTTGTGGGAGACTAAGGGCCTCTAAGGAATAAGGACCCTACCTTATTGTGCACCCATTAGAATCATCGTGAGCGACTGTCACAGTCTTCCCTCAGAACATCATGGATCTCTCGAACTAGGTAATCATTAACCTACAGTTCAAGCCACGGTGGGAGTGATAGTAGGTTGTGGCATGGTTTCTTCCACACCTCTCCCTCAATGTCTCTAGTTGTCATGCATGACCCTTTACTCCAAAGGTGAGTCTGGTCAGAAAGATATCGCCAGCCTACATCCATCAATGAAACGTGACAATGATAGCAATCAACATCATAATATCTAGTCATATGTCACATCTGTAATATAAAAAACATTCAACCATAACAATGTTCTCCCTGACTTGATCTAGAGTCAAAGGAGATCCCTTGATGCCATTGACATCCTCTAATGTCCAGAGCCCTGCACACTCAGGAAAACCAGTCAATAGCACATACCGATATAAATATAAGTAGACAACACATCATCAGATCCTCAACATCTCATAATCATAAGAAAAACAATCAATATATAATGAATCGAATCACTCGTGTGCAAGTGTCCTCAAAAAATATGTCTAATCAGGTGAGCGGAAGAGCGGAATGTTACATAATTAAAGAGATTTTCTAATTAAAAATAAATAGGATTTTGACACGAGTAGTGATTAAATTGTTCATTAAAATTACATATCCTACACATACTTTAGAATATGTTGTGCCATCCTTTTATCTTTGTAATGTGCGTTATTATTTTTTGTAAAATTAGAATATTATATTAAGGGATAATTATGTTAAAAGTGTGGAGTAACATCTACTATGTAATAAAAGTTTAACAATGAAAAATTTATAAGTAATTTAATCTTAAAATATTATTAAATTAATGTAGAGAGGATGCTAAAATTTGTAAATTAATGTAGAGAGCATGCTAAAATTTGTAGAGTATGCTCACAATATTTGAAGTAACCAAATGCTCATAAATTCAATAATCATTGTTTCTTTGTTTTGGTTTTTCTTCTTTTGACATTAGAATTCTTTCAATCATCTAAAGTCTTCTTTTATAATAAGCCTTAAGACATGATTGTGGATTATTGGTATTGACTTTGTCAACTAACATAATAGTTAGAATGCAATAATTG
This sequence comes from Picea glauca, assembly GCA_000966675.3. Classification (NCBI taxonomy): domain Eukaryota; kingdom Viridiplantae; phylum Streptophyta; class Pinopsida; order Pinales; family Pinaceae; genus Picea; species Picea glauca. The sequence continues at coordinate 9,085 of JZKD02S2308344.1, read as the reverse complement.
TTCTTTTATGATAAAAGTGATGTGGTTCAATTTACTTTACAAAAAATTACATAACTAATTGCTAAAATTTGTAGAGATCATATTTTAAATAGCAAACTTGTCCAAATCCTAAGAAAAAGAAAAGTCCCTCTTTTCTCCTCTTACAACTAATCACTTCCAACAATAACACTTGTTAGTTTTGTGTAGGAACTTGGGTTTATGTCTAATGTTGGTCCTGAAGTCTGCACCTGACTGTTAAAGGGCAGAGCTAGGCCACCTCAAGTTTAGAATGATTGTTTTTTTTATTTTGTTGGTTAGTTAGAGGGTTGGTTTTACCAAGACAAGAGCATGGTGGGGTTGGAAAAATGATATGGATGAGGGTCCTCCTTGGCTGGTGGCACACAAATGACATACAAGTGAAAAAATATAGGTAAAAACAAAGGGAAACAACAAACCACTCAATGAATAATCTACTACAAGAAGTTAAAGATACTTAAAATATCATTTCAAGACATTAAACATGTATCATAAACACAATTACTCCCATAGGTTGCAATAAAAATCAATCTTCACCAAAGCATTAGATGTTTTCACATGTTGCATATCAATAAAAACAAGTTATACAATAGATGAAGGAAATGAAATGTATTTTGCACAAATAAAAAACTGGATTCAAGATAAGATAAAAAAACACATGAAGATTTGGACAAAAACACTGTCATCAAAAGTATATTCACTAGGTAGAGAGCTTTAATCCATGCATAGAACAGGTTCAACCAGTTGATATATTGGTATCCTTCTCCCAAAAAACGAACCCTCAAAACATACAAAAACTGCATATTTATCAGAGTTGCAAAGGCTCTCGTCCATCTGGGATAAAGGCTTAACTCTACACTACCAGTTGTAAAAAAACTTATTAACTTAACTAAAACATTTTTGGAGTATATTAAGGTATACTTTGAGCTTGAATTAACAAAAAAGAGTGGTTCTCATCACACATAAATGACCACTTATTAACTTAATCGAAACTGTCTTGAACTTTGAACAACTAGAAACTACTACTAGCGATAAACTAGACTGATGCATATGCTGGAGTGAACTGAGATTTAACAGAAAATGACTAGGAGTGACATAATTGAGTTATGTATTGAGCACTGGCATGCATGCATGTTGTTTGATACCAATGGAGATAACTAAATATGTTGGTAGTGTTTTCCGCCCACTAGTCCACTGGAAGAAAGAAGCAAGTCATCTGGCATTTTTCGAAGTCTTTGATATTATTTCTATAGTCTGGACGTGTAGTTTCCCCATTTTTGGTTGGACGCCCCTTTTTAAAAATTTCAAAATGTGAAATAAATGTGGGTGAGCCACTTAAAAATCTTACGTTCGGGACCTTCGGAGAACAGAGTATGCATATCCTCCGGAGGATAGAAACAATGACTTTAAGGCTCTGACACTTCGGGAATCTACATTTTCTTTGGATCAAAATTTCCCAGAGGACAATCTCTTGGAGTGACATGGTGGCCTGACATCATATCGTTGATGTGTCACAAAAGGAAGGGTGACATGTGTCACTTGAAATAGTACAGATGATGGAACCAAATATTCTTGAAATGAGTGCCACGTTTCATGATAGGGGAGTGTCGCGCGTCATGATACAAGTGTGCCACGTGTCTCAACTGATGGATGCCATGCGTCTTCGTCTCTTCAGGGTTCGAGAGTTCTTGAATGCAAAGTATGGATACCTCCCAGAGGGCCGAACTCGCGAAGTGATTAGCCAATGATTATCATTAATTAACCCGGGATTAAGCGGTGTTTAACATTTAAATATTTTGAGACTTTGGGGGCTCTGGTGCTTTAGGGGTTTGAGTTTTCTATGAATTGAAATCCCCTTGAATGATAATATCTCGGAGCTGATGTATCAACTTTTCGACACTTTGATGTTTAGGGAATTCAATACTTTGGCATTCCGGTAGTTAGGGGCTCCAGGGAACTGAGTTTGATCTAATATGAAATCTCTCAGAGTGGCGATCTCCCGGATCTGAGGTGTCCACATGATGTCACTGTCGTTGACATGACTACATGATAGAGAGTGACATGTGTCACCCAGAAATGGGAGGATGACGTAACCTAAATGACCTGAAATGAGTGCCATGTGTCAACACTGATGGATGCCATGCCTCTCTGGCTCTTTAGGGTTCAGGGGCTTTCAAACGCAAAGTAGGTATAACTCCCGGAGGACTGGACTAGCGGAGTGATGTGGCACTTTGACACATGGTAGTTTGGAGGCTTCAATACTTCGGAACTCCGACACTTTGGCAGATTCGAAACAATGACGAGTTGGATGCCCAAATGTTGAAGTCACAGAGTCATTCATGTTAAACCATGTGTGAGTTTGAGACTTTGAATGCATGAGATTCGTTGATCTACATGGGTTGTTGGATCACCACCGTTGAAATTTAACCTATCTATTTGGCTTAAAATCTAAGCTTGAAATGGACTTCTCTAAATTGTTGTGTTTTTCTACGGAAGCTTACTATGCATACAAAGGACTTGGTGGACCTGGATGTCTCCTGTGCACACAAAATACTTGGTGGACCTGGATGTCTCCTGCGCACAAAAAAGACTTGGTGGACCTGCTGCATGCTCAATTAGTGGAAAACATGATGACAAGTATTTCAAACTCAAATCAGAACATTAAATCACAATGGTGAAAAATAACTAAAGACGGGTAGGGGCCATGAAGCTGAGTGATTAAATCATGGAGAATAAGCTAAGAAAGTAGCCATAAAAATCAAAATTGATGGATGTATAGGGTAACAGAGGGAAAGGGTAGGGGTGAAGACCTAGGTTACAATATTGGCTCAAATCGGGGGTAACACTTCCCTGTGAGGTGCTAAGAACAGTGGATCATGTGCCTCACCTTTCAGAACCTCTCTCCCACTAGCTGTAACCTACCTCTATTTTTGTCTGTCGGGCATATATATCTTTGAATCCACACTGTAACTGCACCCCAGTGCCTTGACTGCTTCTTTGATTTGTGCCATATTCTTCAAAACCCCTCGTCTACTGTAACCAACTGAGTTTTTCATTAGTGCAAGCATGATCCTCGTGAATTTTCCTTTGATGATTTGACTTATCGTCAAGATTTTTTGTCATGTGTAGCTCTTAGGTGGGACCCTAGATGTGATATTAGCATGTGATTGTGGAAGTTGTCAAGGGTGGTTTGGATCCACACCACTCCAACTTCTACAATAAACCACCAACTTCCATGTGTCTCTCAATGATCTATACCATGGTTTTGATTGCAAGATCGCTCTAGGATATTAACATTCAAGCACTTTTTGTTTCCCCAATGAGGTGTGGTCGTCGATCAGTTTTGTTGTCACGATCTAGGTGGACCCTACTACTTTAGCGCCCCTGCTAAATTTTTATCTACCTGCCAATTTTAACATTATTCTAGCCATATTTAGAGATGGTGCCAATTTCTCCTGTCCTAAAAAAGAATATCAAACCAACAACACTAACACCCCAGTTTCTTTGTTGGGATATGGAGTATTTATTCACACACAAACTAACTAATCTATAGCTACACCCCAGTGCCTTTGTTGGGATATAGAGTCTTATTGTTGATCCATTGTATAAACAAACTAAAAATGAAATGCTCGAATGACGAGATTTTTCAACACACCCATACTCTAACCTACTGAAATTGAATACTCAGGTATAAGCATGTTTTCATAGTAACCATTCAAGGAATTGATCTACTAACCAGATTTCTTGAACCCGCATTATGAAAATAAAAATTTGAAAATGAAACAATAACTCGCTCTAAATATGAACCCCACACTTGGAGAGAAGCCATGATAGAGGATTAAAGCTGATAAAGTCCTCTAAGTATGCAGATATAAGATCATAAAAATTATGACCAATTACCTCTGTATTGATAGTAAACTCATGTTCTTTCCGCTCTAGATGAACGTACTTCCCTTGTGAAAAATATGCTCCTGTAGAAACGTTGACATCCTCTTTTTTGAGACCTGAAAATTGAACGAGAGAATGTTGCAATCTGCTTCCACTGTCGATTTCTCCCTTTAATTTTAGAGTGGAAATATCATCACTACTAGAAGCATTTGAGGTATTGACAAATGCAACTAGAGTATTGTTGTCAACATCTACAGTTCTGCTATCCCGAGCATCTTGGTCTTCATAATTTTGAGTAACAAATTTACCTGGCAACTGTTGATAATTTTCTTGTACATAAATGTCTTCAACAAATTTCAAAGAAAAGGCGTCACACAAATTGGAGGGAATTCAGTTACTTCCATTTATGCCAAGAGTAGGAACAACTAGTGTAGTGAGGGCATCATTTGATGAGAAAGAAAACATGTTCAATTGCTCATGTAGCTCCTTCTCATTTTCTTGACCAAAATTTAAACACATATAATCCTGAAGGTTATCATGAGTCAAGAATGTGAGCTGATATCCAATATTTACAGTAAGATGTTGAGGGAAGCAACTTGTTGCTTGACAAATTGATCATCGATCTCTACAAAAACTTCATGAAAGTCATCATTAACAAACTCATTCCTCTGCTCATAACTAAGAAAAGGTTCACATGTACATCTAAATTCATCTTCTTGATAATCATCAATATACTTATCTTCAAGAATAGAAAAAATGGATTTATTAGCTTCAGGATCCAAAGAAGAATACAAATCTGAAAGTGGTGCATTAGTATGCTGAAGGAAATGAAAACCTGAATCAAATTTTCGTTGTCCATATCCTTCCTTGGATTCCTCTGTATCCAAATATGATTTATTCTTCTCATAAACTTGTTCTTGTTCCAAATCTTCATCGAAAACTTGATTTAAGAGCCTTCCACAAGATCAAATGTTTTCCTCAATCTCCTCTGCATCAATGGACATCTGGTGCAATGTCGATGACCTTATCTCTTTAAGAAAAATAACTAGATTAGGGTGTTGTGCAATTGTATATTGCACCATGGCAGCAACTTCAGTAGGTTGAATTTCCATGGGCCTATTAAGATAAAAATTATGAAACCTTCTATTGAATACAATAACAGTTTCATCCTGCTCCCTTCTCAAGGTGTAGAACTCTGATATGTATTGTTCAAAGGATTTTTTCTCACCCCAATACCTCAAAAAAACATTACACAAATCGGTCCATGAACTAATAGAATCATCTTTCAAATTTCTAAACCAGAATCCAACATCCCCATATAAAGATTGGAAAAAGGTTCTCATGAGCACATCCTCATGAATGATTTGTAGAATATCAGTGAACCATTCAAAAGAAACCATGTGTTTCTCGGTTGTCACATGATCTTCTCCATTGAACTTGGGAAGGTAATCTAAAAAATTGGGAGAGTAGTCATGGAGGACAAAAGGCAGTTTCAAAGGTTTATAACCTTCTATGATATTGTATTGAACATAAGTGAGTTTTCCACAAAATGGAACAGTAATGTCTTGAGGAGGTGATAAATCAGCTTTGTTATTCACATGTTTACAAGATGGGTCAACTTCAGAAGGAATTAATATATGGACCTCGTTCTTCCCAACAAAGTCATATGATGAGATCAGATAAAGGTCGATAGTACAAGAAAAAGACACATCTTCTTTACTCAAGGAGAAATATGCATTTGTAGGATTATAATCATCTGAGTAAACAAATCATAAGATAACTCTTTTAACATGTAAGGGAAAAGACATGAATAAACTGATGAATAAAAATATGAGCTCCTTGAAAAAATAGATGGTTTGGTACCTAGTCTTTTCCTTCCACCTTTTCATTTTCTATCAGTTGGGCTCATCCTCCAGTGGAGTATTTTGATTGTGGAGTCTCCAAGTGAAAGATCACAGTCACTATGTGTGTTTGAATTTTGTTCACCATAAAAAACCAGATCTGATCATTGTCGTTCTCGTAGGGAAACATATTTCGTTACTTTGTTCCCTGACAATGACGCCAAAAGATGTTGGTCCTAAATTATGCACCTGACTAATAAAGGGCAGAACTAGGCCACCTCAAGTTTAGAATGATTGGTTTTGTAATTTTATTGGTCAGTTATAGGGTTGGTTTTACCAAGAAAAGGGCATGGTGGGGTTGGAAAAATGATTTGGATCAAGTTCCTCCTTGGTTGGTGGCACACAAATGACATACAAGTGAAATAATAGAGGTAAAAAAAAGGGAAACAAAAAACCACTCAATGAATAATCTGATGCAAAAATTTTGATAGTTAAAATATCATTTAAAGACATTAAACATGTATCAAAAACATAATTACTCCCACAGGTTGCAATAAAAACCAATCTTCACCAAAGAATTAGCTGTTTTCACAGGCTGCATATCAATAAATACAAGTTATACAATAGCTAAAGGAAATGAAATGTACTTTGCACAAATAAAAAATTGCATTCAAGATAAGATTAAAAACACATGAAGATTTGGACAAAAACATTGTCATCAAAAGCATATTCACCACGTAGAGAGATTTAATCCATGCATAGAATAGTTTTGTGTAGGAGCATCACTCCATCTTAGCACACATCAGTCAGATAGCATGAGTGGTGTGCATTCAAGGAAGGGAGAGGCGTCGCCCTCTCATTTTGGCCTTGAGAATGTAAGCTTGATCAAGGAATTTAATGTTGACAAGCTGGAAGATCCAAATTGTGCCTTCGCACAAGCTGGAGATAAGGTCATCATTAAGTGGTTGACAGTATTATGGATCTGCATCCAATTCAAATCAGATTTCCATCATTGTAATCTTCTTGATTAGTCAGGCATTTTGAATGGTGATTAGACACCACTAGATTAGTTTGGAGGGAAGCTCGTCGAGCCCCTCATGAATAAACTCTTGTATTGTTACCAGTAGAGAGGCAAGTAGGTAGAGAGATGGTTGAGAGGGAGAGTCGAGACTCAATCGTAGTCCAGACTTGACCATTTGTAATTTGACATTCCATCATTAATAGAAAGGGAAATTTTTTTCCTGTTTATCAATTTCTGTGTAATGGATGTGTGGATGGTTGTTGGGAATGTCATTCGCATGCATTTGAGTTGTAGATGTATGTTAGAAATCATATGCAGGGATAGAATTATAACTTTTTATTTGTGAGTGTGTTGGGTTAAGTCTGGTTCTCTAGGATAAGTGCAAGGAGTGCGCGACAGAGGATGGAAAATTTGTGAGCCAACGCAAGGAGTGCGTGTCTAAAATCAATGAGGTCAAAAGAGAAGATGTCAGGAGGGAATAATAGGTTAATTCACAGACTTGGGAGGAAATTTCAAGGTGGTTAAGTACCTTGGAAAGGAAGACTGTGTAGGAGGAAACACAACACAGAGTTACTGAACACTCTATAATATTCTTCCAGGAGGGCATAGAGCAAGTACGAGAGCGTACAAGAGAAACACATTATGAAGTGTTGGAATCCTTAAGAAGACCCAAGGGTTTTTGAACACTCTAAGGAAGGAAGGCTTTGCAAGAGTGCATCGACAAAGGAAAGGATATGCCTTAAACCCTTCAGGAAGGCTAAGGGAGAAGTTGTCGAAAAACTAAGTCAAGCGCAAGGAGTGCACCAAGGATATTGTAAGTTCATATTAAAAAGATCAGGAGGAAGGGCGTTAAGTTTCCAGGAGGGTAAGAGAAATTCCACTGAAGGACAAAGTGGAAATGAGAACCTTGGACGTTTTCAAGTTGAGCAAAGTCGTAGAAGATTTTTCATAGAACTATGCAAGGAGTGCAGAATAAGTTCGAGGACAACTTAAGTCTCGAGGAGGAAATTGTGCTAAGGGTGGTTGAGGATTTGCAAAGTCCTAAAGATATTCGTAGGGTTGTGAAGAGAGAGTTTATCCTATTCATTGGAAATGGGAAGGGCACATGGTAGAGATCCACGAATTTCGGAGGAAGAACCCTTCAGAGGAAAGACAAGAAGAGAATACCCGAAGAGCTCGGAGTTGAAGCAATCCTAGCCGTCCATTGAGATAGGACACATGGCGAGAAGTCAAAATGTCATTGATTCACAAATTGGGAAGGAAAGATTTGGGACAAGTATAGACTCGGGAAGTCCTAATTTGTGATTTGATCTCAGCTGTCGACCGTGAGAAGAACGTGGACCGTAGATTTGGTCCTGGAGAATTCGCCGATTTGGGAATCGGGAAAGAGGGAGCAAGCAACTCGCGAAAGTTCTGAAGCATAGAGTCACGAAGGGAGTTGGCCCATGGTCATAGTCCATGGTCACATGCAAATAATGGGCCTAGTATAGAAAGATATCGTCCGTTGGCGTAAGAGTTGATCAACGCTAAGGAGAGGGCCCACAGGTTCCATAAAACCTGCACAAAAAGGTGGAAGGGCCTGTGTCAAGTTGAATTGGTTCCCATCAGGAGTTGACAAGACAATTCAGCTCAGTAACTTGAATGATCCTAGACCAGGAGGTCGAGCAACCCCTTTGGAAGGTTGGAAGGGGGTGGATTGCGCCAAGAGTGGTATCAAAGCTAATACATAATTGACTTATGTAGTTAAGGGAGACAAAGTGTGATACTCTATTAAGACTGTTGCAGGATGTGCAACAAATGGAAATCCGTCAGGTGGACTGCTGGTGAAGAACCATTTTCATTGTAGGTCGTAAGTGTGGACAAGGAGGATTCTACCCACATAAGAGCAAAGCGGAGATGGACAAGGAGCTCAGGGAAATTTGGGCAGAGATGGAAAAGCTAACATTTAATATGTAGCAGGAATCAAAGGTGAATTGGAGATATGAATGGCCTTTGAAAAGGACAACTAAGTGGCATGTTCAAAAAATTTTGGCTCGAAATAAACAACAAGTGTTGAGGAGGTGGTTGAGTTATGTTGAAAACCTCAGTGGAAAGGGAAATAGATCTGGCAGAGGTCTCGCAGAATGTTAGGTGAGCGACAAAAAGGGGTCAGTTGATCTCATAGAATGCCAGAAGGGCAGAGGAGACATCCCAAATTTCCAAGTGGGAAAGGGTGGAGAGATGAGCTCAGCTAAGATTTTGTGTCAGCAAGGGGTGTTTACAGATGAAGAAGAGGTGGAAGAAATGTCTCATCCATATGAGGATTCATGTAGAACTACAA
>JZKD02S2308322.1:8623-20478 GCA_000966675.3 Picea glauca | reverse complement strand
GGCCGAGGAAGGAGAAAGGTCCTGTGAGCGGACGTGCCCGGGAAGGTGCGCCTACGTCATGTGGTATCAGAGCGTAGAAAAGTTTCTTTTCTTTCTATAGCAGAGGAAAAGGAGAATTCACCATGCCGCCAAGAAGAAGAGGTAGATGATCACCCGACCCAGAGGAGGAAAGGGAATTTTCCAGATAAAGAGGTAGGAAAGTACAGAATCCAGACGTGGAGAGAGGAATGCAAAATCTTCATGCCAGAATGGAGGACATGGAGATAAGAGAAAGGTGAAGGGCTGATGCCGGAGATATCAGTGAATCCGAGGATGAAGGTGATGTTGGACATGAGGAAGAATAAATCCCAGCAGAAGATGCAGCCAATGAGCGTTTAATTAAGGCTATCGCTCGGATGAGTTCGAGAACAAAGATGGACATTCCAGCTTATGAAGGGAGTCTGGATGCAGAAGAGTTGCTAGACTGGATTAGAGTTCTTGATACTTACTTCGATTATGAAGATATCAAAGATGATAAAAAGTTCATACATGTCGTCACAAGATTGAAGGGACACGCAACATTGTGGTGGGATGAACTACAAGCTGAAAGACGTTGCCAAGGCAAGCAAAATATTAAGAGCTGGGACAGGATGATTGCAAAGATGAAGGCAAAATTCATTCCCAGGGATTATCAAATTTCTCTGTTCAGGAGGATGTAGAACCTGAGATAGAATATGATGACAGTGAAAGAATATACTGAGGAATTTTACAGGTTGAACATCAGAGCAGGTCATCGCGAAAGCAATGACGAAAAGGTGGCCAGGTATATGAATGGCCTGAGGTATGAAATTTAGGATGAACTAAATTTGGCGACCATCCGAACGGTGGAGGATGCTTACCAATTAGCTCTAAAAGCTGAGGAGAAGTTGAGCCGCAAACAAATTCAGAGGGGCAGAGGTAGGATTAGGCCCAAAGGCAAATCAGTTGCCCAAGATAAATACCAGAAGCCCAAGGATGACTGGAAGAAACCTCAGACTCAGACAGAAAGAGGTGGAACCTCATAGAGAAGGCCATATGCTGAGCAAAGAGAAAAACATACTGAGCAGAGAGGAGGATATGTTGATAATAGTAGGTTTCCTCGTACCAGAGGTAGAGGAAGAGAAAGAGGTGGAGTAATTACATGCTTCACATGTGGAAATAATGGACATAGGTCGTTTGAGTGTCCAGAGAAAAAGAAAGAAACTGGGGAGACCCACATCGCCGAGGCTCAGAGGCGAGATACTGAGGCAGAATACGCTGAATGTGGAAGGTCGTTGGTGATGTGGAAAATCCTTTTGATGCCAGAAAAGGAGGTGGAAAATCCAGTGCAGAGGAACAATCTTTTTAGTACTTCTTGCAAGACTAAGGATAGAGTGTGCAAGGTCATTGTGGACAGTGAAAGCACAGATAATCTCATTTCAACCGAGATGGTCGAAAAGCTGGAGCTGGAGACAACTGATCATCCAAGCCCATACAAAGTTTCATGGCTACAGAAGGGACACCAGGTAAATGTCACCAAATAGTTCTTAGTTGACATTAAAATAGGAAGACATAATGACAAGATTTTATGTGATGTTGTTCCAATGGATGTTTTTCATTTATTGTTGGGAAGGGCATGGCAGTATGACAGAAATGTGATTCATGATGGGAGAATGAATACATATACCCTGGAAAAGAATGGGAGGACTCATAGGTTGTGTCCAATTGAAGATAAAGAGGTGAAACCAAAGGTAAGAAACATGGTACTTCTCATGAGTGGGAAAGAGCTTCTTATGGAAGTTAAGAAGAAGGAGGATCCACAATTCTTTCTGGTCAGAAAGCCAAAAATTATTCTGACTAGCACAAAGGTGGACGATTTTCTAGAAGAAGTTCAGGAACTGCTGGAAGAGTTCGTTGATATTGTAGTGGATGAACTACCTCGTTCATTGCCACCAATGAGGAGTGTGAGTCATCAGATAGACCTCATACTAGGAGCTAGTTTGCCAAACAAATCCACGTATAGATTGACGCCACAAGAGAATGAAGAAGTTAAAAGACAGGTCCAGGATTTGTTGGACAAAGGCTTGGTCAGGGAAAGCTTGAGTCTGTGTGTTGTTCCAACAGTACTCAATCCGAAGAAAGACGGAGGCTGGAGGATGTGCACTAATTCGAGAGCCATCAACAAGATAACTATTAGGTATAGATTCCCATTGCCAAGGATGGATGATCTGATGGATTGCTTAAGCAGGGAATTTTTTTTTTCAAAGATAGATTTGAAGAGTGGCTATCATCAGATTCATATGAGAGAAGGTGATGAATGGGAAACAACATTCAAGACAAACGAAGGTTTGTACGAATGGATTTTCATGCCCTTTGGCTTAGCGAATGCACCGAGTACCTTTATGAGGTTAATGAATGAAGTCCTGAAGGAGTTCATTGGGATATTTGTCATCGTGTATCTGGATGACATATTGGTTTTCAGCAAGACAAAGATTGAACATCTGAAGCATTTGGCTATTATGATGAAGAAGCTACAGCAGGAGAAGTTGTTGATAAATATGAAGTCCTCATTCATGAAGACAAAACTCATTTATTTGGGTTTTGTTATTTCTGCAAATGATTTGAGGATGGATCCAGATAAGGTGGAGGTAATCAAGAATTGGCCATCACCAAGGAACGTGTATGAGGTGAGAAGTTTTCATGGTTTGGCTAGTTTCTACCGAAAGTTCATCAGAAATTTCAGTGGGATTAGTGCAGCAATGATGGATACAGTAAAGAAAAGACATAATTCTTTTCACTAGACGGAAGAGGTTGAAAAGAGTTTCAGTTTGTTGAAACGAAAGATTACAGAGCAACCAATTCTAGTGTTGCCAAATTTTTAAAAGAGATTTCAGGTGAAATGTGATGCAAGCGGGTTTGCTATCGGAGCGGTCTTGAGCTAGGAGGACAAACCGATTGCATATTTCAGTGAGAAGCTGAATGAAGAAAAAGAAAAGTACTCCACATATGATAAAGAATTCTATGCCATCATCCAGGCATTGAAAAAATGGAGGCACTATTTGATTCCAAGGGAATTTATTTTATATAGTGATAACCATGCATTACAGTTTGTGACTCAACAAGAAAAGTTGAATCAGAGGCATGCTAAGTGGGTTGAATACATGCAAAAATTCTCTTTTGTAATAAAGCATATTTCTGGTACTGCTAACAAAGTAGTTGATGCTTTGAGCAGGAAATGTTTGCTGTTACAGGAATTCAAAGTAAGGACGTTAGGCTTTGATGATATGAGGGATATGTATGCAGATGATCCGGATTTTGCAGAAGCATATGAAGCAGCTGAAAATCCAGTTCTCAGAGACAAAAGCCCTTAGATAGACTATATGGTCCAAGAAGGATTGTTGTTTAGAGGCAACAAATTGTGTATTCCAAATTTCTCCATGAGGGAGAATCTGTTAAAGGAGAAACACAGCGGAGGCTTAGCAGGACACTTCGGTCACGAAAAAACATTTGCAAGACTGAGTGAGTCATAATTTTGGCCAGGGATGTGAGAAGAGGTCAAGAGGTTCATGAAAAGATGCAGTATTTGCCAGCACTCGAAGGGCAGAAAGCAGAATGCGGGTTTTTATCAGCCATTGCCCATACCTAAGAAGTCGTGGGACGAAATTAGCATGGATTTCGTGTTGGGATTATCGAGGACACAAAGAGGTGTTGATTCGATCTTTGTGGTAGTGGAAAGGTTTTCTAAGATGGCACATTTCATTCCATGCTATAATACTAGTGATGCGACTCACATCGCAAATTTGTTTTTCAAGGAGATTGTTCGACTTCATGGATTGTCGAAAAGCATAGTTTCAGACAGAGACACAAAATTCATAGGGAATTTCTGGAGGACATTGTGGAAGAAGCTAGGAACTAACTTGGTGTTTAGTTCTACTTATCATCCGTAGACAGATGGGCAAACAGAAGTTGTGAACAGGAGTCTAGGATACTTGCTGAGAATCTTGGTAACGGAGCACCATAATAGTTGGGACAATATATTGCCATAGGCAGAGTTTTCTTACAATGACTTAGTAAATTGAAGCACAGGAAAAAGTCCATTCCAGATTGTCTATGGGAGGCAGCCAAGAGGAGTTTTTGAACTAAGGGATTTAGAACAGAGTGATACTAGCAGTGCTAGCGCAGGAGAATTCGTTGAAGCGATGAAGGAACTTCACATCCAGGTGAAGGAGCGACTATTGAAGTCAAGTCAGGAGTACAAGTGCAGAGCAGATCGACATCGAAGACAACTTCAATTTGAAGTTGGAGATCTATTTCTGGCACATTTAAGGAAAGAAAGGTTCCCAAAAGGAACATACAACAAGTTGAAAATGAAGAAAATCAAACCATGCAAGGTCTTGAAGAAGATGGGAGAAAATGCTTATGATATCAAGTTACCAGAGGACATTGGAATATCTTCGATATTTAATGTTTCAGACTTATATCCATATAAAGCTGATGAAGAAAGAGAAGAAAATGATGATCAACCAGAGGTCCAGTGGCAGAAGAAAATGCCAGTTGCAGAAAATCCACAGATGGAGCAGATATTGAATAAACGAGTGGGTAAGAAAACCCAAAGGAAAGAATGTTTTGAGTATTTAGTCAAATGGAAGGGACATCCAGTGGAAGATGCCAGCTGGGAGACTAAAGAAGAAATTTTGAAGCATGGACATACCGTGCAGGAGATCATGGACAGGAGCCCATGCAAATTTTCAAGCGAAGGAGTATGATAGGATCTAGTCATCCGTTGGATTTATTGAAGAAGTGAAGAGGTTACGGTCGCATCGAGAGTGAAAGCTCCAGGGTTCATGGACCGTTGGATCGTGGACCAGTTACCCTTCAGCCGTTGGATCTGACAGAAGTAGCACGGGAGTTCCCATCGGGATGTGAAGGATCGGGAATCCCGTGGTTGAGTGTTTATCAACAATAGAAACCCCGAAACCCCAGAAGGATCTGGGTCATCCATCTGTTGGGGACAGGTGGCAAGGAGTCGAAAGTTCATCGGCATTCCAGAACTTCTAGAGTCAAAGATCCATGACCAGGAAAACCCTAGAATGGTGGAGAGAGTACAGCCATAGAATCTCAAGGAGGACACATGGCGTGCGATCACTAGATCGGGGTTTTGGCCATCGGAGTTCAGGTAAGTGAAGGTTCTTATTTTTGTAAAGTAGCGGACCCCGAGAATTGATCTGAATCGTCCATCATCTGGGACGCGTGTCAGAAACCTGGAAGAGAGTCAGGAATCAATATATCGGAGTTCCTGAGGACAAGGAGCTTGAGACCTTTCGAGTCCGAAACCCTGGAGGAAATCGAGACCGTTCATATTAGAGGACACGTGGCAGAGATCTGCGTCATCGGGGAGAGTCCCGACAAGGATTAAACCCATCGACGTTTGGAGTTCATTGGGAAATCGGGGATCCCGGTGACAAGTGATTCATGCACTTGGAAATACCAATCTAGGAAACCCCGATCAGTGGGGAATAGCTGTCAGCATAGCATGCAGAAGGAGGATTCGTAGTGGAGATAGGTGTCAGCCTGACGAAGAATCGACAACCCACGGGTAAGTGTTTCATAACATTAGAATTCCCGTAGCCCCGATGGCTTGAGGCCACGGTCACAGGTTACAGTCATATGGTTCGAAGCCTATAGCCGGAGGGCTATTGTGAAAATAAGCGCATCGCGATTCGGGAAATCGCGAGTCTTGGGGACATGGGTATTTCGACATCATAAACCCCAATATCCCGATGGAGGTTTATTGCTAAGGTCATAAAGGAGCGGTCGCATGGATGAAAATATTAGGCAAGAGGGCTGAGGCCACTAAAAGGGGTGCATCGAAGATTGGGGATCGACGTTTCAAGTCACCAGAATATCGTGGGTGTTAAAACCCTGATAGAGGAAACCTCGATAGAGAAAAGGGGGATTTCTAGAAGAGTTTCCTGTGGGAGGAAGATTTCCTGATAGGGAAATAGAATAATTACAAAGTTCTTCGAGCCGAGGAAGGAGAAAGGTCCTATGAGCGGACGTGCCCGGGAAGGTGCGCCTGCGTCACATGGTAACAAGACAACAACAGCTTGACACATGCATTTACCTCCTAGTGTCATCTGAAGTGTGGAATATTCATGACATTGAGCAGGGTGGACCGCGTGAGGTTCATAGTCCACGACTGGGGGATTATATTCGAAGTCTTCCCCTTAGTCTGGGTCAGGTAGTTATTTGGGGCAAGCATGTTGTAAAATTTTCGATCTCGGAGGTTGAAGTCGCTAAACTTGAATGTCACAATCTTATCTTTGTCTTCTCAAACTGCTTGTATCCCCTTCGGGAGGTACGCAGTCTCGATTTATTGCACTGCTAAAAGGTGGTAGATAGGTGGGTAAGATGGTCGAAATCAATTTAGCATTCACTAGATCATCCCTGTGCTTGGTTCGCTTTTCATCAGGTGGTCAGGATGGTCCAGCTCCGTGAGCAGTGCATGGAGTGGTTGGAAGTCCTCTCATCAACAATTCTTATACACCTATATACATCGACATGACTCCTTCAGTCATGAGGTCGATTAAAAATTCTTCAACAGATTTCTCTACAACACTCAATTCATCTGACATACACACTCGGGGTTAACAATCTCAGGTTTGGGGAATAACTTTAGACACTGCAATAGGATAGACAACAAGAGTGTGATGATCACTGTAGAAAATCGAATTAGTCTACGGGCTCAAACTCTGAGTTGGAAAAAGTGGTCTCAGTCTGTGGCATGACGGGATAAATAGGTAACTCAGTAATGGGTCATTTGCAACGGGTATGAAGTCTTCGTTAACTCTGGTCTATCCATTATGGTGCGGTCCAACAGTCTCATGGTGAACCATAATTTCCTTTCTGCCTATTTAGAGCATCGATTGAATGATTATAACGTCCCCAACGGCTATATTTCTTTGCCACGACAAAGTTCCATGTGTCATTGTTCTTATATCTCGGCGAAGCTCCAATTTAGCAAATTTTTCTTCTGCGAGGTTTCCTTTGGAACCTTTTGCAACTTATTGATCTTAGCTCTCTTCTTACTTAGCTTTCTAGCCTTCTTTCTAGTGAGCTTCGTCTTGGTATGTATTTTTCCATTCTGATTCTTATCTTCTTTTGTCATAGTGACTTCGCGTTGTTGAGATCCTTTCCTAAGATTCAAGGGTAACCCTTCTTCATCATCTAGAATAAGTACTTCAATATTTAGTCGTCCTTCTAGTGTTCTTGCAACTTCGACATTCGGGTCTCTGGTGTTAAATGGCTTTGATTTGTTCTTTTGTTCTTCAATCAAGTGTGTGATCCTTCTAGTCATGAATTCTTTTAACTCTTGCTTCTTCTATTCCAAAACTTCCTCTTCTTCTTGCCTTCTGGCCTAATCTCTTTCAATCCAAGATTTTCCTAGTAGCATGGTAAATGGGGCACTGTTCTCAATAAATTTAATAATCTCAAAATCTTCCTCTGTCGAAGTTCCATTGGCATTCATAGGTATCTGAGTGAGCCTTCCACACAGGTTTATCAACTTTCCTTTGAATAGACCTATTCCTCTTAGTGAAGGAATCATAGAAGGCTTCCCTATAGCTTCCCACATTCTCTCTGTCATGATATTCACCCGTGTTTCCTCATCCAAAACACAGTCAATTTCGAAGTCTCCTATTCTTGCTTCAAGGCATTCATTTTCTGTGAAGATCTCTGATAAGTTGACATGTCAGTGAGCATTCAGGGTTTCTTTTATTTGTAGTAGTATAGTCTCTGATTCTTTCTTGGTTTCTATCATAATATTATTTTCTAGATCTGCCTTAGGGTTTTCTTGTCTCATGTTCATTCCTTCTAGCTTAGCAATCATTCTAGGACAATCCAATACTTCATGGTCCATAGATTTACAACAAAGACAACTAGGTGTTATCCTAGAGCATTCCTTAGCAATATGCCCCAGTCTTCTGCAACTGTAATAAAGGGTTAATCCTCTCTTTCATTTAAATGATCCCTAACCTTTCATGTACTGCACACTAGGATCATGGTAGCTAACCTACAAAAAATTCTTTCTAGGATCCTGCGTACACTTATTATTCCAAATATCCTTTCTATGCATAGGTATAATATATTTTTCACTATTCTTATCATATATACTCATATAAAATCTTATTTCATCTATTAATACCCTAGTTTTCAAGCTAGGACAAAATCTATCAAACATACCTAGATTCATACTTTTGAAAAAAAAAATCCACTAATCTTACTTCTACAGAGCACAAAGATTTTAGATATAGAAAATTTTCTTTATTCTTACCTTTATCAGAGCACAAAGATTTCATATCTTACCTCTTTTAATAAATAATTCTCACTTTTACCTTTCTTAGGGTGCAAAGTTTCTAGATCTTACCTCTTTTCTTCAGATTGAACTTCTTTTCCTTAGCACGAAACTTCCTAAACTAGTACAGTATTGCGCACTAGAGCAATAGATCTATGCATAGAGATTTTACAATTTCATATCAAATATTTGTACAAAGCTTCTTCTTCCTCAGTTCCCAACAATCACAATTTTAGGCACCGGCAATGGAACAAGTTTTTGGCATAGGGGCAGACCCAGGGTTCAACGCTACAACAACGCACCAACAAAACCCTAATTACCGACCCTTTCAGAAACACCTGTGAAGAAGATGAAGTCTCACCCAAGGTAGGGTAGGGGTGGTTGCAGGACTTAGGTGTCTGCAACCTTAGCTGGGACACAAATTTGTGATTATAACACTAAATATAGCACTTAGCAATTAACATTCATCAATACTTGACCAATATCTACTTCACAGATAAAACATAACATCGCAGCAGTCACCCAGATCTAATCTATCTAAGCACATTATCATAAACAGGTAGATTATATCTAGCATATCAAGCCCTAAGCATATTCATAGAGGTCAGATCTAACATTCTTACACATCATTAACACAAAGCATAAGACAAATTGTCTATCTCTATCAAAGCACTTAGCTAGAGAATACATAAACACATCATGACAAAGAACAAAGCAAGACAACACGGTATTTACATGGTTCATCCCCACCCTGGGGCTATGTCCACCAACTCTTCTTCTTTACTATCTTAAGTTAATCGGTTACAAGCACAGAGCCACTAAAATCCTACTTTGCCTAGGACAAGATATCTACGCACCTCGCTAGATCCTCCCTCCTCACATTATAGCACAAATCCTTCCACAATATTTTATAACCACTTGCACTTAGCTCTGCAAGTCTCTCCCAGTTATGCACAAAGCACTTACAAACCACAATTGCACTTAGCACTTAGCTTATCGACCTTTTATCACATAGATACCTTTACTTCTTATATTGCCTAGACATCTATTTATACTTTACAAAATAGGCCTAAACATGGTTAAACCCATGGGCCGACATCCCATTCCCATTACATAATCCCATAACCCAAAAAGGACCCAAAAAGGGGTCGAGATCCCGTGATCTCCGCTTCATCTTGCGGTCCTCCTTCGACAGTCTGTCGAAGTCCCAAAATAGGTCAAACTTGATCAATATCCCTCAAAACTTGGTCAAGGGACAACATTTCCCTGCAATATTGATCATAAAAACATAAGAGCACTTAGGCTTAAATCTGCATCTTTTCAGTTAATAAATGATGTATTATTTCGAAATAATTTCAATGGTGTTTTTTTGCGTTGTTTGGAAAAGGAAGAGTCAAAAAACATGCTATCTGAACTTCATGCAGGTGAAGTCGGTGGTCACTTCGGTGGATATACCACTGTCCACAAAGTGTTAAGACTTGGTTACTATTGGCCTACCTTGTTTAAATATGCCCATGCATTGTCCCGCAAATGCATAATCTGCCAAAAGGTTGTGGGACGGGTGAAACAAGCAACATTCCCTTTACAACCGGTTACTATAGATACACCTTTCTAGCAATGGGGCCTAGAGATCATAGGACCAATTAATCCCTCTTCTTCGTAGCAGCACAAGTATATCCTTACAACAACAGACTATTCTACGAGATGGTCTAAAGTTGTACCTTTAAAAGTGGTAAACACAAGTCAGGTAGTATATTTTCTGAACTCGCATATCATCACTCGATTTGACATTCCTGAATGTTTGGTTTTTGATAATGCCTCTTAGTTTTCATCCCTTGATATGAATTTTTTTTATTTGGAAAAAGGGATTAAGTTGAAGTATTCTGCAAGCTACTACCCTCAAGGAAATGGCCTAGTAGAATCAACAAACAAAATTTTAATCAAGATTATTAAAAGGACAATTTCATAAAATCACAAAAACTGGCACAATGCACTGTATAATGCACTCTGGGATGATAGGATAACACCGAATGATTCAGTTGGTAATTCCCCTTTCTTCCTCATTTACCGAAGATAATCCATTCTCCCCCCGCATATCTTACTTCCTTCTCTACAATTTTCACAAAAATTTCAAGAAGAGGAGTGCCCTCCTCTAGAAAATTGAATAAATGACTTATTAAAACTAGAGGAGGTGAGGACACACGCAAAGCAAAAATTGGATCAGCACCAGCAAATTGTAAAAGTTGGTTTGATTCAAATTCATATTAAGATAGGAATTTCGATGTCAGAGATCTGGTTCTCAAGTGGGATAAATCCCACGAGGGTAAGGGGGAACATACCATGTTCCAAAACCTATGGCTGGGGCCATTTGTAATTTCTGAAAAATTGGGTCCCAGATATTTCCGTCTGCATAATTTGGAGGGACAACCAGACACTTTTCCAGTGAATGGCCAGGACCTCAACAGGTATTTCACCTAATGATTTATGTTACACTCTTTTGTAAATATTTTTAATTTTCTTTTCTGTTTTTGATTTTGGTTCTTTTCATTTTACTTGATTTGGATTTGTTTTCTAAATAATTATGTTTGAGTCACCATCTCATTTGTGGAAGGGAATCAAAATTTTTGTTCATCAACAATAGTTGATAACTTCCTAAGAACTTGAGCAGTAGGCGCTAAAACTCAGATCAGCTGAAGTGAATTTCTGTTCAAATCAGTGTTTCTAGTTTCTCACTGAAATTACAAGTAGACGCGATTGTCATTAATAAAATTCTAACACGGTCCCTGTTTTGAAAAAAAACAAATCAAATGTACCTTCCCATCCTCGAGAAGTTTTCCTAACAAAAATCTAAGTGTCCAAAGTATGATGAATATCAGCAAAAAGGAGAATAATATTTGATCGAAATTTTTATGCCAAACTATGAGATTTTCAGTATCACCCCACCCTCTTGAATATTATTAAGCTCTGCAAATTATAAAAAAATTATAGAGGGTTGAAAGCATGGTAATGTGTGGTAAGTTTATGTAAACCCATCGAGACGTTGAACAAGTCTACTGGCAGCGGGTAAATGCATACATGATACCAAGGAAACTTCGTCAGGGTACTAAATAGGCCTGCTGGCAATGAAGCAATGCCAGGTTCGAGAAGATCCTCAAATCTGTTTTTCAATTTGATCAAAGTGAAAAGGTGTCCCATATCATAATTGGATGACTCTTAGACAGGATAGAGGTAATAGAGTGGGTCAAATTACATCCCTTCTGAGGCTATGGACGCCTACTAGCAGCAGTGGCCTTGTCAACAATATCGAAGTCAACTCCATAAACATCTCTACACTCATAATCTAAGTTAGATGTCGGATTACATTTTTTTAGACATAAATACATCTGATGATAAAGTGCATTATTTATGAGTTATGATCGGAATGTTTGACCTGTTGTTAATTGTTTCTAAAAATTCATTTCATCTGACTTACCCTAACATGAATTTTCTGGTGATGCAGAGATAA
>JZKD02S2308300.1:0-33371 GCA_000966675.3 Picea glauca | reverse complement strand
GTACTTGAACATTTAAGTGGGGTAAAAGGAGGTTTCCCCCTTGAAGAGGCTTATTATCTGATATTATCTCTTTTTCAAGGCGTTGAGTACTTTTCTTAAGGTTTTTCTATGCTATTTTGAAGTTTGGTTCTTAACACCTTCCAAGTGACTTCACGCGCACTAAACTTCGACCTGTACATTTATATTTATCGTGCATAGCCACATCACAAGGTAAAATGCTTTTCCACGCACCTATATCCACTATGCATTTCTTTTTCATCGAGCTGACAACTTGCACACGCTACTTTTTACGGTGTGCACCAATATTCACTGCGCACAGTTTTGGTATCGCGAACTGATACTCCATATGAATTTCTCCCTATGCATTGCACCATATCAAAGTTCAACATGTTTCATTGCACACAATTATCTATGTGCACCATTGAACACACTCTTGAGAGACAACTTATACTCACATTATGCGTGTACCAAAAAAACTCCTATGTGTTAAGTAATGCTTGTGCACCCCATGTATACATTACTATGTGAGTGCTCATTGCGCAAGTCTAAATTCAGTGCGTGCATCCGCACATAATAATATTTCGAGCGGTGCCACAATTTACCATGTGCGCCAGCACACCAACAATTTCCATGGATGCTCTGTGACTTGAATTTTGGTCACTTCGAAGTTACTCTTCTGTGAATATTTGCTTCAATTGAACCCCTCTGGCCCATCCAAGCTCAGTGTTGAATTGAAGCTCTGATACCAATTTTTGATGTTCCCCCGGCCACCCGTAGTCTGGGGGACGTCACTCCAGAACAATCTCTCATGCTCTGAAACCAGTTGGTAACATCCCCAGCCTTATACAGGCTAGGCCATGCTACTCTAGGGAACGCTTTCATTCTCTTACTGCAGAACATACAGTAACATACCCAATAATCAACTGAGCTATGCCACATAAGTTTTCTCTTAAACCTGCATGCAACTTAAACATGTACATACAACACTCTTGCGGAAGCTTTACATATGAACATTAACGAACCATTACATTCTTTAATATATGACTTTATACTGAAATAAAAGTAACCACAGATATGAAGCATATACAAGTAAATACCCATAAACATATGGGCAATTATAATCACATAAGCATGTAAATAACAATGCAACATATCATTTTATCATATAAATGGTACTTTTCTTGGAAATATTGTCACCAACTGCATATAGACCATCCACGAACCTCCCAACCTTAGACTACACTGTTCATCACTCTCAACAGTGATTCACCCCCGAGATGGGATTGAACTACACCCGGGTAAAGGGTTCCTAACCAGGCTAAGGCTCATGGACAACAAGAAAGACTATGTCTCAGGTGCTCACTCAACTAACAGCCTATAGCCTCTCATTTCCCACCTACCTGTCCCACCCAAGGAAGTGTACCCCTTCTTTGCTCAATAGTCCCTCGACTACCCCACTTCCCTTCCAGGGCTTCAGCAAAAAGTTGGACCAGAAGTCTCAGAGCATTGTAGCTGCAGTTTATCACCTTTAGGAATCAATCCCTAAAAATTCTCATGCTCGGAGAATTTCTCGTGGGCCTGACAACCCACTTCTTCAATCCTACTCCAAGCTAACCAGGTACACCAACCAAAAAATGTTATGGGAACAGGCTCAGAAATGGAGAAATGGATGTCTCAAGGATAACAGAGTGTGTGAGTGAAAATGGTCATGGAATCATTAACTGGATAACTGAGTGTGGAAAGGAATCACTATGAAACTCCTCGTGAAAGTGATGGTCTGAATGATGGTTCCACTGCTGGTAAGAAAATCCCCGTGAAAAGTGACCAAATGAGCTAAGTCCCCCACGATATTAATGCATGTCCCCAACTTAACACTTGTCATATCGGAAGTTACTTTGGTCCACTTGTCCCCAACTTTAGAACTTAGGATAAAATAATTATCCCAACTTTATGCTTTAGGAAATATTAATATAATATTCCCTTGACTTTTGGCCCTCCCTTTCCCTAACTGGTGAAGCTCAGTCCCCCATCTCTTTTATCATGGTCAGTTTGTGCGCAACGATGTATTTTATATTAATCATGAGTCATGTACAAAATAGGTGCATTGGCCTTTAACGTCTAGGCGTCCCAGCCTAATACCAAAGCATAAGCATCCCAACTTATAATAACTAGCTCACCAGCCTATAACACATATCATATACACGAGGCTCATTGTCCTCCATACTGTGTGCGGTGTCCTGGAATATGCGTACTATATTGTTTTACCACACAGTTCATGTGCGCACTATGCCATATGGAGTGCATTACAAAATGATGTCAAAACAACTCACCAGCTTAAGTACACTTATACTACATTTACAATTGGATTCAGCCGAGGTATATTACACACAAATAATAATATCACAACAAAGAACACTTATCTTTATAAAAATGGAAACACCAACTAGTTGTAGAACAAGGACATTCCACCCAACCATAGACACCACTTCTCCAAATCTCAACAGCAATGTCACCCCCGAGCCAAGGCTATGAATCCACAAGGACAGTTCCAGAGTATACTTGGGTTCTCAAACCAGTCAGCTCTCAATCTCTCACAAGTTTCCCAGCACCCACAACAATCCAAGTACCTAGCTCTCTTCTACCCAGCCTGTACCACCCAAGAGAATGGACCTCCACCCTTCTCTACCATGCAGTCCCTCAGGAAGTCCTTCTCTTTTGTTCCAGGGCCTCTAGCACAGCTGGTCTAGAATCTTAATGTTGGAACTCTCAGGACTCACAGTTTTTAGCAAAACAAGGCACAGGCTAATGCATCTCAGACATGTAGGTCCCAAGTCATGGTTGGATTGCACCAGCAACCATTACAGAAAATTATCCTGTGGCTAATTCTCAGTAGTTCCTTTCCCTTTACCAAGCCAAGACGCAAGTGAGGATGGATCAATGGATGGGTAAGTGAATGCATGGAAGGGCATGAGGGAAATAATGGTATGAAAAATAGAAGGGAAGGAGCGTACAAGCCAATGACCAACTATCTACGACCAATGACCCATGACCCATGACCCACGACCAACCCCACAATCAGACCAGGGATGGGTTTAAGTATCTCTTGTGGCGAATCAAGAACCTCTTGGCCTTCCCAATAAGCTCACATAATTGATCCCCTTACTTAGACAAAAGGGTAATTAAAAAAGGAATAAACACTTAGACCCTCAAGCCCCCTCTCTTGTGGAATCATAGCCCCCTATAACTCTAGTCCTTCTCCATCTAGCATCCAGTGATGTGTTTATTATAAATGATGATCAAAAAATTACATTTCTTGGGCATAATGGCCCTTTACTAATTGTTTGGGCACTCAATCCTCTCATCATTGTAACAATACATTATTCAAAATAGGGTTTGAAACCCAGGGTGTTACATCCCCTCCCCCTTATCTTGGCATTGTCCTCAGTGCATATACAAAATAGAGATCAAAATCTCAAATTTATTCAAAAATATACGAACTCTTCCCACATGGCATCTTCATGCTCCCAGGTAGCATCTTCAGGACCGTAGCAGATCCAATGAACTTTTACCGGCTCTATAACTCAATTCCGGAGCATTTTTACCTTTCTGTCCAATACCCATACTGGCTGAACCTGAAATTCTCCCTTCGTCTCTACCTAAATTAGATGCCAATCAATAACATGGTTAGGATCATGTACATATTTCTTTAGTAAAGATACATTAAATACATTATGCACATTCATGGACGTAGGTAATGCAAGCATGTATGAAACTGGCCTTATTATGTCCAATATTTCAAAAGGACCACAGAATCTGGTTGCTAGCTTTGTACAACTACCCAATTTCAATGAGATTTTCTTAGTCTTCACTTTCAAAAGTACATGCTACACTACTTTAAATTCTCTAATTGTCTTGTTCTTGTCTCCATAAAATTTATGTCTATCCTGAGTTACCTTTAAATTATGCTTGATCTTAACCACCTAGTCTTCCATGTCCTTGAGCAACTCCAGCCCAAGTACCACTCTATTTGTTGGGTTTTCCCAACTTACTGGAGTGTCGCATTTCCTACCGTATAAGGCTTCAAATGGGATCATTCTCAATGAAGCTTGATACCCATTATTATATGCAAACTCAACCAAGTGTAAGTAATATTCCCACTTTGATGGCTTATCCATCACATACATTTTCAGCATGTCTTCAATTATTCAATTGACTCTCTCCATTTTCCCATCTGCTTGGGGATGATATGTTGTGCTAAAGTTTAGATTTGTGTCAAATCCTTTAAACGATCCCCTCCAGAAATTAGAGGTAAACTTTGGATCTTTTTCCGAGACAATTTTCCTAGGTATCCCATGCAACCTAACGAATTCCTTCATGAAACTTTCTACAATATTAGTCGTTGTTGTCTTCACAGACACAAAATGAGCAGCCTTTTTTAATTTTTCAACCACCACCATGATTGAATCATGTTGCTTATTCATTCTGCGTAATCCTTTGATGAAATCCATGGTGATCACTTCCCATTTCTTCTCTGGAATTGGAAATGGATGCAGCAAACCTGTTGGGTGCCTATGCTCAGCCTTCACCTTCTGACATTCCATACATTGAGCGATGTAATCAACAACATCCTTCTTTATTCCCGACCAAAAGAACTAGCTTCTTACTATTTTAATTGTTTTCTAGTAACCAGGATGTCCAGCATAAGGAACATCGTTCATTTCCTTTAGTACCAAATTCCTCAGTTCTCTAGAACTAGGAACATAGATTCTATTCTTATGCATGAGCAATATGTCTTCCTTTATCTCATACTTCTTTATTTTCTGTTGTACATCTCCTTGCTGTAATTTTTCCTTTACCTATAGGTAATGTTGGTCTGTAACAAGACCATCTAAAATTCTTATCTTCAAGTCTGACTAATGCATACAGACATCATTAGCATCCATGATATGCACTCTTCTACTAAGTGCATCGACAACTTTATTCTCCTTTCCTTTCATATGCTTGATATCGAAGTCATATTCACTTAAAAATTCCATCCATATTGTTTGTCTGGTATTCAATGTTGGTTGTTCAAAAAGATACTTCAAGCCAATGTGGTCTATCCTTAATTTGAATTTCTTCCCCATGAGATAATACCTCCACATCCTCATGGCGTGAACAATGGCAGCAAGTTCCAAGTCATGTGTGGCATAGTTCCTCTCATGTTCCTTAAGCTTTTTGGACTCATATCCAATGACATGTCCATTTTACGTGAGGACTCCCCCAAGTCCTTCCTTACATGCATCTATACATACCACAAAAATTTCATTTGGATCAACAAAATTTAACACAGGTGCACTAGTAAGTAATTCCTTCAATGGATTAAAATTCTTTTCACACTTGAGTGTCCATTCAAATTTAGTTCCCTTATTTTGCAAAGAAGTGATGGGATGAGCAATATTATAGAACCCTAGTATGAACCTTCTGTAGTAGCTAGCTAATTGTTGGCACCAGGGCAGACCCAGGGTTCAACGCTTCAACAGTGCACCAACAAAACCCTAACTACCAACCCTTTCGGCAACACCTATGAATTAGATGAAGTCTCACCCGAGGTAGAGGCAGGGGGTTTGTAGGACTCAAGTGTCTACAACCTAGATGGGACTAAGATTTGTGATTACAATACTTAACAGAGCACTTAGCAGTTAACATTCATTAGTATTTATCCCTTATTCACATCACAGCTAAAACCCTAATTAAAGAGCAGCGCAGTATTCAACAAGATCTAAAGCATCCATGCACTTAGCACATAGAAGTATATCAAATCTAGCATTCATTCACATCACTAAGCACCAAGCTACTATATCATATGAATCTAACATATATAAAGATAACAACACTAAGCATAAATCACATCAATCATACAAATCAACCATAACACGTGATATACATGGTCCACCCCCAGCATGGGGTTACATCCACCAACTCTTCTTCTTCTTTATTATCTTCTCTCAATCTTTTTAAAAGCATAGAACCTAAAAACCCACTTTGCATAGGACATGATATCTGCATGCACCTCACCAAATCCTCCTTCCCCAAGTAGAACTAGGCACAGAGCCTTACACAGTTTGTGCACAAAGCACTACAGATGACTTGCACTTAGCTCTGCAAGTCTCAACATACAATATGCACAAAGCCTCTTATAGTCGCTTGCACTTAGCTTAACATTGCCCCCTACTTACGTCGTCTAGCTTTCTACTTATGCATTTCAAAAGGGGCCTAAGCATGGGTAAAACCCATGGGCCAACATCCCATACCTGTTACATAAACCCAAAACCAAAGAAGTACACAAAACGTGGAGATAACCCACGATATTCGCTTCACCTGGCGCTCTGTCTTCGACCATCCTGTCGAAGTCACAAAATTGGTCAAACATGACCAACATTTCCACAAAACTTGGTCAAGGGCCAACAAGCCCCCAACACTCACATGTGACTCATTCCAAGTCATTCTAATCTAGGTAACTCTGCCTCGAAGGCCTCGATCTTGGCTCGAGCTACTTCGAACTGTTGCTTCGCCAAATCCTCTTGATTGGTGAACTCCTGGATAACTTTCTCAGTCACATGTCCTTCCAATCGTTGTTCAACTAAGGTGACCTCTTTTTCTAACTGTGCACCTTGTCCTTCAATCTCCTCAAAAAGTGTGCAAGATTCATCTTGCACTGGTTGGAGCCTCTGGGTCACTTCACTAACTTTACTCTATATGACATGGGCCTGTTTTTGAACCATGCATTGTTCCTAGAACCTTTTCATCCTCTCGACTGTTGATAGTGGCTTCAACTGTGTTTGCACTATTTTTTCTTGTTTCTTTTCCTCCTAGAGTTGTGACTCCAATGTCCTTAGTTCAGGGTCCTCTGTAAGGTGCTCATAATTATGCACACTTCGACTGCTGAGTTGCTTGCATTCCAAGGTCAATGCCTTGATTCTCTCAACTATGCTCCTAGCAGTTTCCTCTCTCTAATTGTGCACTTCCTACGGAGTGTTTGGCATGGCTTGTAGTTCCAGTTCTAAATTTCATGCTTGGAGCTACTGAATGGCTTCAGCGATCTTCCCCACCTAGCTCTCAATAGTTTCTTATTCCCTCTTTTCTAAGCCCGTCACAAAGTGAAGTTCTCTGGTGACTGCTTCTTTAAATCCCATCTGCTTCGCAAGCAGCTATTCTTTCTCCTTCTAGATCTACGCTCTATCCTCTACAAACTTCACCTAGAGGTCGTCTTTTTCTTGTTGCGCAACCCGACATTGCTCTAGGACTTCTTATTTTACTTGTTTCAATGTCTCTGTGGCTTGTTCCTTTTCCTCTTGGACCTGTTTGCAAAAGTGTCCATGGTAAAACGTTTGATGGGTTAAATAGATAACATCATAATGGATCCCTCCAACGGGTAGGAATGTCTCAATCAATGCAGTTCCATATGTTATGGTTCAGTCCCAACGGTCCAATGGCAATGAATTCGGAAATAACTATGTTTCTATCCATTTTGGAGCATCGGTCTAACGATCGAGATGCCTCCAATGGTCATATCGCTCTGCCATGGCAAAGTGCCAAACTGTGATGTTCTGATATTCCGATGAGGTTCAAGTTCTACAAACTTTCCATCTATGAAGTCCTCTCTAGAACTTCCTGCAACCTTTTTATCTTTGTTTTCTTCTTACTGAGCTTTCTATCTTTCTTTCCTGTGATTTGCATCTATGGATTCCTTTTTCCGTTCTTGTTCTTATCTCCTCTTGTCATAGTAACTTCGCACTGTTGAGGGTCTTTCACAAGGTTCGAGGATAATACTCCTCCTCTTACTGGAGTAGGTGCTCTACTCTCTTGTATGGATAAGTTCTCTAAATATTCTTGTGTTCTTTCAACTTCAATGGCTAGGTCTTTGGCCCTTAGTTTCTTCGACTTGTCCTCATTTTCTTCTATTAAGCGTGTTATTCTCCTAGCCATGAAATCTCGTAATTCTTTCTTTTTCTGTTGTAGAGCTTCCTCTTCGTCTCTCCTTCGGATCTAATCTCTCTAAATCTAGGTTCTTCCTAGAAAAAGAGAAAAGGGGTCATTTTTCTCAACAAACTTAATAACCTTGAATTCTTCTTCTGTCGATCTTCCATGAGCAATCATAGGTACAAGGGAAATTCTTCAACATAGGGTTATCAACTTTCCTTTAAACAATCCTATTCCTTCCAGTGAAGGAACCATAATAGGCTTTCCTAAAATTTCCCAAGTACTTTATGTCATGATATTCACCTATGTTTATGTATCCAATACACAGTCTATGTCAAAGTCTCCTATTCTTGTTTCTATGCACTCTTTTTCTTTTAAGGTCTCTGATAAACTGGTGTCTCTGTGATCATTCGGTGTTTCTTTCATCTGTAACAATACAACCTCTGATTCTCTCTGGTTCTTTAGCATATTCTGAGTATTTTTACCTTCCTCTTGGTTTTCTTGTCTCATGTTCATCTTCTCAACCATAGAAATCATTCTAGGGAAATCCAAAACTTCATGTCCAATAGCCTTACAACAAAGGCAAATAGGACCTCTACCTGGGAATTCCTTAGCAAGATGTCTCGGTCTTCTACAACTATAACAAAGAGTCAATCCTCTCTTTCTCTTGAACGATCCCCAACCTTTCTTGTACTGGACACTGGGATCACAATGATGGACCTGCAAAAAATTCTTTCTAATATCCTGCATCCACTTGTTAGTCCAATAATTTTTTCTATGCATAGGGATAACATATCTTTCATTAGTTCTATCACATCTATTCATATCATATCTTCTCTCTTCAAGTTGTGCCCTAGTTTTCAGGCTAGGACCAAATCTATCAAACAAACCTAGATCCATTCTTTCGAAACAAAAATTTCCACTTATCTTACCTTTTTCAGAGCACAAAGCTTTGATATCTTACCTATTTTCTTCAAATTGAACTTCTCTTTCTAGCACATAGCTTCACAGGTCAAGTATAGTACTGCGCACTAGGGAAACAGATATACGCATAGAGGTTTATTTTCCTCAATTCCCAGCAATCACAATTTCAAGCCCCAGAAATGTAACCATTTGTTGGCATAGGGGCAGACCTGGGGTTCAATGCTTCAACATCACACCAACAAAACCCTAACTACCGGCCCTTTCGAAAACACCTGCAAAGCAGATGAAGTCTCACCTGAGGTAGAGGCAGGGGAGGTTGTAGGACTCAAGTGTTTGCAACCTAGCTTGGACACAGATTTGTAATTACAATACTTT
This sequence comes from Picea glauca, assembly GCA_000966675.3. NCBI lineage: Eukaryota > Viridiplantae > Streptophyta > Pinopsida > Pinales > Pinaceae > Picea > Picea glauca. The sequence goes on along the minus strand of JZKD02S2308300.1, from coordinate 24,110 downwards.
GCAGAGCACTTAGAAGTTAACATTCATTAGTATTTATCCCTTATTCACATCGCAGGTAAAACCCTAATTACAAAGCAACGCAGTTTTCAACAAGATCTAACGCATCCAAGCACTTAGCACATAGAAATAGATCATATCTAGCATTCATTCACATCACTAAGCACCAAGATACTATATCATATGCATCTAACATATATAAAGATAAAAACTCTAAGCATAAATCACATCAATCACACAAAGCAACCATAACACAGGATATACATGGTTCACCCCCAATGTGGGGCTACTTCCACCAACTCTTCTTCTTCTTTATTATCTTCTCTCAATCTTCTTACAAGCATAGAGCCTAAAAACCCACTCTGCATAGAACATGAGATCTGCGCGCACCTTTCCAAATCCTCCTTCCCTGAGTAGACCTAGGCACAGAGCCTTACATAGTTTGCACACAAAGCACTACAGATGACTTTCACTTAACTCTGCAAGTCTCAACATACAATATGCAAAAAGCCTGTTACAATCGCTTGCACTTAGCTTAACATCGCCCCCTACTTACATCACCTATATTTCTATTTATACATTTCAAAAGGGGCCTAAGCATGGGTAAAACCCATGGGCTGACATCCCATACCTGTTACATAAACCCAAAACCCAAGAAGTCTGCAAAAGGTGGTGATATCCCGCAATCTCCGCTTCTCCTAGTGCTCCGTCTTCGACCAACCTGTCAAAGTCCCAAAATTGGTCAAACATGACTAGCATTTCTAGAAAACCTGGTCAAGGGCCAACACTAATCCCATAAAATATCTAATGTCTGACACATTTCTGGGTGTTGGCCATCCTCTAATGGCTTCGATATTCTCTAGATCTACTATTATGCCCTGCTCTAAATTAATGTTTCCCTAGTAATGGATCTTATTTTGATAAAAAGAACACTTACTCAACTTGGCATACAACTATTGTTCTCTCAGTACTTGCAATACCAGTCTTAAGTGATGTTCATGCTCCTCTTCATAGTTATAATAGATAAGTATGTCATCCAAGAATATTATGACAAACTTATCCAAATAAATTCTTGAATATGCCATTCATTAAGCACATGAATACAACTGGTGCATTGGTCAGTCCAACTGGCACCACTACGAATTCATAATGCCCATACCTGGTCCTAAAGGTTGTCTTATGAATGTCTTCTTGCTTGATTCTTACCTAATGGTATCCTGCCCTGAGGTCAATATTTGAGAATATGTTTTCTCCTCTTAGTTGATCAAAGAGGTCATCAATTCGGGGTAGAGGATACTTGTTATTTATAGTGTACTTGTTCAGCTGTCGAAATTCAATACACAGCCTCAAGGTTCCATCCTTCTTTTTGACAAAAAGTACTAGTTCTCCCCAAGGTGAAACACTTGGACATATGTACCCTTTCTTCAACAATTCCTCCAACTGCATTTGTAATTCTTTTAACTCTGGTGTGCTCATTTTGTAAGTTGTTTTTGACACAGGGGCAGCTCATGGCACTAAATCAATTGAKAAATCTATCTCCCTTCCTGGTGGCAATCTRGRTATTTCTTGGAATACATCTTCAAATTCCTRTAGTACCGAGAAATMTTYGAGGCTTGTCCCMTTTGTATTATATGGCTCTTCCACATGAGCTACATACAATTGGCATCCTTTCCTAAAACRTCTTTTTAGCTATAAGGCTGAAATCTCCCTTATAGAGATGGGTTTTGGAACTCCTTTCACAGTKCTTTGTTTTCCATTTCCATCAAGACATGTAAATGTCTTGTTATGACAATCTARGAYARCATGGTGCTTGTCCAAACAATCCATTCCAATCAAAATATCATAAGACCCCAATKGTATGATATTTAGATCAATACTAGTATTCATGCCATTAAGACTTATGAAACAAMTTATGACCATGTCATGGATTCTTCTTTTGGTTCCAGTGGCTAGCTGAACCAAACTTKCTTTTCCAAGTATACTTTTCTCCAAATGTAATCTATCCACTATCTTAGGATCAATGTTGCAATGAMTTGCTCCTGAATCAATCAAAATAGCAACAGGTTGATTTATGATCTTACCTTCCACCTCAATCATATTGGACCGGTACTATGTTTGTCGATCATTTAAAGTTGCATAGATTCTTCCCATGTCTTCGAATGTTGTAGCCTCTTGGATGTTGTGCACAGTCTTCACTCTGTCTTTTCTGTATGGGAAATCCTCATACAGGTGATCTTCCTTACATCCCCAACATTAGATTGGTGGTCTTCCCCTCTTTCCCAAGGAATCTTCCTTCTTGGAATCCCCCTTAGCATATTGATCTTGATGATTATTAGGCTCATTCCTATTGAAGGGAGGTTTGAATCCTTTCCTCCTCTGATTGAACTTTGCATTTTTATTGTCCTTCCAAGATTTGTGCAGGGATTCTCTTCCCTGGCCTTGATCATACAAGTATTTATCCTTCCTGATGGCCTCAGTAAAGGTCTTAGGTTCATCATACTTGATCTTTTCCTTATAAAAGGCTAGAAGTCCACTTATAAATATTTGTATTTTCACTTTCTCATCACCAATTAACCTGACATACTTCAATAATCCCAAGAACTTCTTCTCATATTCTGCCATAGTCATGCTTCCTAATTAGAGTTCAAAGAACTCCTATATTTTCTTGTCATAGAAATGCTCTGAGAGGTACTCCTTTTGGAAGTACTTCTTGAACTGCTTCCAAGTGATCCTACTTTCATTAACATGTTCCACTTGCTTCAATTGGTCCCACCACATTGTATCTTTCCCGTGTAAATGGTAGATGGAAATCCTGGCTTCTAGGTTGGATGAATAGTTATGCAACTAAAAATATCTCCTGAGCCCAAGAAACCATGCTTTGGCATCATCTTCCCTTTCTCTTTCACCCTCAAAGGAATGTGGCTTGAGCTTCCTTAGCTCTCCTTGCAAACTATCTACCTCTTGTTTCCTTATTTAGTGTCTGAAAGAAGACACCTTTGGACTGCTTGAGGGATCTTTCGATGCATAAAACTTTCCTTATGAGTAAGGAGGTGCGTGGTGTCCATGAGATCTGCTAGCACTTCTGGAATAACTAGCTCTTCCACGATCATCCCTTCTTTCATGGCACCTGCCTTCTTCCTCTTGTCTTGAGTTTGATCCCTTCTTTGTTTGTCTCTGTAACTGATTTAAGCTCTGCAACACTTGAGCATTTATCTAAATTTTCTCTCTCATAAGTCTCTCATTGTCTTCTTTGTAGCTCTGCACTCCCATATTCAGGCTTCTTATCTTTTCTATTAACATTTCTTGCTCTCCTTTTTCCTTGCATCTATTGGAATCTGTCTCTGCATTACCAACTTTCATATTCTGGCCTTTGGCCTCCTTATCGTGACTGGAGGCTCCCTCATCGTCTTCCATTTCCTCAATACGCATCCTAAGTTGATGTGTTTAAACCACTTGATTCTACAAAATGTGCAAGTGACCATTTTGTTAGGATTATGCATATGATAAACAAAATTGCCAAACCATTCTACAAGTCTCTTTTTGTTTTTTCCATGGAGATCATATCCCCATTCTCCGAAAATAACAGTTTCTTGTTATCTTTGGCTGACACATAATTTCATCCTACACATGTGCTTCCTTCAAACCACCTTCCTAGGTGACCATGACTAGAACCTGTGGCTAAATCCTTCCTTAGCACCTATCCATCTCGAAGACAACCAATTTGGCCCTTAGCTCTCCTTCCCTCAACTCTCAATCTACATATAACCATGGCCATGACCCTGCGCTTAGATAAAAAAGTGCTTGTCAAAAGCTTCGAGACTTCAGAACTTTCATCCAGGACCAGATCAACAGTCCTCATCCTCTTTCATGATCAACAATCGAGATCCACTTCGAGACTCTGTGCTTCGGGAGTCTCAACTTTCCTCGCTTGCCTCCTCTCGGAACACTTTTACCCGGAGTTCATGATCTATCAATGGGTGTCCTCCCATAGATCAGAAACTGTGAATCACTTCAGCTCTTCAGGCTTTGGAAGTTTCAAACTTTCCTCTTGCACTTTCTCCCAGAGTGCTTTCACCTGAAGTAGAGGATCCTTCGATGTGTGTCTTCTAGAATCAATGGTCGATATGTACTCTATCCTTCGAAAGTTTTCGACCCAATGCAACCTATCACATCTTTCCCCTCTGGAGTGCCCAGGCTTTAGACTACACAATCTGTCACCATGTGGCGAAGTACTAGAAGCGGACACGTGGCCCAATCAGATGGGTGACACATGTCACGTTCTAACTGACATTTCAATACTCCATATGCTTAAAACTTACTGACATGTGGCACGCATACCATGTGTCCATGTCATCCCAGGTGACATCCACAAGCCACGTCACTTCAAGCATTCCAGGATCCACATCACCTCTAGGTGACATCATTGTTCCCCATCACTTTGGCTCTTCGGGCTTCGGGACTTTAGGAGTTTCCATACTAGCACACTTCCAATTATCCCGAACTCTGAATTCCCAAACAGGCCAATCTGTCACCATGTGTCCTCCTAGATTAGATGACTAAGATTCACTTTAGGTATTTACCCAAAGTCCATGGATTTACGCCATGCCTCTTTTAGATCAGACGATGCAGATTCCCCTCGGACGATCCGACGCTTGAGATTTACTCCAGACGATCTAGTGACTAAGATTTATTTTGGATGATAGGACGATTGAGATTTACTTCAACTCTCCAGCTCTTTGGGCTTCGGGAGTTTCAAATATCAACTGAAAACCTCTCGAACATATTTCTCCGGAGTTATTGATCTGTTGACATGTAACTCTTGGTGATTGACAGTCAGGATCTACTTAGGCTATTTCACCTCCTCCTCATCCACAAACTTCCGGAGTTGTGGATCTCATGCCACATTTCTCTCCTTGACGATGGACGGCCCCAAACTACTTCAGCTATATGGAGTGTCGATGTACGAGCCCTAACATGTCACATCACTTACTTCCTTTCAATTTGTGGGGGCATGCATTGGTGGTTTGGAGTAACCTGCTTTTCGCCCCACAATTCTCCTGACACTGACACCTAACCCCTCGATGAAACCAGGGTTTCGATTGCGAGAGTGCCTTGGAAAATTATCTCCCATGCAACTTGGTTCCCTGCAATGTCAGTTGTTTGTTGATATCTCTCTTCAATGGGATCCAATGGTTGGGACCTTAACCCTTGCTTCCTTTACATCAGACGACCCATGTTCACTTGTCCTCTGATGCAACGATCTTGGATCCCTCATGATCCTACAGTCGTGATCGCTCCTGAATTCGAAGGGGGATGGTCACGATCCTTCGAACCCCTTACAACTGATCTCTGATGATCTAACTCTTGTGTAGATTCTACAATGCCATTCCTCCTAATATTTTCAAATCCACGGTTAGAGTTTGATCTGTAACCATGAGACTCTGAACAACAGACCGGGCCCATACCGGCCCAGTGTTTCAACCAAAATATTTGATACCAATCTGTAACATCCCCAACCACCCACAGGCCGGGGCATGCTACCTTCAATCCCACCCTTGAACTTCGTACTCTTACTGATACCTTCTTTAATTAATAAGAATGCATAAGATACAAGATTTAATAGACATTCACAGCAATATCTAGCAAGCATGAATAATCTAAGATTTAGTTAAACGATAATTAAAAGACACAGCTAAATACATTCATAAATAGATAATAATATCACAACAAAGAGCACTTATCTTTATAAAAAAGGTGACACCAACTAGCTACAGACCAAGGACGTTCCACCCAACCATAGACACCACTTCTCCAAATATCAACAACAATGTCAACCCCAAGTTAGGGCTATGAATCCACAAGGATGGTTCCAGAGTGTACTTGGGTTCCCAAACCAGTCAGCTCTCAAGCTCTCACAGGTTTCCCAGCACCCACAACAATCCAAGTACCCAGCTCTCTTCTACCCAGCCTGTACCACCAAAGAGAATGGACCTCCACCCTTTTCTACCATGCAATCCCTTAGGAAGTCCTTCTCTTTTGTTCCAGGGCCTCCAACACAACTGGTCTAGAACTCAATGCTGGAACTTTCCATACTCGGAGTTGTGAGAAAAATAGGGCACAGGCCAATGCATCTCAGACATGCAGGCCCCAAGTCATGCTTGGATTGCACTAGCGACCATTATAGCCAACTATCCCGTGGCTAATTCTTAGTAGTTCCTTTCCCTTTACCAAGCCAAGACGCAGGAGAGGATGGATCAATGTATGGGTAAGTGAATGGATGGAAGGGAGTGAGGGAAAGAATGGTATGAAAAACAAAATGGAAGGAGAAGACAAGCCAATGACCAACGATCAATGACCAACGACCCATGACCCATGACCAACCCCACAATCAGACTAGGGGTGGTTTTAATTATCTCTCATGGGGAATCAATAACCTCCTAGCCTTCCCAAGAAGCTCATGTAACCGATCCCCTTCCTTAGACAAAAGGGTAATTAAAATAGGAATAAACACTTAGACCCTCAAGCCCTTCTCTCTTGTGGAATCGCAGCCCCCTATAACTCTAGTCCTTGTCCATCTAGCATCCAGCGATGTGTTTATTATTAATGATTATCAAAAAATTACATTTCTTGGGCATTATGGCCCTTTACTAATTGTTTGGGCACTCAGGCCTCTCAACATTGTAACAATACATTATTTAAAATGGGGGTTTGAAACCTAGGGTGTTACATGACCAATATTTTCTAGAACTTCGAATGTCCCACAGTATCGTGCTCCTAGTTTTGAGCACTTTCCCAACCTTAGGGAACTTTTCCTTGCTTTTACTTTCAAAAATACATGATCACCCACTGAAAATTCTATGGGTGTTTTATCTTTATCAGCATAACTTTTCTTCCTATTTTGGTAATCCTTCAAGTTCTATTTTATCTTCATTATTTGATCCTCCATATCCCTGAGTAAGTTTGGCCCAACTATTGTCCTATCAATTGGATTGTCTGAGATTATTGTTGTGTTGCATCTTCTTTCATAAAGTTCCTCAAGCATAATCATCTTTATAGATGTGTGGTAACCATTGTTATAAGAAAATTAAACAAATTATAAATAATCCTCCAATTTTGAGAGTTTGTCCATGACATACATTCTCAGCATGTCCTCTATTACCTAATTGACTCTCTTTGTTTTTTCATCAGACTCAAGGTGATAGGTTGTGTTGAAATTTAAATATGTTCCAAATCCTTTGAACAACCCCTTCCAAAACTTCGATGTGAAATTGGGATATATGTCAGACACAATTGTCTTAGGTATACCATGAATTATGGATACTTCTTTCAATTAGATATTAGTAATGTCGGTTGCCTTGTGATTTAACTTTACAGGAACAAAATCGAAAACTTTAGTAAGCTTGTCCACAACTACCATAATAGAATCATGTTGTTTGGCAGTCTTGGGCAACTTAGTAATAGAATCCATGGTTACAAATTCCCATTTCCACTCAGGAATAGGAAAGGGTTGTAACAATGCAACTGGGTGTATGTGTTCATCTTGGACGTTTTGACATTCAAGACACCTAGAAATGAAATATGCAACCTCCTTTTTCATACTTGGCCAATAGTATTGCTTTTTAACAATTAGATTTGTCTTTTGGTAGCTTGGGTGCCCAGCATAAGGCACTTTATGCATTTTTGTTAATAGCATGTTTTTAAAATCCTGGTCATCTAGCACATAACTTATACCCTTGAACATGAGAATTTAATCCCCCCTCGGCTTATAATTCTCAATTTTCTATTTCAATTTACCTTGTTGTAATTTTCCCTTTAGTTCCATATACAATTGAACTGATTTTGCATCCTCTAAAATTATGTTTTTCAAATTAGACTTGCACATGCTAATGGTTGTAGCACGTATTTCATGTACCCTTCTATTGAGTGCATCATCTGCTTTGTTCTCTTTACCTTTGATGTGCTTGATATCAAAGTCATATTCGTTGAGGAATTATAACCATCTTCTTTGTTTCTCATTCAAGGTTGGTTGTTCGAATAAATATTCTAGCCCATTATGGTATATTCTCGACTCAAACTGCTTTCCCATGAGGTAGTTCCTCCACATATTCAAGGCATGAACAATATATTCCAAATCCAAATAGTGAGTGGCATACAATCTCTCGTGTTATTTCAGATTCCTTGATTCGTAACACACCACATGGCCATTCTGACTAAGAACTCCACCAAGCCCTTCTTTGCATGCATCGGTGCATACAATAAAATCTTCATTAGGGTCAATAATTTTTAATATGGTTGCACTTGTGAGAAATATTTTCAAGTGTTGAAAACTTCTTTCACACTCAGGTGTCGATTCAAATTTCACACCCTTCTTCTGTAGAGAGGTGATTGGGTGTGAAATTTTGGAAAACAATTCAATGAACCATCTATAATAACCTGTAATTCCCATGAAGGACCTCACCTTAGAGACATTTCTTAGTGATGGCCATCTTGTTATAAAATAATGGATGTGCTCGTTTAACCATAGACAATATAGCAATATTGTCACCCAACCATAGCCCGAAGCCACCTCCAAGCACCTTAACCTTGACAGAGAATGATTCTAGAAGAAAACCAATAGCCAACCAAGGCTAATGCATAAATATAACCAAGAATGATCAAAAATTCCAACCATAACCAACAGAAAGTTCGATCCTAAACCAAGAAACCATATTGCGGCAGATGTTGGCTATAGTTGCACCCTAGACTTGCGCACTAGCCCAGTTCCTACAGTGCACACTTCTTCCTAGCTGCAATTCTGAGAAATGTGTACAAAATTAGATCTGGCTACTTGTATTATACTGTTTCTTGAGCTGTCTAGTCCGACTTCTCATTCTGGAGACTAAATATTTAATATTAATTATTTCCTTGAGCCGACTTGTCCTTTAGGGTTATGTTCAACGCTTTAGGGTTGCTTCTTGCTTCCCAGAATATTCTACTCTCATCAAGATTACACGTGGAGGTAAATACCTCTCGCAACTACCATAATATCAACACTCCCTCCTATATAGGGAGGTATTGAAGGCAATGTTCTTGAGCACAAACATACCATTCAACCGGTAGCATCATCATAGTCGTGTAGACTATCTCATGATTAGATCATGAGCACTATCATCACTATCGGTGTCATCTGAAAATATAAACTACATCATCTCTCAAAACCATACTCCATATGAGTAATCAAACATGATGTTGAATAAGTCACTCACTCCAAGGAGTGATACAAGGACCATTCTTCTAATATGTACATGTGTCCTAGAAGAATGACTATCCCAACAGATGTTAAAATTTGTTCCATGGAGTACAGAGACCATTCCTATAGAAATGTCAATCTAGGACTATTTTCTAATCAAGTCATAGAGATCCTTCTCAACCTATATGCCTTAGAAAATATCAGTCCTGAACCATTTTCCTAATCATCCCATAATTTGTGCCTTAGGAAACATACTAGTCCATGTCATGTCAAAAAGTGTCACCCTGGACTAATCTCTTGAGAGAGAATACCTGTTCGTTGGAAATCTATTATATCTTGACCATTCTCTGCCTAGAGAATGTCTGTCTACAAGCACACTGACTATTCATCTGGCTGATACTGATTTTCAACACTAGTGATGGTCTACATGGAAATCAGAACAATGTCATTCAATAGAACACAATTGTGTCTATCCATAGTAGTACACAACTACAATCCAGTGGTACACTACCACACCAAGTAGCACACAGTTAATTAATCAGTGACACATAGTCACAACCAGTGGAACACAATACCATAGTAGCAGACATCTACTGTCTAGAGACATACAGTCTCCATATCAATCATATCATCTGATATCAACCTTCACAGAATAACAATGTCATGATATAAACTGAATCATCTAGGCCATTCTTCCACTCACATCTATGATATCTGGAAGACCATCTGCCCTCAGAAAGTAAAACATCATCCATGATCCAACTGGACTATTCTTCTCAAGCATAGAATAATAATTGTCTTGATTTCTAAGCTTGGACCATTCACCTATCTGGGCCATTCCTCTGGCACTAAACAAAGTGCAACCTGGAGAGAATGAGTCTTCCCTATGGAATGTTTGTCCCTGATTGTTGAACTTGGACCATTCACCTATCTGGGCCATTCATTTGACACTAAACAAAGTGCAACCAGGAGAGAATGAATCTACCCTAGGGAATGACTGTCTGGACCATTTCCTAAGGAAATGACTATCCTGCACCAACCTCCAAAACAGACCATTCTTCAAAAATACTCACAATTGCTATCTTTGAAAGAATGATTTTTCAGTGAGGTGGACTAGTATTCTTGACCACTACTGAGAGTGACTTCCAAGAAGAAATATTGTCCTAGACCATTCCCCCACACTGGCCATAAGGGGAATTGCTATATATGGTACATTTGCAATCCATCAAACCATTTTCATTATGAAAATGACTGTTCGATCTAGACCATTTTCCGAACTGGAAAATGCATGTCCATCAGAAATCTTAAACCACTTTCCGAACTGGAAATAAACTGCTCATCCTGGACCATTTTTCGAACTTTAAAAATGATTGTCCATAAATAAATAACACATCGTTTCTCCCTCCTAGCCTGGGATTCATCTCTTCTCTTTTCAATAAGGAAGTCATCTCCACGAGCTCCAGCTTGTTTCTTGAGTACAGAAACTTTTTCATCTTGGATAGAGGCTTTACCAAAATATTTGCTTTCTGCTCATCTGTGGAGATATATATATTGGAGAACCACTTCTATTTTTTGTACCTCATCATGGAGAATGTAATGCTTGATCTCAATGTACTTCGGTCTTTCTGGAACACCAATTTTCTTTGAAGGCTTTGTATATCTCTGATCATTATAATATATCATGGTTGAATTCAACTCTTTTGTTTCCTACTAGCTTATGACATCGTGGTAAGGCTCAAACTAGAACATATCCAACTGGTACTTATTATGTCATTATGATTGTTTGTCATGGATTAGAAATCCATCATGTTGGACTTCTGAGTAACCATTATGATACAATATCTTTGTTATAGAAAGTTTCCACCATGCTTTTGTTGTGCATTGGAGGCTCTCCACCAAGTTGTCTTCTTCCATCTGCATACAAAAGTCTCTTTCTAGTATACCTCAAAACCTTGAGGTCTTTCTACATATGCTTCTTTGTTTGATTACTCTGTTGAGGAAAACAGTCCTTACATTCATCTGAAGTAAAATCCAACCCATGGATATTACATGAGATATAATGTCACAGGTAGAGGTATGTCTGGAACAAGCTATCATCATAGTCCTCTCCCTCCATCTGGGAGAACCTTTATTTTTGGATCTCACAATGCTTTCATTCATAAGTATTCCATACATTTTTCTTCATCACAACTTTCATTTCTTCTACTTGAATTCTTTTAGTGGGTTTATACCAAGCTAGTATTCTGGTGATTCTCGATATAATGATTGGTTGTTCTGGTTTTTATTTCTCTCTTGGAATCTTCATGTTCTTCCTCATGTTTATGTTTATCTCTTGGGTTCATGGATTTTTCTATAGATTCCATGCCCTGAATATTTTGGCTTCTTTCATCATAGGATCATGGATGTGGATGGACAACTAGGGATAATTTAAGACTTATTTTTTGAAGAAGACTTCTTTTTCGAATAAGACTTCTTTTTCGAAGAAAACTTATTCTAAATTCAAACTGAACGTGTGTTTCTTTTCATGGTTGCTACCATTGATGGGAACATGGATATATACTTCATAATATTCAATTGATCATATTATTTAGGATTAACTCCCTCCTAATCCTTGCTTCATGCATGAATGCATGCTATTCTTTTGGAATTATATAATCGACTCCCTCCATATAAGAGAGTCCATGCTTTTCTATGCATCCTTATTGCCTTCTTCCAAGTGTCACAAGTCTTTTCCTTTTGATTGTTGACTTCTTTCAGTTTTTACTTCTTCTAGGATTCTTTAAGTTTGATTCTGATTTCGGCAGTTGTAATATCTTCCACGGGAATTGTTACCAAGGATTGTCAATGTACTTCATCTTTCCATGTGTATTTCTTGTCTTAGATTCATCATTATATCAATCCTTATATTTTTATTCTTCCATAGGTATTGTTTCTCTTTGATCATCTTATCTTCTAAGAAATATATATGCAAGATATGTACAGAGACTATGTAAACATGGTAAGTACAAGAACTATGAAGAATATTGTTACCTTGTCTTAGAAGAAGAAATTTGTTTTGTCCTGCTTGGTCTTCTTTGAGGGTTTCCTTTCTTCAGAAACTAATGCTTCGTGTGTTTCCTTCCTTTTATTTATCTCAAGACAATGATTCTTTTAGTGACCATATTTTCGACAGTTGAAGCATTGTATTTTTTACATATCTTTCTCTTGATTTGGCTTCTTCCTTGAGACAAAGTTCCTTTTATTCCTGAAATTCTTGAACCTTGTTGTGAAGGCTTGATCATCATATTTATTTTGGGTTTTCTCTTTTTCACTAATCCTTGATTCTTCTTGTGCACAGCAAGTCCAAAGTTCTTCAAATGTTGGATACTCCTTCCTTGTGTTCATGCTTGCAGCAAATGTATCCAATGTCTTGGGAAGACCATTGAGTATTATATTTACCAATTCCTTCTCTGAAATGATCTCTTCAATATCTTGTAGTTGATCTCTTAACTGAGATATTCTCACAAATTATGATGTTATGTTGTCATCATCATTCATTTTCATGTCATCGAGCTAATTCTTTAGACTCATTACTTGTCCAATGTTTTTGACTAAGAAGAGGTTTGTTAGGGCATCTTCTTAGATGAGTCAAGATGGGAGATGTAGGGTATCAAGTGGTATTTTATAGAGTCGACTATGATACTGATGGAATTGATGTCATTATCTTTGAACTTCTCCATAATTGCAACGTTCTGAGGTTCCTTCTCTTTTCCTTCTTCGAATTGTGGTTCCATGATCTTTCCTTTCACGATGTCCAACACTTTATTCTTGGAAAGGATGAGGTCAATCCTTGTCTTCCACGCTCTGAAGTTAGAATCCCCTTCTAACTTGTTTTCTAACTTCATAGAGTAATTCATAACTGCTTTGACTTGGTCAACCTTTGACTTTGACCAAAATATTAAACTTGACGTCTTGGCATGTTGAGAATACCGGGAGGTGCGCTAGGATAGGTTGCACTAGGCTATCCAAAAATTAGGTCAATATCTTCACTTAAGGTGCCTCAATAAGAGGTTTAGGGTTTCTTTGTTGCAGCAAAAACTGGCTGCAACTGCAACTGTAACTGAGCAAATCCTCCCAATCTATCTTCCAGTGGTTAGACTATCTGAAGATAGTGTGGGCCCATAACCTATTATAAATTAATGGATGTTTTTTTTTAACCATAGACAATATAGAAATATTGCCACCCAACCATAGGTTAAAGCCACCCCTGAGCACCTTAGCCTTGATAGAGAATGATTTCAAAAGAAAACTAATATCCAACCAAGGATAATGCATAAATATAACCAATACTGATCAGAACGTCCAACCATAACCAACAGAAAGTCTCAACCTAAACCAAGAAACCAGATTGTGGCAGTTGTCGGTTGCAGCTGCTCCCCAAAATTGCGCACTAGCCCAATTCCTACAATGCGCGCTTCTTTCCAACTCCAATTCTAAGCAATGTGTACAAAATGAGGTCTGACTAATTGTATTTATATTGTTTCCTGAGCTATCTAGGCCAACTTCTCATTTTGGATACTAAATATTTAATATTAATTATTTCCTTAAGCCGAATTGTCTTCTAGGGTTATGTTCAATGCTTTAGGGTTACTTCTTGCTTCCCATAATATTCTATTCTCATCAAGATTACACGTGGAGGTAAATACCTCCCGCAGCTACCATAATATCAACACATCCTTCGATGAATTTTATATTTTCCAGATCTACTGTTATCCCTTCCTCTGATATGATATGGCCCAAATAATGAATCATCCTCTGGTAGAAGGAACATTTACTCAGTTTGGTATAAATTTGATGCTCTCTTAATACTTGAAGCACCCTTCTCAAGTGTTTCTCATGCTCTTCTTCATATTTTGAATAAATAAGAATGTCATCCAGGAAGACAATGACAAAATTATCCAAGTATTCTCTGAAAATACCATTCATTAAACACATGAAGACAGTTGGTGCATTTGATAATCCAAATGGCACCATTGTAACTCATAGCGACCATTCTTTGTTCTGAAGGAAATCTTACTAATATCCTCTTCTTTAATTCTCACTTGATGATATCCGGATCTAAGATCAATATTGGAAAATACATTTGCATCTTTCAGTTGATCAAAGAGGTCATCTATCCTTGGAAAAGGATATTTGTTCTTTACAGTTACTTTAATTAGCTACCTGAAATCAATGCAAATTCTCATAATGCCATCCTTATTTTTCACAAATAACATTCATGCACCCCAAGGTGACACACTTGGGAGTATATGCCCTTTCTTCAGAAGTTCTTCAAGATGCATTTGTAGCTCCTTCAACTCAGGTATTCTCATTATGTAAGGATCCTTAGATACATGGGATGCTCCAAGAATTAGATTAATTTAAAAATCAATATCCCTTTTGGCTATTAACTCGGGGATTTCTTCAAACACATCTTCAAATTCTTGCATAGTCCTCAATGTTTGGCACCATGTTCTTAGGATCTTCCTCCATATTTGTTGCAAATATTTGACATCCCTTTCTAAAAATTTTCTTTAGTTGCAGGGTTGAAACTTCTCTGATAATTGTAGCTCTTGGGATACCCTATACTTTGCTCAAGTTTCCCTCCTCATCCAAGAAAGTAAAGGATTTATTGTAACATTCCAAGACAGCATGGTGATTTTCTATCCAATACATACAAATTAGGTAGTCACAAGATCCGAAGGGTATGATGTTCATGTATGCCTTGGTATTCATCCCATCCATGTTCATTGGACATGCCTTAACCATTTCATTGATTTTCCTTTTAGCTCCTGTAGCTAGTTGTACCAACCAAGGTTTTCCAAGTTTTATTTTTGGTAATTGAAACCTTTCTACCATATTAGGATCTAGATAACTATGACTAGATATAGAATCATTTAAAATATCGTATGGTTTGGTTGTTAATCTTACCTTCTACTTCTGATCTGAAAATGATCTTTAAAGACTTGGTTAAGTTTTAAGCATGTGTTCAATTACCATTTAGGAATTAAGGAAAGAAGATGAACTTTATGAGATATTATAGCAGCCATCATAAAGAAATGCAGATCAGAATATAAGCATAAATAATAGAAAACCATAACATCAAGGTTGTTAATGGAATTTGGCAAGATTGCCTACGTCTCTGGGCCTTTGTCTCAGTGGGGGAGGCTTTCTTATTCATCTTCAATGCTTTAAAACTACATCAGAAATGTATCAAAAGGATTAAAAAAATGGGTTGTCTTTTTTCTTCTCGACTTCAAGAATCCAACACAACTGACAGCACTAAAAATGTTTGAGCATAGCTCCTGGAATTGGCCTCCAAAGTTCACTTCCTCAATGGATTCCCTGCATAAAAATGGCTTCAAGCTTCACATACCCATCATCATTTTGCAATTTTGAACCTCTTGGTCTGTCAAAAACCTCTTATTTATATAGGATTTGAGTTGGTGATCCTATCCCAACTTCCTCCCAAGATCTGGCCTCAAAAATGGCTCCAGATCCTCAGTTGTGGGAAAAATCCTCCCAAAATCAGCATAAAATAATTACAAAATTCATTTAATAAAGTTTGAAAACCCAATTTTGTGCTAAATGTGCACTCTCTCCTTTAGGTTCATCCCCTGGTCACGCACCCTAGTCGTATGCACCCATGTGGACATCCTAGGTGCTAACACCTCTCTGCCACATCACCTGCCATGTCACCTGCATGAACAGTTAGATTTCACGTCACCTATCATGTCACTATCGTACACCGCGTGTCGTGCCACATCAGCATCCGTACTTCCAAGTCACCTGCCCAATCAGCTGCCACGTCAGCATATTTACTTCCTAATCACCCTACCAAATCAGCATTCGTACAACCACATATTATCTATACTACCATGTGTTGGCCTATCATTGGGCCATGCCATCATTATGTACATCCACGTGTCACATCCATATAGTGCCATGTGTCGCATTCATACAATGCCATGTGTCATTTTTTTATTGGTCCACATAAGCCCCAAAAAATGCCAAAAATGAGTGACATGTGTCACCTCCTCATGTTGCCATGTGTCCCTGATGAATTCATCATGATGTCATGCTGATCTCACCTATTGAATTGTTGACATTAGCAGTACATCTTGTTGACTTTGGCTTGTTGATTTTTTTGTTTGTTTGGGAAATCGATCAGAACACAATAACTTTCGCATATGGTGTCCATTTTTGGAAAAAATGATATGGTCGGAATCATCACGATGAGCCCAATGCAATGGCATTGGTCTCATCTAATTTCAATAAATTTGATTTTTAGGCCTTCCTAGATCCATTTTGGATCAACTTCAACCATGTGAGACTAAAACTCAGTATGTTTGTTGTCCAAGGCTGCATAAATCCTAGGTACATTTATGTCAATGTCTTCAATTGTTTCAGCTCATTGTACATTGTGAACAGTCCTCACTTTTTCATCTCTATGAGGACAATCCTGGTACATGTGGTCTAAATTACAATCCCCAACACTTTATTGGTTGTTTCCTTGGTCTTTGTTTAATGGTTTCAATCATCATGGGCTCCTTGGAGGTTGGTTATCTTTGAGTGATATTTCTAAAAAATGATGGTTTACTTCTTTTTTTCCTCTATTCCATCTTTCCTTTCTTCTTTTCCTCCTA
Organism: Picea glauca; assembly: GCA_000966675.3. NCBI lineage: Eukaryota > Viridiplantae > Streptophyta > Pinopsida > Pinales > Pinaceae > Picea > Picea glauca. The sequence goes on along the minus strand of JZKD02S2308300.1, from coordinate 7,220 downwards.
AGTCTTTTGGAAATAAGGTCTTCCTCTATGTTGATCATAGAGATATTTATCTCTCCTTATGGTCTCTTCCATTGTACTGGGATCATCATATTGTATCTTATCATTAATAAATCAGGGATGATTTTAAGGATGGAAATTAATTTTAAAATGTAGAAACCTTGGCGAATCTTTCTAATCCTTCATATTCCAACTATAAATGTTTGGCGATCTTTTTGTAAAAATATTCAAATTTCTAAGGATTTTCTACAGTTTTTATAAATTTTTGGCGATTTTTAAGTTAAAATAATTGTATCCTGTAGAATTTGGGCGAATCATTTTTAAAATAGTGAATCTCTTTTTTGGAAAAACTATGAAAAATTAGCCCATGAGTGAAATTTATCCCCTAAAATCATCCCTGTAATAAATGATGGCAGCCCACTCAAGTACCTTTGAATATTCACATGCTCATCCTTGATAAAAGGCAGATATTTGAGCAATTCTAAAAATATCATTTCATACTCGTCTATGGTCATGCTCCCAAGCTTGAGTTCAAAGAAATCCTTCATTTTCCTATCATAGAATCATTTGGTTAAATATTTATTTTCAAAATATCTCTTAAACTCCTTCCAAGTAACCTTCTTCTTATCAATTTGTTATACTTGTACAAATTGATCCCACCACATTGATGTTTTTCCTTTAAGCTGGTAAATTTATATTCTTCCTTATTCCTAAGAGGAATAATTATGTAGTTGAAAATATTTTCTCATACCCAACATCCAAGTATATGCATCCTCATCCTTCTTGTTCTCACCATCTAAAGTAGGAGGATTAATCTTATTCATCTCTCTCTGTAGATAATCTACCCCATATTTCTTCTTATGCTTCCTAACAAGGGATGGGATTGAGATATTGCACGCCCTCCTAGTTGAATGTTTAGGTGAGTGTTGATGGTATCTATCATTACTCCTTGACTCACTTCTTTTGTAACAAGACTTATGCCCCTTTTCCTTGCTATACTCTGACTCCTTATTTTTTTTCCTCTCTATTCTTTCCAAGCTTTGTAACAACTTGATGTTGAAATTATATTGTTGTTCCTTGGATTTCCTAAGCCTCTAATTATCTTATTTATAACTTTGGACATCTTTTTTCATATTCTTGATGGTTTCCACCCAGTTTATGTTGTCCTCTTTACCCTCTTCATGTCCATTGGATTCAGTTCTTTCATTTCTCATGTTGATTCACTATCCCTTGGTTTCCTCCTCCGGGCTAGAAATCCTCATATATGTATCTTCCATGTATTTCATGACTTTGGTCTCTATTTTGGTCTATATGCTCTTAATTCTGTAAAATGTGCAGGTAGTAAGATTTGTTAGAAAAAATTAATATAACAATCTGTAATTTCTAAACTCATCTTAGAGTTAATACATCAGCCCTATAATTGATCTTTGACCCATCTTTCCCTAGTGTTGAAACTATATCTCTGATACCACTTTGTAACATCACTTGATCCCTTGATTCTTGATTAGGATGATGGGTTGTCAAAATTTATGTGTTCCCAACTAACTAATTCAATTAGACTTTGTATCATGATTCTTCTCATCTAGAACTTTCCAATGACTATAACCATGCTCAATTTTGAGCTTTGGATCAAACGTTATATCCCTCCAAAGTTTTGGGCCTTCTATCCTAAATTCCACCCCAGTGCCACATGGAACCATGGTACATGTGGCACTAATTTGGTGCGGACGTGGAAACTGATGTGGTAGTTTCCACCTGTCTCCTCAGTTATAGTATGTTTTTCCTATTGATTAAGGTTGGTTGTCATTGATGTCAACCCTTGAAGAAAGCCCCGCAGCACAAAGGTTTAGGTAATGGACACTAGATTGTTTTATGTAAAGATGACTTATTATTGTATCGTCATGGTTGATAAGAAGTAAATATGGATGAACTCCAAAGTGGTCCCCTTATGGTGAAATCCCTCATAGGAAGTCGCTTTCTAGAGTAAGAGAACCCATGATTAATTCTGTAATAATGAGTTGAAGGATAGTGAATTTGTCAGGGAAAATATCCTAGATGGATAGTGCTTGTCATGTCGTTTCTGGTGGTATGTGGAATGTCACATAACTCTTCACGGTTAGAGAGTTATGACCATATGAAGTTGGAGAACCCCTCATCAGTCTTATAGAAGCCCACAAGGGTCAAAGTGCTTTGAAAAATAATTTATTTTAAATGAAGAAGCCCTAAAATAAGGAAAGTGTAATGCTACATGAATATATAAATAAGAGACAAAGCTCACTCATTAAGAACACACTTGTACATATTGTGTATCTATTTTCTTGTGTAAATCTTCTTGTAAATACTTGTGGATACATCTGAAGTGGTGAACATATAAGGTAGCACGAAGAGTTGATGGAGAAATTCTCGGATTCACAGAAAACCCTATTTTCTGAGGCATACGCAGGTTGTCTGTGTATAGGGTGCATACACATTGAAGGTATACGCGGGTTGGCTGTGTATAGGGTGAGTATGTATGCGGGATGACTGTGTATAGAGTGAGTACATGTTGATAAAGCCATGAAACTTGAGAAGATGAAGGTTCAGAAGTTCTAGATTCTGAGATCAAGATCCCAAGAAGGTCTAGAGTGCTCAGATACATCAGATTCATCTATTGGTTAAAATGGTAGGTATTATTTCTATGAATAGTTGATTTTTTATGTATGCATGAGGAATGGCAATGGAGATTTGAGGATTCTCCCTAGAGAGACTAGTGTCTACATGGGATCTTTTGTATAAGTTAGATCTATATAAATATAGTGCTGGTATATTTATCATTGATACTTCTTGTTGAGGCACAGCTTGTATTTCTCGGCATATGGCTAAGAGTTTTTATGGTACATGGTTGAGATCTTGTATTTATTGATGTATTGAGAAATTGAATATCAGAAAGGGGTTGATGACTAACATCATGTGACGGATATTATACTTGTTCATGATTACACATACCTATATGGCACATGACTAGAGAGAGATATATTTGCATTGAGTAGAGTTTATGTATGAGGATGCATGCACAGTGTACAGCTACAGTCTGGATAAAGTGACAGGTTACAGATCTATGTGAAAGAAGTTACATAGGGTCAAAAGTTTTCAAGGTAAAGGAAACCCTAGTTTCAAAAGGAATACGTGGGCTGCATAACATATAGGGCACATACATACGTAGGCTGCATCACTACAGGTCACATATTTGTTGTATTTTTGTAGATAAATGTTCAGTTCAGGTATGGTTTGATTACAGGGAAGTTGTACAGATTGGATACAAGGAAATGGTACAGGTTGATATAGCTGTACAGAAGTATATCTCACAGTGATAGGTTGACAGTGGTTCCATCATTCTACTTCTACTTCAAGGCGGTTGGACGGGGCAAGGATAGGTGGTTGTAGCCACTTTTCGGTTGTATCCGGAGAAAATAGGGGGTTGTAGCCTCCTTCTGGTTGTAGCCAGAGAATTGGGGAGTTGGAGATTCCCTCAGGTTGTAGCCTGAGAAACCAGGGGGTTGGAGCCTCCTTCCAGTTGTAGTTGGAAAACAACGGAAGTTGGTGCTTCCATTGAATGTAATTCTTCAAGACATATAAGAAAAAACATTATGTGGTTTTCTCCCGATTTGGGTTTCCATGTAAAAAACTGGTGTACTGTGTATGTGTGTGATTGTTTATTTCATATTTCTCATTATTGGATAATAATTATACATTGATATAACATTTGAAGAAAAAGGATTATAATTATGCTATTACTGATTCACCCCCCCGCCCCCCTCTTAGTAATCCAACAATTGGTATCAGAGTAGGTTCCTTCATAAATCAGTTTAACCACTGAAAGGTAGATCATGGAGAGTACCAACTCGTATAAAAATGGAATACCACAGTTTGATGGACAAAAGTATGATTTTTTTAGCATAAGGCTGAAAACATATATACAGGCACAAGGATTTCAAGTTTGGCAATCAATTGTAGATGGATACACAGCACCAGTAGTTCCACCAACAAATGAAAAGCAATGAAACTCAGTGAGAATAATTCCAAAGCCAAAAATGCACTTTTGAATGGTCTCAGTGATACGGTATTCACCAAAGTTGCACATTGTAAATATGTTAAAGAGATTTGGGACAATCTTTGAAATATTTATGAAGGAGATTCAAAAGTCAAAGCAGCAAAGCTTCAAACTTACAGAGGTCAGTTCGAACAACTAAAAATGAAGGAAGATGAAGATATCGCAGCCTACTTCTTACGAGTCGATGAAATAGTGAATGCAATCATAGGATTGGGAGAAGAAACATAAGAATATGTAATTGTTCAAAAGATACTAAGATCTCTTCCTATGATATTCAACCCTAAGATCTTAGCACTAGAAGAAATATCAGATCTAAACTCAATAAGCATGGACGAACTGCATGGAATATTCATAGCATATGAGATGAGAACTCAATAGGAAAATCCAGATGTAAAATAAGCAGCCTTCAAAGCATCCAAATAATCAAAGCAAAAGAAAAAGGAACAAGAAGAATATATCAGCAACAACAACATCTCAGAAGATGATGAATATGTGGCCAACTTCATCAAAAGACTGAACAAGGGAGCCAACGGTAGGTATAGAGGTAAGCTTCCTTTAATTTGTTTTAATTGTGATGTTATTGTTCATTTTTCTAACAAATTTCCTCATAAGAAAAAGAGAAATGATGAAGGTTACTCAAAAGGAAAACATACATATAAAGGAAAAAGAACTACAAAGAAAGATATCAAGAAAATCTTATGCATCAAGGAAGACATCTCACCCTCAGATGAAGATGAAGTCAGTGACAATGAGACGGGAAGATTTTTATTCATGGTAGTAAAAGACTCTGACAAAGAAGACTCTGAAGAATAATATGAAGAAGCCAAAGAAGAAGTCGAATATGAAAATGAAGAGGCGGAAATTGACTTTCGAGAAGAAATAATATGTGCCATAGAAGTTATCAGAAGAGAAAAGAAGAAGAACAAGAAACTACAAGAAGAAGTAGACAAAAAGGAAGACACTCAAGAACAAAAAAAAATGATCACAAAATTGAAATTTCAAATAGAAGAAGATAAAAGAATTGAAGAAGCTCTCAAAGAATAGCTAGAAGAAAAGGACAAGATCAACGGAAACTTGGAAGCAAAGATTGTCACATTAAGAAATGATATTCAAAAGAAAAATATGCAGAATAGCTCAAAAGTTTTGGATGACATTATCAACATTCAAAAATCTCATCTTGACAAGTCTGTACATGGATACAATCAGACAGAAAAGGGATCAAGCTCCAAAACAACAGAGCAAGAAAAAAATTTAAAAAGCTATGCAGAAACAATCAAAGGGGACAGGAAGATATACAAGGAAGATTACAGGGACACTCCTCCACTGAGAATATTCGGATTTCAGAATCAACAACAGATAGATAGGCCTCAAGAAGACAAAGGATTCATAAGAGCACGTCCTTTCAGAAGATCTTCAACTCCCAGGTATAAAACTATATTTTTTTTTTTATGTTATGCATGTAATAATTTTGGAAGGAATCTGAACATGCTCTCCTTGATCATCAATCAATGGAGGTTCATACAACTTCAAATTCTCAACATTAACAACTGCATACATCTATATATAAGGAGGCAAATCTAAATGAAAAGCATTGTTACCAATCTTGTCGATAATCTTGAAAGGACCATATCGAATCGGTTTCAACTTTTTACCTTCTCCTTTAAGCCTCTTCTTGCTTATGTAAAGCCAAACTTCATCTCCAACTTGGAAACTGTGATCAACACGATGTTTGTCATGTCTCGTCTTATACTTGGCCTGACTCTTTTCCAACTACTCTTGCACCACTTGATGTATCGACTGAATTTGTTCAATGAACTTTTCTGCCCTATCAATGTCATATTGACCATTGACAGCAATATCTTTCCCAAAGATAAAATCTAAAGGAGACTTGGGAAAATAGCCGAAACATGCTTCAAATGGCGACGTTTGAGTCGAAGAGTGCTTAGCTTGATTGTACGCATGCTGAATGTAGTGTAAATGCTCATCCCAAAGTTTAGGATGCTTGCTGCAATAAGCACAAAGAAGATGCACCAATGTATGATTTAACACCTCTGTCTGACCATCTATTTGCGGATGAAAAGTTGTGCTCTTTTTAATCTTGGTGTCCATGAGTGCCCATAAACTTGACCAAAAACTTTCCACAAATCGAGAATCCCGATCAGAAATAATGGACTTAGGCAATCCAAATGCACCCAAACATTTTGAAAGAACAACTATGTCGTTTGTTTTGTTGTTACCTGATTAGTACAAGGCATCAAAATACACATCTTGCAAAATCGATCAACCACAACATAAAGATAATCATGACTTCCTCTCGACATAGGTAAACCACCTACAAAATCCATGGAAATAATTTCCCAAGGTCGAGAAGGAACTGGAAGTGGAGTATACAAACCCAACTTTTGATTTCTAGGTTTACTTCTGGCACACAACGAACATCCTCAAACATACCTCAAAACACTTTCATTCGTTTTAGGCCAGTAGCAATATCTTTGCAAATTAGCCACTGTCTTGCCTACTCCAAAGTGACCAGCAATAAGAGAAGAATGTGATTCTCTTATAATGTTGATTCTTTCCCCCTATGGAATACACAACTTGCCAAGATGATACAAGAGATTATTATGCACATGATAATCCAATTCTTCAACATGGTTAGAGTGGCACAAAGTTTCATGCACTTCTTTAAAGTCAGCATCTAAAGCAGATTGCTCCACATAACTTTCATGCATTATAGGACTATGCTTAAGAATAACTGAAGCACTAATAATAGGCCTTGAAAGCATATCGGCGACTTTGTTAAAAATGCCCTTCTTATACCTGATAACCAAATGAAATTGTTGAAGAAAATCCATCCATCTGAAGTTCCTAGCTTGTTGTAGCTTTGCCTGTGATTGTAAGTATTGTAGAGGTTCATGATCGGTGTGAATAATGGTTTCTTTCCCCAAAAAATAATGTTTCCATTTTTTAACACTTTGAACCAATGCATACAATTCCTTATCGTAAGTAGGATAATTAATCACAGCACCATTAAATGTCTCAGAATGAAAACAAATTGGCTTACCATACTGTAGCAAAACTTCTCCCATTGCATAATTACTTGCATTTGTCTGGATTTCAAAAGGTTGTCTTAAAT
>JZKD02S2308278.1:13555-33372 GCA_000966675.3 Picea glauca | reverse complement strand
CTTTTCTACAAAATACCATAAACTTGTTGGAGGAAGTGTTGGATCCATTCAACAAATTTGGCTTCTCTGTTTTCCTCAGTTTGAGCATGAGAGGACTCTTCTTGTGTAATGCAATAGGTAGAGCTACGAGCTATGTCAATTGGGGCCAATGGAAAGAATGCAAGGCATCCCTAAAAAGGGTTATGACCAATAGAACTATGAAGCAATTTGTTGTCGCTATGTTGAACATAAGGAAGACTTTCATCCCATGTACATGGATTCTTAGAATTGTACATTCCGAGGATATGCATAACCATATTGTTGACTACCTCTGTTTATCCATCATGCTGGGGGTGGAAGACAATTAATTTGGTTAGCTTGGTGCCCTTCATTGACCACATGCTAGACTAGAAAGTACTGAGGAACCTATTATCCCTATCTAGAACAATAGTTTTTGGTAGCCCAAAATGAACCCAAATGCACTAAAAAAAGAGCTTAGTAGTGGCTTCTTCTATGATACTCTTCTTGTAAAATGGAAAAATGGTCATCTTAGATAACTAATCAACAACCATAAATACACAATTGTTACCATGGTTGGTTAAGGGTAGACCTAACATTTAATCCATGGAGACTGACTCCCAAGGATTATTTGGAGTAGGTAAACGAGTGTATAATTTGCGCCTCTTGATGGCAAGTTTAATGATGGAAAAGGTAGTGCACAATCTAATATAGTTGTTGACATCTTGTTGGAGCTTTGAGAAATAGAAGTACTTATGTTGTATTTCCATTATTTTCTCCACGTTGAAGTGCCCTACCACCAAACTATAATGCACCTCCCAAATTAGCTTCTCACACTTGTTTGAAGGAACATAGGGATGGCCCAAATGACATAAAAATCAAACCTTGAGGTGAAAGTCTAAAACTTGTTTACATATGCCGACTGTTTGATATGTAGCAACAAAGTCAATATCATTATCATACAACTTGGGCCACTCACAAGTCTCGTATCCACAATAATTAAGCATTGTGATTAGTCTCACAACTAGAGGTCCACTGAAACAATTTACAACTCGATTTGTGCTACCCTTCTTCTACTTGATGTTCAGGTGGAATCATTGAAAATACACAGACGACTTCTTTTAAATTGAATTAGTTTCATTTTTTTTTATGTTGTGATATTTACAATTAAAAAGTGTTTACTTTTTAATTATAATTAAAATATAATTTAAAGTGTGTTAAAAATTTAATTTAATCATAGTTATTATATTTCTATAAGATTAATTATAATTGGATTTTTTTTTTTATCTTTGCCACCCACCTTCTTTCAAGGTCAAAGTCAAGGGATACATCAAATTGGTGTATGAGATCTCCTTGTTTGTATGTGTTTTTTCCTAAGAAGTCACAAGTTCAAATCCAGAAGGGGGTAATGTATACCTCCATAGACTTTAGCAGTCAAATCCAAAGAAAATCTCTTGTCCCATAAACCAATTTGAAGTTTGGCTTAGCCACAACCTTATTTTTTTTTTATAAATTATAATTATGTATTTTTATTTTTATAAAAATTTCAATACAATTTAATTTTTTTTTATCATATGATATACATAATTTTGTTTAAACAAAAACTCGAGATGTGTGTTTATTTTAAGAAAAATTATAATATATAAAACCAAAATTTTAAGCTTGTATTGAAAGGTTTTATAAAAAGTAAAAAAACACTTATGCATATTGCAAATAGGCCATTGATTATTTCTGGAATACAATGATTAAACAATGAATTTTTAATTCAAAATTGTTATTACAAGTTTATGTGAGTTATGTGTAGAAAGAAGAGAAGTTTATTTAAAAATAAATAAAATATATATTTTAGTAAAAATATTAGATTTTAATATTCAAAATTGTTAGTATATGTTTATGTGGGTATGTATTTACATAATACAAGTTAAAAACAAAAATCATATGATAAAAATTCAGTGAACATTTGTTGAATATATTAAATAGAGTTATTGTTAAGACATTTTATTAAAATATTAAATTTTAATATTCAAAATTGTTAGTATATGTTTATGTGGGTATGTATTTACATAATACAAGTTAAAAACAAAAATCACATGATCAAAAATTCAGTGAACATTTGTGGAATATATTAAATAGAGTTATTGTTAAGACATTTTATTGATCGCTTGTTGTGATGTTTATGTATGTCATAAATATAAGATAAAAAGTAGATTTTATGTTGTAAATTTTTTTATGTGTTTAAAGAGAGGCTTGTAAGAGAGAAAAGAAAAATAGTCATATCATCAGAAAAAACTTAATGAACATTTGTTGAATGCGTTTAGTATAGTCACGATAAAGACCTTTTATTGATGGTTTGATGTAATGTTCCTCTAAATTATAAATTAGATACATAATGGGTGATGAAAAAAATTATTATTATAGAGTAGATTTCAAATATGTATTTGGATAATCATTTTTTAAGAGTAAATTTAATAATTAACAATATTTTTGAAGGTGCAAAAAGTATGTTGTTAAATTGTGTCATTATATTGTGATTAGGTTGAATAAGTTTGTTTTATAAATGTAGATATATATTGGATCAATGTGAAAATGTAGATTTATTGAATATGAGATGTAAAATTTTGTTGGTTGAATATGTTCAAAAAGTATGTCATTATATTGTGATTAGGTTGAATATGTTTGTTCTATAAATGCATATATATGCTGGATCGATGTGAAAATGTAGATTCATTGAATACGAGATGCAAAACTAACATTTTGTAGGCAGAATAAGATTTTATGGAGTGTTAGCATTTCATTATAATAAGTTCTAAAATTTGAAAGGTAGGAAGTAAGAATTCGAAGAAGAAAGTAGTGATTCCAACCCAAAATGCCCATATACACATAAACATTGGTCGAGAAAGTCGTAACGATATCCACATGCATATGTGGAATATTTGATTGTACATGAAGTTAGGTATCGGCAATGGATGGTTGTTCGATGAAATGCTAATGAGTTTTGAGATGACATTTCTCAAATATTCAACGTTAAGGGTTTACAACAATAATTTTATTAGATGTGAAAATGTTAGATATAAAATGAAAGGAAATCATGAATGAAGTCCAAATCATGATTTACATACTTGGAATATGCATGGTTGACAACCTTATAATGACCATTGGAATAGCCATGATAATAGCCATAAATGAAGATTGAATCATTTCAAAGGTCCGTGTCTCAATTGTCTTCATTATGCTATTTCTCAATCCAAACAATGCCAAGTTACACCTCAAGTCTTGCACCCTTGAGATGAGAATGCAAAACATTATGAACACCACTTGTCCTTTGGAGAATGGTAATCATGGAGGTAAAAAAAGATTAATTTGGTTTAGAACTCCCCGCTCTCCCCACTCTACGATAAGTTTCCCATTCATGTAGTTTTGAGTGACCTTGTTCTTAATAATAAGAATGGTATGTGGTATTTAAATTTAAATTTATGAAATAATGAAGCCCTTGCACATATATCACATGGTGTAAAGATAGATATCACACATATGAAACCATAAAAATAGATACTTGTCAATGATAAATGACATTTTTTTTTAACATAAACGAATAGTATTTTGTATTAAAAATAGGTTGTATCCAATTTGGTCAACATAGTAATACAAAAATATTGTCGTCTCTTAAAACAAAAATCAACATAACCATTGAGTAGTATGTCTTTGGTATAGAAAATTCTATATCATCCTTCGTAGAGGATTTCAAAAAGTTTCTATTATTATAAACTCTAAACAAAGACACCTAAAATCAGAACTATTGTACATAACATAATAGAACCCGATACTAATAAAAGACATGCTTGTTGTGAACCTCATTGATCCATAAATGGTAGGCCTATGTCCTATCCTTTTGTCAACTCAGATCTCTATGAAAATAAATAATTCTCTCTACTGCTAAACACCACTTGGCATAAAAAATAATGGCTCTATTTCATATTTGGTTCACTACTCGACTTCTTGCTTCAGTAGGCATACCTTTGTTCAACATAAGCTCTCCAAATCTTCTCTCAAGATGCAAGTTCTCTCCACACATTGAATGGAAGATATGTGGTAGTGTTGTAGCTATAATCCAATGATAAAACAAGTGAATAATGGTTGAACACAACAATGCTGTAGTGTATGGTACTAAAAATAATTGAAATGATGTGTACTCATATGAACCCACAATAATAATAAACACCCAACAATAAGCAATTGCAAGATTGATTGTAGAATGTGGTTAAACAATGAACCAACATTACACTCAACCAATCATTTAAACCAATGAACAAAGCTAGGATTACAAAGTAGCTCTATTATAGTTTTAATGGTTTACATAGAATGCAATAACAAATTAAAATCAAAACTACATCAAGTATACATAGCCATTAACACCATGAGACAACAAAGATTATTTTTACATTGGAAATCCAAATGGGAAAACTAGGTTCCAAGGGATTTTTATCAAGCAACAAATTGATTACAAAAGGGCGAGACATAACAGATTTAGTGTATTGTTACTCATTGGCAATAAATTTGTAAATGGACATGGATCAACAACAATCTTCACCCATTGTGGGATATATTCAATGTCTTCTTTTCCTATGATCATAAAACATACTACTTCTTTGGGCTCTAATCTGTTTTGTTGGCCTTCTTATTTCCTCCTCTCTTTCCATTCCACCCTCTTCTTCATCACAACCTTCATTTTTAATGGTTTCCTTGGAAGGCCAACCATCATAATGGTTCATTTCAACTTCCAATATTTTGAACATTTTCTCAACTTTTCCAAAACAACTAAATGCTTATTACAAAGTTTATAAAGAGTTTTTATTGGCAAGGATCCAATTTGGATCATACCTCTCCATTTTGCAAGCTTTTGGTCCCCAAAATCTTCAATTGCTTTCAATTGTCTTCTTCTCCGCCTTCAAGCATCCTCCGAAAAATATCCAAGAAAGGGTTCCCACGCTACAAGATGGAAGATAAGAGATGAATAGGAGTTTCCTTTGGCATAAGCTTCTTGTCCATCTCATGACTAGAGATGACATTCACTATTACAAGAGGAGGTTGGAAGATCGTTGCTCATTGGGTTGCAAGTGAGACCAAATCGTCTTTCCCCTTGACCTTAAATATCCAAGCTTTCTTCTTGGCTATATGGTTCTTGGGACAAAGTTCTAGGTGAAGCCTCCAACATTTGGCCTCCCAATGTCCAGTCAATTTGTAGTACTGACAATAGTTCCTACATGGGATACTTGTCCTTATCAAGTACCAACAATTTCTATACTTATGATCCATTTTCTTGAAACATAAACAAACCAAAGATACTAAGCCATACCTTTTCAGTTTTTGATGATGCTTGCCAGCTTGTTTTCTTACCCCCCAAAGAGTTGGAGTTGATATGGATGGAGCAATCATCTCTTCTATGCCCACTTCTAAGTCTCTATAAGAATATTTAAGTGGCTCGTTGAACACTCATTTTGCAATTGTCTTTTTCTCCATGGGAATGATTTACTTTTGAATTCCTCTTTCCTTAATGAAGCTGTATTGAGTTGAACTTGTCCAATGAATCCTAGGCCTTCATGCTTGGGCATATATTGAGCTACAATGTGGATCATAATCCCTTAGCCTTCCTTGTCTATCCCTTGGCCATCATAGCCCATTTTCCTCATGAGCTTGGAACCGATGCCTCTAGTTTTCTTTTCAAATTCATTAAAAGTCTCTTGAGGAAGGGCCTTGGAAGGTGAGTTTACCATGCTTGAATATGTCATGGTGCTAGCTTATGTAGTGACAATTAAAGGGGCTTGCATAGTCTCTTGGACAGTTGTTTGTCACTTTTTCAAGGCCTCTTCCTTCATTTCCAAATCCTAGTATTGCTAAGTAGTTGCTTCGGTGAACTGCTCCTCTTGCCAATTATCCAACTGAGTTAATTTTTCCTCCAATTAAAAGAGTCACAATCTGCTCTTGTTTAATTCTACCCTCATGTGAAGGAGTTTTGGCATTTGGGAAGTTATTTTTCTAGCTCATCTGATTTTTGTTTCCAATATTGACTTTCCTCTTGAATCTACCTATTGAAGTTTCTCAACTCTTCCAGTGTCTCCCTCTTCAAGGATTTTCCATGGCATCCTTTTCAAGGTCTCTAACAAACTTGCTCTAATACCATATGATTTGTAAATGGTAGGCCTATGACATGTCCTTTTCGTCAACACATATATCTGTGGAAATAAATAATGCTCTCTACTCCTAATCACCAACAAGAATAAAAAATAATGGCTCTATTTCATATTTGGTTCACTATTTGTCTGCTTGCTTCAATAGACATACTTTTGTTCCACATAAGCTCTCCAAATCTATTCTCAAGCTTCAAGGTTTCTCAACACGTTGAATGGAATATATGTGGCATCATTGTAGCTATAGACCAATGATCAAACAAGTGAATAATGGGTGAATACAACATTGTTGTAGTGTGGCACTGGAACTAATTGAAATGTTGTGTACTCATACCAAACCACTACAAAATAATAAATGCCCGACAAGAAGCAATTGAAAGATTGGTTGTAGAATGTGGTTAAACAATGAGCTAGAAATACACTCAACCAATCATTTAAACTAATGAGTATAACTACGATTACAATGTAGCTTTGTTATAGTTCTCATGGTTTACATAGAATGTAAGAACAACTTAAAACCAAAACTACATCAAGTATACACAACCATTAACACCATGAGAAAACAAAAATTCTTTTTACACTAGAAATCCAAATGGAAAAACTAGGTTATAGACGATTTTTATTAAGCAAGAAATTGATACAAAAGGGTGAGATATACACATATTTAGTGTATTGTTATTAACTGACAAGAAATTTGTACATGGCCATGGATCAACAACAATCTTCACTCATTGTGGGATAGACTCAATGTCTTCTTCTTTTCCAATCATCAATCAAAATTCTTCTTTGAGCTCCCATCTCTACTATTACCCTTCTTCATTTACTCCTCTTTGTTCCATTACATCCTCTTCTTCATTACAACCTTCATTTTTAATGGGATGTCTTGGAAGTTCAACCATCACAATGGTTCATTTCAACTTCCAAGGGAATTTTGAACATTTTCTCAACTTTGCCAAAAATAATTAAATGCTTACTACAAAGTTTACAAAGAGTTTTATTGGTGAGGATCCAATCTAGATCACTCATCTTAACCAATATTAGTAGGTTGTGATTCCTAATTTCCCAATTCCATGTATTCAAGCATTTGATGGGCTATTTCCTCTTCCCTGGGTTCATCAAGACACAGTTCATTGACATTCTAAAATTAGAAGCAACATATTGAGATCAATTATTGAGATTACATACCGTATTGCTTATCATTGAACATTCAACTTCCAAGGCCTAAATTTTCCTTTCTTGTTGTAGGAGGGTATTAATAATCATTTCAATTTGAGAAATGCATTGGCGCTCATTTTTTTGGACCTTAGTTGTTACAATAAATATGGACATCTTGTTGCTATTGATGAAGTCTTCAAGTCTACACAAACCTTTGTGCATTTCTTGAATTTTCCTATGCCAATTAGCATGGATCTTGGGGTAATCCATAACCCAATGCTCCCATAATTTCCCAGACAGAGTATACACACCAAAATTCAAGAGAGAGAAATAACAAAACCTCTAAAGATAAACCTTCAAGCTCACAAACATAAAGAGGCGACCTAGTCCTTTCCAAGCTTGAGAAAGAGACAATCCCATAATGTTCTTTAACTGACATCGTGAGGTACACTATGGAAATAACCATTATTTTCCAACATACTCATTCATTACTCAAAACTGAAAATTCAAAACAAACCATAGAAGAAGAGTATATGAAATTAAGAGGGTGAGATACCTAATCCCCCTGTTATCAATGTTATGAAACATGAAAAGACCCCAAAGCTAGAGGAACCAAAGATCCATACTATATCTGATGAAAATAGAAACCAACGATACCAAATCGATTCTAAAATCACAAGTTTCTGCCCCAAAATAATTTGACCAATAACTGAATAAACCAATAGTGCTCCATAAAAAAGGCTTACTCAAAAATCTAGTTGAACCAGAGATGAAAACCACCAAAGTACTTCACTAGTCTTTTCTTCAACATCTTCCTCATAATCCATAATCCCACCTTCTTCCTGCATTAAGATTCCCATTGTTTCAAAACGTCGATGATGAGTTAAGAGTGACATGCATGGGGATTCCATGAGGATGATTCACATAAATCTTGCCTCCATTTTTATACTATACGACTACTTTGGTGAAATGACATATATGTCCTAAATCACTTGGAATGTGGAAAGAAACAAATATTGACATAAATCATGACCTTAGGGAATAACTTGGAAGAAAATTTCCCCTTTTTTGATTAGGAATATTCCCTGCACCTACTTCCCTTGTCAATGATAAAATAGATATTAAAAAACAACAATTAATGCATTAAATTCTACATTGACACACTAAAAGTTCTAACAAATTAAAAGTATTTTGACAAACAAGTAGATCTAACAGAGGTCAGGTGGAAGGTGTGGTGTAGGAATTGCCTCCAAGGGAATTGCATTTTGCTTGGTCAGTCCAAAATTTTTGGTCATTCCATCCTTATCTACACTCATGCTCTTAAGAGGTGGACACTCGAATGGATGGAGGAGAGAAGCCAATAACATAGGAATCATTCTTATTTCCAATGAATTCCCACAAACATTCTTCTTCCTACTTCAAATGGAATGAGCGTGAAAGTGTTGTCCCAAGTAATGAAAATTGCTAATTATACTATTGATTAGTATATATGGGAATATGTTCAAATGTTCATTCTAAATCATAGGGTCCCTTCTAGTCTTCCATATGTTCATGATTACCTGGGTGTATTTTGGTATAACAAATCCACCAAGACCACAACTTTTATATGATCTATGTGTGTCATTGGGTGCTCTGTTACCAAAAACGAAATGACAAAAATTGTTTCTTTAAAAAAATCATAGAAATGGAAATAGGATGGAAAATTCCATTTTCTATTGCCATTCCCATTTCTAAAGGCTTGAAACAATATCTTATGAAATGATTCTCATTTCTTACTTGGTTTTTTATGGATTTTTGAGCACCAATTCAATAATTCCAAGGGGCTTAATTTTGATTTGTTTTTTTCCCTCTTTGATGCACTGGTTCAAGGATGAGCATTGGTATGGGGTCTCCAAATCTCCTCTCCCCTCTATATTCATTTATGGTATGAACATTTGAAAGAGGACTCCCCCCCCCTCCATGAAAACCAAAATTCCCCTTGTAAAACATAGCTTGGTTTTCATGCACATGCATGCTCTTTTTATTTCTTCAGTCATTTGGAACATGAGAGATGCATCAATTAAGGACCATCCATAGAACACCATTTTAAAAATTACTTTAAAAACAATTATCTAATTTCATAAACTAGGCTTTCCATTCCACTTACCAGTCTACCATATGTTAAACCCCACTTAATGAGCATCCACTATTTAAAATTAAGTCTGAAATTTAGTGAAAGCCACCTTGAGAACTAGTCCCTAAGAGAAATTAGTTCAAAAACATACTTGAATTATCACTATTTAGCAAGATCCCATGAATATTTCCATTACAAAAAGGAAATTGAATTTATCAAGCAAGTCCCAAGTCTCACATCTTTAAAGGTCGACCTCAAGATGAACTCAAATTATATTTTCTTCGAGGCCATGATTCAATTTTACCTTGAGATAATTGAGGAAAAGTTCCTCATTCGTGGGTTGGAACCTAATTTTTTTAGGTAATTCAAGAGTCCCCATGGACAAGGGAAGTGGTGTCAATAATCCTCTCTAACAAATATTCAATTGTTTATCAAGCCTCGTAGGTGAAGCCAAATTCCAATCCCTCATCATTCATAGAGACAAATGTATCACTCAAGCACATCTCAACTCTCCACTCTTCTCCTTCAATTCTATTTCGAGTTGATAAAATATCTACCACATATTATTTTTATGTGTCTCCCCCAACCCCAACCAACATACGATGGAAAATACACTAGTGTAAATGTAGAGAATATGTATTTGCAAAAAATGCAATGAAAATTATATTGATTTCCACATGTTTCCCTTGATAGGTTATTAGGATTTTTATCCCCATTTTGTGGGATAACTAAGGAGATGATGTCTTTAGGCCCTCAGGTTGCATACATGGAGTACTGAGAGACAACTTTACCAACAATTTCCACTTGCACAGATGGAGACCCACCTCACCGCCATGCTTCAGGTTGATCACGACAATATCCACCACATCAGCTGGCCTCCATAAGACATTGGATCTTGCTCCATGAGGTACAAGTCAAGTATTATGGTGAGTGTCATCTCAATATTTGAGGTATTTGAATTTGTTACATATATTGCTGCTTTTGATTATGTGACATTTGCTTGGACATTATGCTCTTTTCCCTGTTTCACCTTGGTGGTTGACATTGCGCCATAGTAAGTGGGTCACCCTTAGGGATAGGTATGCTACTGGGAGTTCCTTTTGACGAGTCATCATGCCATTCCTGAATAGACTTTCCACTTTCCACACTTCATCCCCTCATCTCCTCACCTTTTGGGTTTTTCGGGTGTACTGACCCAAGAAGGGGTTGTCCCTCACTTCATGCGAAGAAGGGGATAAAATATCAGACGCTTGTGGCTGGGAAAAGATAAAATCTTGATTATGAACCTTCCAGATGCTCACCCAAAGAGGTATTGAGAGTAATGGAACACTTCTCTTAAAAAATCAAATACCTGCAAAAACAAACACATCAATATAAATATCCCTACTTGTTGAGGTGTGTACACTCATGCAGTGTCCCTTTATTTCCTTACATATGGCACTCTATGTACCTCTAGCTTCAAGTGTCCTTGTGGTTCTGCCCCCAAACTAATCGATTTCACTCTAGAGAGTACCCAAGTTTTTGGACTATTAATTAATTAATGGCAATGAATGGGCTTGGAAAAATGATGCATTGAAAACAAAGGTGCAACACACTGTTGAGGAAAAGGTATGGAACACCCTACTCAATCATTTTTATATATTTCATGGCTAGGAAAAGATAGTTGGGAATGTCACTCATGGTTTATAGCCTCAAAACATTCACTCAATCCGCAAGTATTAATTACAAGGATTAAGGCTGGTTTTATGATTTGTATATGTTGCAATGTAAAAATAAAATTTATACAAGGCTACAAGAATGTATACAACTTTTACAATAAACTAAACACAGAGACCAAAAGCGAAAGGAGGAACCATGTCATGAAAACACATGTATGAGATAGGAGAATAATCAGATTTATTTCATTTTGATTTACACAAGTGTATTTCTCTTTACAAACCCATGTGAGGGTATGGACCAAAGTTAGATTTAGAGGTCTCCGATGGGAACCATACAAAAAGACTCCGACAATAAAATAAAACTGAAATTAATGATCTTGATCAACTTGCCACAAAAATGCTTTCATTTGACTCTACAAGATATCCTTTATCAACCATGAAAATTAATTTACAAACATACAAGAATACACATACTATCAAGGATGAATCAACACCTATAAAATAAGCGACTAAAAAGTATGATTCAGTTTTGAACCTTGCTTCCTTCAATAAGACCCTACTGTCAACAAGAGGATTAGGCTTTCAAGTAAACTCAAAAATGAATGAAAACTGAAACTATCTCATTTAACTAAAGAGAAAACCTTAGTCTTGTATTTCTCCTTCTATTCTCCCCTTTGTCTCTTCTTCTCATTGAACCTTTATTATTTCTCAATAAGTTGAGGTAGTTCAACTACTTTCTTTAGTTAAGTCAAATTAATTTAACTAATTATTTTAGGGAGAAATAATTAATAATAATATATAAATAAGGGTCTAGTTAATAATTACTAAATAGGTGGGACCCCTTGTGACTCCCATCATTCTTTTGCCAATCATCAATTATAAAATACAAAAAATTATCATTTGGATCATATAACACCCTTGTAGCTCCCATTGATATCATTTAAATCAAATATCTAAATATCAACAAAATTTAAGGACATATCCCAAAAAAACAATATATCCATTTTATCCACAAAAATATCCAAAATAAAGCTTGCTGTCCCCAAAAGTTGAAAATTATTAAATACTATCTTCATCACTGAAAAATATTAAAAAACCTTTAAAGTCCATACTTGCTGCTTTGCGAGGCATATTTCCTCTTCTCATTGCCGTCTCCAACTGACTTTTCTTGAGTGACCCTTGGTTGGTTAGACCCTTGGGGATGTGTTTCGTTGATCACATGGGAGAAATCATATTTTAGGTGGAGGCGTGAAGACACAGACTTAGAAGATTTCGTGGATGGAATGGACGGGAAACCACTGTTTTTCCTTTGTCTTGCATAGGTTACGAGATATCAATTTTTAATTTTTTTCTAGTGTGTGAGGATTGTACTGGTGAAACAACAGGAGAAATTTGAACATTGGGATTAATTGGTGGTGGTAAATGTAAGGACACAATGGGCCATCCATGGTGGTGGGAGATAGGTCGGTGGGCAATTTCTTGCCAACCATCATTAGCAGGGACTTTGAGCTGCAATGACACATGTGGGGGAACAAGAATGCCAGGAAAATTTCGAGGAGGCTGAAATGGGGGTCTGTCAGGTCGGGGATGCAAGATACCATGGCCAACCAAATTAAAAAACCCATCTTGAAACAACTGGTTCAAATCTTGTGGATCAACATTGAAATGAATAGAAAACTGAGGCCTTCTATGGCCTTGCTACCAATTACCTCTACCCCTATTGTTTCGGCCATTACTGCCCCTACTGAAAAAACTCATCTTGTAGCAATAATTAATCAGTCATGAAATTATTAATAACCCATACATGAGACTCTACTTACATAAATCAAGAGTTGGCTCTATAATTTACTACAAGACATATGCAATCCATCCATAAAATACCATTTATTATTTTCCACATGAACAAGGAATTGATAGGGTCAATGGGAGTATGGAGGGAGTGTATTTTGTGTAAAATGGTATCATGGATGGGGGAAAATTCACGAATACTGTTCAATAAATCAATAAAACAATCAAGCTGTGTATACAACCAGCTCCCAAAATACCAATCATCACTTAACTTACACATCATATTTTCTTTTCCACACAGACTTTTCCTTAAAAATGAGTAACAATAGAACATGGAATGAAAAAATGCAATAATGAGGGGAGTGTATTTTGCGTAAAAATGGTATAATGGAAAGGACTCCCATGGATACTGTTCTATTAATATATCAATCAATTTCATTTCCAACAACAAAATTTAAACTTTTCCATTGTTTCAAAATTTAATTTCAACACTCTGTTTCCAAAATTCAAGAACTGATATTTTCACTTCCAGGCTGTTCATTTGCATCTAGACTTTGTATTTCATATGAATCATTTCATACCCCTTTTCTCAATAAACATTCAACAATAGTAACATAGATTGCACGCAACAGGGCTAAGGAGTGAGCAACATCGTAACAATCATCAAAATAAAGACAACCAACAATAAAAAATGGACAGATTATGATTCCGCGATATCAACACTAGTACATTAAAATTACCACAGGGTTCCACAAAGTGGCCACAAAAGGGATCTATTTATATAACATAATTCAAAATTGAAACTTCAATTAACAATGCTCCTAAAATCCTTTTCATTCTAGATCACAAAACATATTTAACACATATATAATTTACCCACAGAGGTATTCCTTTCATACAAAATCGAACACACAGTATGTCATATCCCTTAAACAATGTTTTGCAATGCTGTCATCACCCCAATATCTCCATAGGGTAGACAATATTATTAGACAAATGAGTAAGGTTAACCTTATTCTTGTTTTGCGCAACAAATAATTAATCAAACCTGTGACCAAAAGGAGCACGAACAATGCCTTTCCTTAATATTGGGTTGGCCATCTTTTACGATAATTTCCAATGCATAGGGTTCATTACGCAATAGTGAACAGTAAGGTGGTAGAAGCAAGCGGGAGAACAAACTGAGGGTTTGGCCAGAAAGAGCATGGAAGGTTTAATCCTTCACAAAAATCTACATTAATACCCACAGAGTAGTGACCAAGGTGCCGACACAATAGCCACGAAAAACACAACTTCAAAGACACGCAGAGTGTCCAAATAACTCATAGGTAAGAAGCGGTAACTACTTTGAACAGGGGAGAAACCCAAAATAAGGAACTAGAGGCAAGGCAGGCTTGGGAGTTTCCCAACGATATTCTTTTCCATAACAAAAATGCGTACAACTATACACAACAAAAGAAGCCACGCTTCTTTTCAATGCCATGATTCAAATACAACCATCACAGGAAACCAAAACCTTGCAAATAACCAATACATAGTCCGAATTCATTTATATAACAACTTTGGAAATGCACAGATTGTGAGCAAACAAGAGCCAATTGTTGACTTAAAGAGCAGAGTGAATGTTCATGGATGGAAAATCAAGAAAACCAAATACATGTATAAAATTACTCAGGAGAAATGACCAACCTGTATACTTCCTCCATGACCAAGCAAAGTGGAGCAACAACAACCAACACGAGCAATTTCAAAATGACTAGGGTGGCGGGTTCGAGGTGAGTTAGAGTGACATGCATTTACTGGACGTTGCTTCTACATTCAAGTTTTCATTAATGGCTAGTACGAGCAAGCCCACTATACAACTTAACATCCAAATTAACTTAATACAAACCAACTATACCATAGTTTTCCAATGTTCCTATTTTACAATTGCGCCAACCATTGCCATTATTCCCATTTCACATATAAAAATACTTTGCTAGGGATACCAAATCACGAGCAAACTTACAATTAAACCAATGCATGCAACACTTGTTTAAAAACTCCAATGTGACATATCTCAAATACTTGCAATTACTTCCAATTCAAACAATGTGTGTACCCTTGTAGCATGAAGTCACCACATTACACATACAACTTAAGCATGGATTTTAGGTCTTTCCTCAAAATAAATGTAACACAATGATACTTGCGAGTGTTATATAAAAACAACACCATTCCCTTTTAATCATATTGCTCCTAACATCATATTTGATTAATCATTCTGATAGATATTTTAAACACAAATAAACTGTAGGGCTCATCTCAACCAACTCATAAGCATGTAAAGCCTAAGTGTTGTTTCTTCATCATAGTCACACAAGTTACATCAGAGGTCCCACCTATTAGTATATTATTAAATATAGTTAAATAATAAGTCATAAGGCATTTGCAATCATTTGCAAGCATGTACCCTATGTTGTGCTTTTGAGCGTCAACACACACCCTCTACAAAGGCACCCACAAGTGAGACACTACAACCACTTGTATGTCACGAACCCCATGCCCAAAAGTCTTCCCCTCATACATAACACATCATCCACATGAATTAGAAGGAGGTCCCCTTAGGAAACACCCCTATACTTAAGGGACGATTCACCCAATAGGCCATTTTTTCAACCCTGCCATACTCAATCTTGGTAACGTGCATAGGGTCTTTGAGCAATAGTTTATTTTGATGAGGTAGTTTGGATGTACATGCTTAGATGTCTCTTTTATTGATTTGATTTACTCATCATGATTCTTTGACTTGATATCCTTGGAGGGCGTATCCATTTGTCTTTGTAGGACCCAACTAGTGGATAGTTTTGGAGGAACAAGCCTAGCTTGGGCTTCCATGTGGCTTCAAGCCCACATGTTGGATGCCAAGGGCCTGCATGCCGAATGAAAAATATGTGCCTTTGGAGGCCTAGAAGACATCATGGATGATCTCACCTAGCCTCTATTACCCAAATGACTTGCCTATGAGGGGCATAACATCACTCTTTGAGGCTTGACGTCACCTAGGGATAGGGTTTGGTGGTGATGGAGTTGTTACTCATTGACACTTGGGATGATTTGATCGGAGGAGGAATGAATTGAAGGAAGATACATTGGATCTTGAAGAGGAAGATCTATAAGCCCCAACTACCTCCACCTTTCTCTCCAACGACTTGGAAAAGTTTCAAAACATCTCCCCAGAAGGGTGACGTCTTACTTAGGGTTTTTTTTTCATGTGCAAATTAAAAATTAAATATTATTATTTGTATAAAGGGGGAAAATAAGGGTTGTTGCCCCCTTATTTTGTGTTTACCCTAAATTATGTGGACATACTATGTTTAATACTTTTTGTATAAATACTTTTTGAATTTCATTTCATAACATAACTCTCCTAATGTGAGACGTACTTGGATGAAATTTTTGCTATACTTGAGGATTCTTGGTGTTAATATCTCTTGCAAATGGTTTTTGGTGTTATATATTGATGAATGGATGAGATAAGGTGGTGGAAACCTCTTGGAGACTTTATTTCTTTCTATTGGATGGTAATTTGCTTGGTGAACTGGGGTTTGATCTCTCTCTTTCTTGGAACTGACAAGGAAAAATATGCATTTGTGAGCTATTTCTTGCTCTTTCTTGGTTATTTTTGGTTTAAACCCTAGGAGGAGTGTGTTGGATACACCCCCCATTAAGATTCATATAATTTTCTAAGTTTACAAGTCATTTTTCAATGGTTCTTAGGAGGAATACGAGTGTGTATACCCTCCTAGACTTTACCCTGGTTTGATTGGCATACCCTAGGGAGTAAGGGGATTTACACCCATAGAGACCTTGTTGATCCAACTTGTGTTTAAAGACTCCATTCACTTAAAAATTAAAGGCATTAATATGAATTTTGCATTGGAGATATAAAATACTTGCCTCAGTAAACGTGGAAAATCATTCTTTTGAGATTGTCTAACTTGGAGTCAATTCTATGCTTTATGTGCTTGATTGAGCCACTAGGGAATCTCAATTTTCTTAGTATTTCTTGCTGCTGTTACAAAATTTCATCTACAACCATTAGGGATGCAGAAAACCTAATACATTTTCACTAATAACTCACTACTCAACTGTCGAAAGTTGCTAAGAGTTTGCCACATCAATCTACTAAGGCTAACACACTTTTTTGGGTGGATTATTGACAAGTTTTGGCGACTGATTTATTTGATGTAATAACTTATTTTTTACAACCATAAGGCTGATATTAACTTCTGCAGAATTTGTTTACAACAACCTTACATTGTTGCTAAAGTTTCATGCTATCTTCTTGAGCTAAACTAGTCATTTGCTAGCTTGTCTCTTGTACTTTTCACTAAGCTTTAAGCAACTTTATTTTGCAGCTATCATTAACATTTTGTTGCTGATATATACTTTTGTTTACTGCTACAATTAGGGACAACACGATTAGATTTCTTGTGCACCTAACATTATACACATATATTTGACTTGTTCTTTTGTCTCGAGCATGCAAATCACTCTGTACAGGTACTTTTGTATCTTGGAAACCTTTGGCTACCATCGAGACTCTTTCTCAAGACCTTCCGTGCTTAGTATCTTGACCTATAGAGGATACACTTCCATATTTCCACTTTCCATCTCTTTCCCCCCTAGGGCCACTGGGATTCCCACCTTGTGGTGATTTTCATCATCACTAAAGTGACGGGAATAATTGTCTAAGGTGATAGTGAGTATGTTTTCTCTAAGTTGTCTCCATTTGGTAGTTGGGCCGTGCTTTTCCCAACCTACAACTTGTGCGATAACAAGGACAATCACATAGTTTGTATTTTGTATGGATAACTTCATAGGACTTTATCACTCTCTCATTGAACCAAAATGGGATATGTTGACGAAACTTCCCATCGATCAAGGTGTTAACTAAACGTTAATTAGAATGTTTGAATTAGTTTTAAGATTTTATGCGCTTTTTGAGTTTTTTTTGGTTTGAATTCCATATCTACAATTTCATTATAGTGAAATTATAATTTCATATATTGAAAAGAGTGATTAAAAAGTTTTTAGCATCTTTAAATCTATTTAAAATATAAAACTTGCAAATTAAAAGTTTTCACTTATTCTATAAAAAGAGGTAACATTTTAACTAATTTTTAAACAATACCCTTCAATTAAATCCTTATTTACATTTTATAACAATGATTTTAAAATTTTTATTAGGAAACATTTTAACTAATTTTCAAATAACACCCTTCAATTAAATCCTCATTTACATTTTATAACAATTATTTTCAAATTCATTTTTATTTATATTTTTAAATTTTTTTATTGATAATGTTTTTTTATTCTATGTAGACATCAAAATTGTGGTCACCTTTTTGTGTATATTTGAAAATTTCTAAATATTAGTACTAATTTTAAGTTTTTAAATTAAATATTAACTATAAAGTTGTATTTAGTTGTAATATCAATATTACTCAGGATCTTTTTTTGGAATTGTCGTGGATTTTCATGGCGCAAAGGTCCTATGATAAATTGGATCCCGAGTGATATTGATATTATCTGTCTAGTTGAAACTTGGGAGCATGAGGAGTCTAAGGTCCCCAACATAGAAGGATTTGTCTTATGGTCGACATGGAACAAAAAATACCATCGTAGAGGGATATGCGACATAACTTGTTATCTTAGAAAGAACATTTCTCCTCACATTCAACTTCATAATATTGACCCTCTCAATCAATACATTTGGGTAGAAATTCTAGACACCAATGCTAAGAAGATGTATATAGCAATTTGCTATTTTGCAACTATTAATTCTACTTTTTATAAAAAAACCAATCTAGATAACAATATTTGTAGTTTTTAAAATGAAGGTAATATCCTCCTGCTAGGAGACTTTAATGCTAGGACTGCAACTAAACAAGCTACTCTTTTAAGTAATGACTCCGATCATAATCCTTTATGGCTAGATGAGAACCTTATTTTATCTAATGGCTACAAAAGAAGCTTTGAAGACCTAATTGAGAATTTGTTTGGTACTAAGTTGGTCAAGCTCTACAACTCTCAATACCTAATAATTTTCAATGGAGTAATGAAGTGGCCAAACTCCAACAATATGACTTGTATTTATGGACTAAGTAGTAGTGTTGTAAATTATGTGATATATGATATCCCCGTTTCCAACCAAATAGCAATTTTTGACCTTTTAAATGATCATGAGCCTGAATCTGATCATAAACCTTTAACCCTAACTCTAAACTTTTCCATGAATAGGAGCACCATTGAAGATAATTATGATAATCAAAGGAATTTGCACTTTGAAAAAAGTAAAGTTGACATTTTCTTAAAGGATTTAAATAGTAAATTAAATCTCCTAACTTATAAGGACAACATTGAATAACTCTATCATAATTTTAGAACTACCCTTTCCATTTCTATTAATAATTTCTCTTTTGAGGTGTCCTATAAAAAGAATAATAGAACAACCAACCCTTGGTATGATAAAGAATGCAAAATTACTAGGAAATCCATTAGGGATGCTTCTAATGAGTCCTTAAAACTTGATAAGATCAATACGTACAAAGCCCTAATTAAAAGGAAAAAAAAAGGTACTATATCAATAAAAGGCAAGAGAAACTTTCACAACTATATAAGCTTGATCCTAAGAAGTTCTAGAGCCAAATTCTAAAACACAATACTAAAGAAAATAATAGGATTCCCTTAAGGGACTGGAATTCCTACCTTAAAAGTATTTACGAGTTCCCGAATGCCATGGACACCATTCCTATTGTCCCTACAAAGGAATAAGTTTTTTCTTTAGATGACATAGAGTTCGGGGTTAAGCGACTTGCAAATGGGAAAGCTAGGGACATTGAAGGCTACCAAGCTGAAATTTTTAAAATCGGAGGG
>JZKD02S2308278.1:0-13545 GCA_000966675.3 Picea glauca | reverse complement strand
CTAACACAAGAATTCGCCAACTGAGGAATAGATCCATTTCAGAGTATCTCATTAAATGGAGGAAACTACCAGCTGAAGATTCCACTTGGGAAGATGAGACTTTTATACAGAAGCACCTAGAGTTACTCAAGCGTTGCGGACAACACTTGTATCAAGGGGAGGGGCATGTTAAGCCCTAATATTAGCTCATTACCCCTTAATTGGGGCATATTAGATTAGTAATGTTATTTTATTTATGTCGGCTTTAGGCCATTAGTTGTAATGATACCTCCTAGTCTCCTATATATATACCAAGGAGACATTTTCATTTTGAATCATCTTGTACTTGAACATTTAAGTGGGGTAAAAGGAGGTTTCCCTCTCGAAGAGGCTTATTATCTAAAATTCTCTCTTTTTCAAGGCGTTGAGTACTTTTTTTGAGGATTTTCTATGCTATATTGATATTTGGTTCTTAACACATTAAGTACCTAATCATAGCTATGCTCTCAATGGGGGAAATACTCACTTCGATGAGGAGGATATGACAGGGTGTATTACCCCTAATTTTGAGATTATAAGTTATAAAATTCTTTTGGATCTACTATATATTTCTCCAGTATTCTCGAGATATACTGCATCCCCAAACTTCACAACCATATAAGATAACATGAGTGATAAGAGTCTCAAAGAGGAGTTTTTTCTTATCCCATAGAAAAAGGTATGCTAATTTACAATTATTTTCAAGTCCACAATAAAATTTCCACCCTCCATTTATCCTTTTCTCAATGCTATAGTTCCAATTGAGCTTGTGATGAATATCAATTCCAATATACTTGTATGAAGGCACTTCCTCCAAGATATTATTGTTATATACAAAATTATCATAGGTGATCTTGTTGGATTTAATGATCATAACCTTTGTTTTGTCAATGTTCACAGTCATACCTATACTAGAGAAAAAATCCTTGAGGATTCTAAGTTTCTTACTAAGGCCATAGGGATTCCTTGCCATAAGAACAATATCATCGACATAGAGAAGAAGGGTGATTACTATACTAGCGAGTGTTTTCCCAATACAATCTGCGGCTTCCAAACAATCTTCTAATTTGTCAATGTAAATGCCAAAAAGGGTAAGGGATAGGGGAAAACCTTGTTTGACTCCTATATTGCAATTAATTTCTTCCGACCAACCCTCAGTGCTCCTAAAATTTTCAATAACGTTCTTCTATAACCTTAACATAACAACTCTTAGCCCAAAGGAAACTTTTAGCTCTTAAAAAATTTAATTTTTAAAAATTACAATGTAATATATTTGTTTTTATTTAAATGTAAAAATAATAATTATTTATTTATTTATTTTAAATAAATTAAAATATTTGTAATTTATATTAGAAAAAATGATAATATATAAAATTAAAATATGGCATTATATTCAAAGGTTTATAAAAAAGAAGAAGAAGACATGTATCCATATGAAAAAGATCTTAGTGATTATTTGTTGAGTAAATTATGTAGAGTTATTCTCAAAAAGATATAAACTTTTGTATTCAAAATTTTTATTATAGGTTTATTTAACTTATACATAATCATCCCTCGGATGGGGTGCTAAGTGGAAAACATGCAGATTAAGGATTTAAATGCACATGTTTCCAGCTTCCCATCCATATCTCGTAGGATGAGCGACATTCAAGGCTCATATGCATAGGAGCGACGACATTTTGGCTCTGGTTTAATGGCTCCCTCCACACAATAGAGTTGGCATATTGAGATGGGTATGATACACACGATCCAAGTCCCTTCATCTCCTCCGACGCCTCACCATTTACAATGGGTAAGCTATGGCTCTTGTCATTCGTATTTGGATCATCTCTCGAGTTTTGGCACAGTTTGTGCCTCTCCAGCCATTCTCCTCCCCTTCCTGCAAGCTCGACGCCTGCTAAGTGTCTTGATTGCATGCACAATCATTCCACAAGATTGCGATAAGCACCCCAAGAGAGGGCCTTCTTATTACAATTTTGTAGCGAGGAAGAGAAGACTTCGTCACTTTTCCTAGTCGCTCTCGAGTTCTTTGGTCCGCCATGACAGGGTGGTAGAAGAACCTCGAATGGCCATTGTGGAAGAAGAAATACCAGTAGTTCCAGTTAAAATTCCACCAACTTCCCTACTGTACACCATCCACGACCCCCAAGACCCGCCACTCCTCACTGGTTTCTCCACCCCTGGTGCAACAATTGCCTTGGATTGGGCCACTTACACAATTGAGGAAGAAATCCCGCTGGAGGTGAGCCATGAAGAGACTCTCTCTCCTCCTTCCCCTGCTCGGGATCAGGGACCACACTCCACTTGTTATCTCTCACTAGAACACCTGGACCTCATTTTCAATATGTGTCGGGACATGCAGGAGAAACTCCACGGGCACACGCTACTCAACAACTGCCTCGACTTGTTGTTGGATGCTCTCTCAGGCTCGCCAGGGCAATGAAGGTGCTCGACTTGTGCACAACTGTTCGTCTTCGCTCCCACTGACAACACTCATGGCGAAAAAGGCTTCACAGGTTCATCCATTGCCTAATCTTGCTAAGTCTTTTTTGTTTTATGCACTGTAATTGTCAAAAACGTTGTAGGAATTTTAATTTCTATGTTCAGGGATCTCTCAGACTGTTCAGACCTAGACACTCTCAACTTCCTATTCTAGTTTCCATTTGTTTGGAGGAACATGTGGCAATTTTTTACACTTGTCTAGACATCAAATCATGCAGTCACTTGTTTTGGTTTTCATTTTTTTGGCGGAACAAGTGGTTGGTCTTTAGACACTGTCCCACTATGTATGGTTGTGATAGCATTATGAGGTAATAAAATATTTTTTATTTAAAAAAAAATCTTATACATAATCATATATATGTTTAAATAGATTGGACTTCAAGAAGGTAATGAATTACTTGAATTTTTTTAGAATTTTATTTCTACACTCGAAAAACATTAAGAGAAGTGTTCCAAGATCACCATAATTTTGGTTATTTAAAAGGTCATGAAGGTAGGTGCTTTGACAAATCTTTTGAAATTGAGATCTAATCTAGGTATATGCCAGACATTCTAAGAGAAAATGCTTTTCATCTTCAACCCTCTTAGTGTCACAAATGTTATAGACTCTTTCATCCCATGGTGTTTTGGGAATTGACCATCACAATTTTACTATGGATCTCATGAGAATTAGTTCTTATTTTAGCAATATTCATTTTCTTCTTTACACTTATCAAAACATAGAGATAATTTTGATCTTCTAGATCTAGGTTGATTACCTCCTTATGATATCTTATTTTTTTTCCCTCTAACTCTTTGTCGCACCACATTTTCTCCTTAAATTTCGATGTAATAATATTTTTAGTATTATCCTTATTCTACAATATGATCTCTTCCTTTATTCCCTAATGGTTTAGCCAATATTGGACATCTTTGTGCCATCCCTGCTTAAGTGAAAGGTGTTTTTGGTTGGAGTTTGAAGTAATTTTAAGAAGCCTCTTGTATTTTGTGTTGTTTAAGTTGTTCTTATACATTAGCTATCTGTTCATAGTCGTGCTCTCAATGGGGGAAATACTTGCTTTTATGAGGAGGATATGATAGGGTGTATTTCTTTTAATTTTGAGATTATAGGTTATAAAATTATTTTGGATCTGCTCTATCTTTCTCTATGATTCTCTAGAGATACTACATCCCCAAACTTCACATCCATATAAAATAATAGGAGTAACAAGCGTCTCAAAGAAAAGTTTTTTCTTATCCCATACCAAAAAATCTTTAACCAAAAACTTATTAATCTTTTGTTGAATATATTAGATAAATGTATTGTGAAAAATTGTCTAATTATAATGTTTATATAAATACAAATTAGATTTATAAAATAAAAGGTACAAATTTTATTATTGTAAATTAGATTTTATATGTGTATTTGGATGATGACTATCTTTATATTTATAGAAAAGGCCTCTTATATATATAAATATAAATAATGCATTCTATATAACAAAGATTTCAATGAAGATGTGTAAAGTACATTAAGTAGAGTTATTTTCCAACTTAATGTGATGTTCATGTAAGTCATAAATTCCGTGCAAAATATATTATTGTATTTCGATAGTCATTTTCTTAAATAATATATATTTTTGTTTACATTTAAAATGGTGAATAAAAATGGTGAATAATATGTTTACAAATGCTTTTATAAAAAAACAAAATACATACATATGTTTCACAAAGAGTTTTATAAAAAAACAAAAGAAATACATATTTCTCAAAAAAAACCTTTAGTGAAAATTTATTGAATACATTAAATATAGCTACTTTAGAGCTCTTNTCATTTTCTTAAATAATATATATTTTTGTTTACATTTAAAATGGTGAATAAAGAAGGTCATATATATATGTTTACAAATGCTTTTATAAAAAAACAAAATACATACATATGTTTCACAAAGAGTTTTATAAAAAAACAAAAGAAATACATATTTCTCAAAAAACCTTTAGTAAAAATTTATTGAATACATTAAATATAGCTACTTTAGAGCTCTTAGCTACTTTTAGAGCTCTTATTGATTGTCTATGTGATGTCCTTGTAAGTTATAAATTCCATTCACAAGAAAGGGTTATATATATATAATTTTCATTTACCTTTAAAATGTTGTAAATAGGGAGTATAATATAAAGTAATATATGGCTGTAGAAGGAAATTAAAAAAAAAAAGACAAATACATCTATATGATAACGATCTTACATTTATATGAAAAATATGTTAATTAAGATTTGCTGACTATATTAAGTAGAAGGAAGATGCCAAGCCACTTCGATAGAAGCCAAGAAATAAATTGGTCCCTCTTAAAAAATGATTAAAAAAATTGTATGAAGCACAAATTATCACTCCCGTAAGACATTCTACTTGGCCCTCCTATCCAGATGAAATGCAAAGTAGAATTAATGAATTGATCGAGATTGATGAGAATTGAAGACGCGCCTTAGATCAATTGATACATAGTCAAGAAAAGACAAAGATTGCCAATTCTTTCTACTTAAATCATTTGGATGGTGAGAAGTTTCCCTTGCCCATGAATGAGAAAGATTTGAAATTTTTCTATGCCTTCAAGGAATCCTTGTACCATAGTAAGTTTTCTGACTTTAGCTACTTGTGCTTTTCATTTCTTTGAGTGTAGTATTTTATCTTTTTTGAATAGAGGAAATGATGTTTACATTATATGAAATGCTCTAAAGGGTTGACGTTATGTACTTCATTTTTTTTCATGCTTGGATTTATTTTTATCTCAAGGAAGGGAAAAGACATTTGTGTCTTCCCCTCCTTTGCATTTAATATCCATTTTGTGAGAATGTTTTAGGTCTATAGGCTTCTAGAATATTATGGAGTTCTCATCATCTTTGGATATGAGCACATGTCCCAAAGTTGGAGTCAATTGTTACACCTAAGATTCTCTGTAATGTCCCCCACATTGTTTCACGAGATGTTATCACTATGATGTGACCAAAGTGTGATTATTTCTTTGTATGTGGCCATTGGGATGATTTTGATGTACAAGTGTTGGTTACATGTTACCCAAATCCCCTTAGGTGGACAATCATGGCATGCCCTTTTATTCCCCATTCTTAGGGTGCTTGGTTTTATTGCTTTGGTTGACTACCCCTTTGGAGTTGGTAACTCTCTCTGATGTCAGACATTTATGTCCTAGGTAGGTATGAAGACATTTTGAGGTGGATCTACTAGGATACATGATTTACGAGGACCTAACTATTCACTTATTCTTTTTCTATGTAAAAGGTGATTGTGCTTTGTAAGTGTTGGTCAATTTAATTGCTTTAATAAAACAATCTCAATTTCTTGAACATAAATTGTCAACTTAGGGAAGTCTTTTTATTTCAAAGATATTGTGCATAGTATATGTAGGCTACAATCCTTCAACTGACATTGGTTGTGTGCAAGATTCTATAAATCAATCATGTTGAACCAAGAAATGGAAACTATTTTGCTGAAACTCAAACAAATGAAGCACCCAACTAATAGTCTAATCATTCAACACATTGTTCATCACACCTGCTAGAAATAAGATCATGCACACTTTATTGGAAATAAAACAACACACTTGTAGTAAAAAAGATAACACACTGACAGTAATTGAAATCACACACTCTTAACAAACGAACTAACACTCTTGCTGTAAATGAAATTAACACACTTGCAATGAAAAAAATGGCACACTTTGCAGTAAATGAGATGGCACACTTGCAATATGGAGTTGATCAAATTATTTTCTACCAAACCAATAAAGATCGAATCTACAAGTCGACTATCAAAGTAACACAACAACTGTAATCAATATGAACTCCTAATTGACGAGTAACAACATAATACAACAACCAAATATTATCAGCACTAATAAAATTATGAAATACAACCAACAAATCATAAAGCTATCTATAAAAATACAACGACCACCCTACTAAAGAGGACGACCTTTCCTCTTTAGCAAGATATGGAAAGGAATTAAAAACTACAAATCAATGAACATAAATCCAACCGTGAAATTTATTAATCAATCTACAGAAGTTGCAAGAGAGTCTGTTGTTCTGTTCAAAATATAATATCTGAACACCCCCTGCTGTGATTAATGGCTTCATTTAAATACATAGAGAGCTAAGGGACAAATCATAATTGAGTTTCCCCAAATTAAACTTCCTAATCTATGACTAGATTACAAATGATTTTTATTACAATTTTGGATTGTCTTCAACAGATCAATCAATCAATATCATATGTCAAGTATATTTTCAACACTAATCAACTGAGAATAGGTTGAATTTGATTTTTCAATTTGAGAAAAATAGACAACCGATTGCAATAGTGAATCTGGGAAGATACCCCTTGGAAAAACCTATGTATCTCTCAAACTGTGACTTAATTTGAAAAACGAACCATGTGGAACTCAACTGGGTCCATCCTACACAAAACCTATGTTCCATATTTTTGAGATTCACTTCCATTTGCTCGAAAATTCCAACACAAAAATGCCTCTTCTTATCTGCTATGTGTTTGATTGGGAAAGTTTGACCATGAGTTGGAGCTCACACGTGCCACCTGGGTATGAAATGAAGAACACTAATCCATGTCATCAAGTCTAGGAACAAAACCATGTTGTGGATTTCTTCATGGAGGTGTGCTAGTATGCCAACCTTGAAGGTTGCCATCATGGATGTTGTTACTGCTGCTACATAAGATTGCTTCATAAACCCTCATTAGTAAAAATATAAGCTTCAACTTATTAAAAATGAGGGAAAATAATCATTATTAACCACTAAAGCATAAATGAGTATGACAAGGTATTTTACGAGAAATTATGGAAAATTGAGTGATAAATGAGTGGTAAGAGGAAACAAAAGGGATGAAATGGATGTCTGGAAGTGGTAATAATGATGAAAAATTAGCAAACCAACAGTAAGGGTTGTCACACCCATGGATAGAACACCTTACCCACATGGACCCTCTCTTTCTTATGTATGTACCACACTTGGGCCTTCAAAGATTATTCTGCACATAATTATTCAATTTCACATTTTTTGAGGCATAACATGGATTTTGAGGCATTGGTCACCCTCTTGGAGGCACGAACGAGCAATTTTCATCCACATGGAAATACTCTATGATCTCCATGTGTCATAAGCTAAAGAATCCCTCTCCTTTGTCACCTTTTTAAATAAATTTACTCACTAAAGGAGGGGCGACTTCATTTGGGGGCACTTCATGAGGATGCTAGGGATTTTTGGAACCTAATTTGATGATGTGGAGGTCACTTATGTGACTTGAAACTTGATGGGGATCAATTTACACTTACCCTTTGACGTGGATGCAATTTATTATCATAGTTTGATGGCTTGTTGGGGAAAATTGAAGAAATCTATCCACTTTAGAAGGATACCTTTTGCTACATCAATAATACCTATAGTTAGTTGATATTGTTTTTCACTCCAAAGATTTGAGCTTATTTGAAAATCAATTAACTCAATGTTTGATTTTCAATGCGGTTATCCCATAACACTTCACCTACCAACCTCTTAGGTCCAAAATTAAGACTTAATTTTGTTGGAGAACCAAGGAATTGCAAAAGTGAAGAATAATGAATTGCAAGAAGAGGTGGTGTTGACATACATCGTTACAGAATTGAAGTACAAGTGAGCATAGTTCAAAATATAAATGGATAACACCATATACTACCATAATAGACTGATTCATAGGATCATATACATATAACCCAAAGCATAAATAACTCCCATAGAATAAGGAATACATGGTCAACTTTGATCACCTTGAATGTGCCCAAATCTCCAACATTTTTGCCTTGACCTATGCACCAATCCAATGAGTCAAGAACACCCTTAGTCAATCAAATTGATCCTCTATCCAACTATCTTGAATAATGGCATGAAGTTCGACATGCTTCATTTTATTATGAGCAACAAGGTTTTCAACTACTTGCATTTCACTTTGATTGTTGTTACCCCTGAAATTTGCATCAGGGTGACCCATTTCTTTCCTAGATTATCTCAACATCTAAGTTGATCCTATCACCATTTTTGAGATTATGTCCAAACCTAGTGTTCCATGACTAGTTGTGCCCTCACAAGGACCTTTGTGATGTATCCCGATAATCTAAAGTCGTGACAATCTAACAATTGTGTTTTCACGAGACCATTTTTATTGATATATGTAAAGTGTTTTATTTATTTATTTTTATTTAGGTGGTTACTCTAGACCCTTGTGGTTGGTCATGACACATCCTTCTAGGTTCCATTTCAAGGCTAGTCCTACCCTTATACTTCTTTCTAGACATCTTATTGAGATCATTTATGATTGAGGTGGGCGGGGGTGGCGGTCTTATGATGGGTCTATTGGGACACATGACTTAGAATTCCCCAAGATTTTTTCACTTTACCTTTTGTAAAAGTTGTGCTATATCATTGTAAAGGTTTTATACCTAGAAGCACACTTCCCCTTTAGCATAAGCATGAATCTATATATGTATGTCACACTTTGGCATAGGTTGTTATTTCTCTAACACTTTAAGTTATATATATATATATATANTATGTCTGTAGAAGGAAATTAAAAAAAAAAAAGACAAATACATCTATATGATAACGATCTTACATTTATATGAAAAATATGTTAATTAAGATTTGATGACTATATTAAGTAGAAGGAAGATGCCAAGCCACTTCGATAGAAGCCAAGAAATAAATTGGTCCCTCTTAAAAAATGATTAAAAAAATTGTATGAAGCACAAATTATCATTCCCGTAAGACATTCTACTTGGCCCTCCTATCCAGATGAAATGCAAAGTAGAATTAATGAATTGATCGAGATTGATGAGAACTGAAGACGCGCCTTAGATCAATTGATACATAGTCAAGAAAAGATAAAGATTGCCAATTCTTTCTACTTAAATCATTTGGATGGTGAGAAGTTTCCCTTGCCCATGAATGAGAAAGATTTGAAATTTTTCTATGCCTTCAAGGAATCCTTGTACCATAGTAAGTTTTCCGACTTTAGCTACTTGTGCTTTTCATTTTTTTGAGTGTAGTATTTTATCTTTTTTGAATAGAGGAAATGATGTTTATATTATATGAAATGCTCCAAAGGGTTGACGTTATGTACTTCGTTCTTTTTCATGCTTGGATTTATTTTTATCTCAAGGAAGGGAAAAGACACTTGTGTCTTCCCCTCCTTTGCATTTAATATCCATTTTGTGAGAATGTTTTAGGTCTATAGGCTTCTGGAATATTATGGAGTTCTCATCATCTTTGGATATGAGCACATGTCCCAAAGTTGGAGTCAATTGTTACACCTAAGATTCTCTGTAATGTCCCCCACATTGTTTCACAAGATGTTATCACTATGATGTGACCAAAGTGTGATTATTTCTTTGTATGTGGCCATTGGGATGATTTTGATGTACAAGTGTTGGTTACATGTTACCCAAATCCCCTTAGGTGGACAATCATGGCATGCCCTTTTATTCCCCATTCTTAGGGTGCTTGGTTTTATTGCTTTGGTTGACTACCCCTTTGGAGTTGGTAACTCTCTCTGATGTCAGACATTTATGTCCTAGGTAGGTATGAAGACATTTTGAGGTGGATCTACTAGGATACATGATTTACGAGGACCTAACTATTCACTTATTCTTTTTCTATGTAAAAGGTGATTGTGCTTTGTAAGTGTTGGTCAATTTAATTGCTTTAATAAAACAATCTCAATTTCTTGAACATAAATTGTCAACTTAGGGAAGTCTTTTTATTTCAAAGATATTGTGCATAGTATATGTAGGCTACAATCCTTCAACTGACATTGGTTGTGTGCAAGATTCTATAAATCAATCATGTTGAACCAAGAAATGGAAACTATTTTGCTGAAACTCAAACAAATGAAGCACCCAACTAATAGTCTAATCATTCAACACATTGTTCATCACACCTGCTAGAAATAAGATCATGCACACTTTATTGGAAATAAAACAACACACTTGTAGTAAAAAAGATAACACACTGACAGTAATTGAAATCACACACTCTTAACAAACGAACTAACACTCTTGCTGTAAATGAAATTAACACACTTGCAATGAAAAAAATGGCACACTTTGCAGTAAATGAGATGGCACACTTGCAATATGGAGTTGATCAAATTATTTTCTACCAAACCAATAAAGATCGAATCTACAAGTCGACTATCAAAGTAACACAACAACTGTAATCAATATGAACTCCTAATTGACGAGTAACAACATAATACAACAACCAAATATTATCAGCACTAATAAAATTATGAAATACAACCAACAAATCATAAAGCTATCTATAAAAATACAACGACCACCCTACTAAAGAGGACGACCTTTCCTCTTTAGCAAGATATGGAAAGGAATTAAAAACTACAAATCAATGAACATAAATCCAACCGTGAAATTTATTAATCAATCTACAGAAGTTGCAAGAGAGTCTGTTGTTCTGTTCAAAATATAATATCTGAACACCCCCTGCTGTGATTAATGGCTTCATTTAAATACATAGAGAGCTAAGGGACAAATCATAATTGAGTTTCCCCAAATTAAACTTCCTAATCTATGACTAGATTACAAATGATTTTTATTACAATTTTGGATTGTCTTCAACAGATCAATCAATCAATATCATATGTCAAGTATATTTTCAACACTAATCAACTGAGAATAGGTTGAATTTGATTTTTCAATTTGAGAAAAATAGACAACCGATTGCAATAGTGAATCTGGGAAGATACCCCTTGGAAAAACCTATGTATCTCTCAAACTGTGACTTAATTTGAAAAACGAACCATGTGGAACTCAACTGGGTCCATCCTACACAAAACCTATGTTCCATATTTTTGAGATTCACTTCCATTTGCTCGAAAATTCCAACACAAAAATGCCTCTTCTTATCTGCTATGTGTTTGATTGGGAAAGTTTGACCATGAGTTGGAGCTCACACGTGCCACCTGGGTATGAAATGAAGAACACTAATCCATGTCATCAAGTCTAGGAACAAAACCATGTTGTGGATTTCTTCATGGAGGTGTGCTAGTATGCCAACCTTGAAGGTTGCCATCATGGATGTTGTTACTGCTGCTACATAAGATTGCTTCATAAACCCTCATTAGTAAAAATATAAGCTTCAACTTATTAAAAATGAGGGAAAATAATCATTATTAACCACTAAAGCATAAATGAGTATGACAAGGTATTTTACGAGAAATTATGGAAAATTGAGTGATAAATGAGTGGTAAGAGGAAACAAAAGGGATGAAATGGATGTCTGGAAGTGGTAATAATGATGAAAAATTAGCAAACCAACAGTAAGGGTTGTCACACCCATGGATAGAACACCTTACCCACATGGACCCTCTCTTTCTTATGTATGTACCACACTTGGGCCTTCAAAGATTATTCTGCACATAATTATTCAATTTCACATTTTTTGAGGCATAACATGGATTTTGAGGCATTGGTCACCCTCTTGGAGGCACGAACGAGCAATTTTCATCCACATGGAAATACTCTATGATCTCCATGTGTCATAAGCTAAAGAATCCCTCTCCTTTGTCACCTTTTTAAATAAATTTACTCACTAAAGGAGGGGCGACTTCATTTGGGGGCACTTCATGAGGATGCTAGGGATTTTTGGAACCTAATTTGATGATGTGGAGGTCACTTATGTGACTTGAAACTTGATGGGGATCAATTTACACTTACCCTTTGACGTGGATGCAATTTATTATCATAGTTTGATGGCTT
Source organism: Picea glauca (assembly GCA_000966675.3). NCBI lineage: Eukaryota > Viridiplantae > Streptophyta > Pinopsida > Pinales > Pinaceae > Picea > Picea glauca. Next base: position 1,207 of record JZKD02S2308278.1, on the reverse strand, counting down.
GTTGGGGAAAATTGAAGAAATCTATCCACTTTAGAAGGATACCTTTTGCTACATCAATAATACCTATAGTTAGTTGATATTGTTTTTCACTCCAAAGATTTGAGCTTATTTGAAAATCAATTAACTCAATGTTTGATTTTCAATGCGGTTATCCCATAACACTTCACCTACCAACCTCTTAGGTCCAAAATTAAGACTTAATTTTGTTGGAGAACCAAGGAATTGCAAAAGTGAAGAATAATGAATTGCAAGAAGAGGTGGTGTTGACATACATCGTTACAGAATTGAAGTACAAGTGAGCATAGTTCAAAATATAAATGGATAACACCATATACTACCATAATAGACTGATTCATAGGATCATATACATATAACCCAAAGCATAAATAACTCCCATAGAATAAGGAATACATGGTCAACTTTGATCACCTTGAATGTGCCCAAATCTCCAACATTTTTGCCTTGACCTATGCACCAATCCAATGAGTCAAGAACACCCTTAGTCAATCAAATTGATCCTCTATCCAACTATCTTGAATAATGGCATGAAGTTCGACATGCTTCATTTTATTATGAGCAACAAGGTTTTCAACTACTTGCATTTCACTTTGATTGTTGTTACCCCTGAAATTTGCATCAGGGTGACCCATTTCTTTCCTAGATTATCTCAACATCTAAGTTGATCCTATCACCATTTTTGAGATTATGTCCAAACCTAGTGTTCCATGACTAGTTGTGCCCTCACAAGGACCTTTGTGATGTATCCCGATAATCTAAAGTCGTGACAATCTAACAATTGTGTTTTCACGAGACCATTTTTATTGATATATGTAAAGTGTTTTATTTATTTATTTTTATTTAGGTGGTTACTCTAGACCCTTGTGGTTGGTCATGACACATCCTTCTAGGTTCCATTTCAAGGCTAGTCCTACCCTTATACTTCTTTCTAGACATCTTATTGAGATCATTTATGATTGAGGTGGGCGGGGGTGGCGGTCTTATGATGGGTCTATTGGGACACATGACTTAGAATTCCCCAAGATTTTTTCACTTTACCTTTTGTAAAAGTTGTGCTATATCATTGTAAAGGTTTTATACCTAGAAGCACACTTCCCCTTTAGCATAAGCATGAATCTATATATGTATGTCACACTTTGGCATAGGTTGTTATTTCTCTAACACTTTAAGTTATATATATATATATATA
>JZKD02S2308267.1:20783-33372 GCA_000966675.3 Picea glauca | reverse complement strand
AAAGTAACGTTGACAAGCTTCTTAATGAACTTACACCTTGGTGCAAGTCACCTCAACGGGCAGTGAACAACCCTCCAAGAAGTCTGAGTGAGTCTAGCCAATGTCAATCCCAAGTAAAGCAAAAACTTCCCTTTGTTGTCACCTCATGTATGAGCCCTAAAATATTATGGCCTCTAAGTTACCACCTGTTATACCACAACAATGGGGGGATAGTCGATGGTCTAGTTTACACACAAAGGAAGGGTAACTAAGCCCAAAATCCCCTTCATATATGTCTTCCAAGTGACCCCCAAGTGTCTTTTGACATTGTTTATAATATGTGCAACCACTACACCAAAAACAACAAAGCAAGGTCAATTACTCTATTGGTCCCAATGCGACCTCATGTTTGACCCTTTAGTTAGAAGGGTGTCCCAAAGACAATGATATAGCAACTGGATTTCACTGTGGCTAATTCAAGGTTGTATTTTTTATTTGTAGCTTTGGAATGTTAACCTCACAACCTATTCCAAAGATCTATTCTAGACTAATATTGGTTTGATACTAGTCAAAAAGAAAAACGTTGCTAGTGATTTTTATTAGCACTTGATTTGATGGGTTGTTATTTACTCAAGGTGTGGATATGAAACCGGTGGTGTGAGAGACTCGACTCCAAAAAAGGATTTAAAGAATGAAATGCAAAAATTTTTATTTGTTGAATTCTATCTATGAGAGGGGGAAGAGTTTCTCTTTGTTTCCTTTCACAAAAACAACAATATTTAAGCTAAACCTCAACCAATTTAATGAACAAGTAGAACCCCAAAAGAAACAAAAAACTCAAGATATTCTACAAAACTACTACTCTTTGCAAAAAAAAACCTGAAATGCAACTTTAACTTTCTCTTGTAAGATTAATGATATGTTTAACTAAACAAACCATTCTTTTTCTCTTTAATGAAAAACAGATTGACCTATTCTTTTCAAAAGTATTCACAAAAAAGGAAAATAGAAAGAAATAAACCATTGAGAACACTCCAAGCAACCAATTAAATAACTCAAGCTAGCAAACAAAATATACTTACAATCTTGGATAAAAGAGTACTAGCCCAGGAAGTCCAATGAAACTCGAGAGAATAATGTCAAACAAGGAGTCAATTAAGACAAGAAAAACCTCAAGAGATTTATCAAAGAGAATCCAAGTATATAACACAAGAACCTCATGAATAAATCACTCAGGACAGTTCACACATGCATGCAAATATGGAGACAAAGAGAACAAATCAAATGGAAAATGAAAGCTATAAACAAAGATAGAAAATAATTGACCCAAAAATACTCAAGGAAAGGGATAATCAAACTTACAAAACCACCCAGAACTGATCACTAAGACTCAATGAATAATCCCAAACAGTCACAAGAAGATCCAAAGAAAAATCTGAGAAATAAATAGACAGACAAGACCCAAAATAGACTGCTATAGGTGGACGCTCCCTCAAGGTAGCAGACAAAGTGACCAAAAGGTGATGGTCACTACCAAATGGACTAGTAGCATGCATCCAAGACATCATGTGTCATTTCAATAGGGAGGAACCATAATATGATGAATGCTCGGTGATGACTCAGGGGTCTCAAAATTTGAAAAACTTAGACAATTCTACAACTTCATAGGTGGAAAGGTCAAAAGAGAGCCAAGAAGCTAAGGATAAACAAATTCAAGAGACTTAATGGCTAGAAACCAAAGAAGAAAAAAAAATTCTTCCCTAGTATGGTTGCCAATTTATGTGGTAGAGAAACTACTCTACAGACAAAGTAATCACTCTCTTGTTATGGTTCCCTAGAGAAAGACAGGATGAAGACAAATGGTGACTGAAATTCTCTAGGTTTTCTATTCTATTTCTTTTCAAGAGGGTTAGGTAGAAAAGAGATAAAGTAATGCACCTTATTCTGGTGTTCAACTCCGCTGCTCCAATCCAAGTAAGCTCCAATCTAGAATCTCCTTAGGTGAAGTTGATACTTGAAAGCACAAATGGAAACAAGACTTATTCTACTACCTCCTAGGATTAGATGAAATCAATCCTACTTGATGACTTACTATGAATAAATCAAAATAAATGAATGAACAATCAAACAAAAGAGAACCATGACAAGTTATATTGATAAGAATATGGAAAGTTACAACCTTTGTGCGACGTTGTTGACATCCAGATCTCCTTCTTCAAGCCTTATATGAGATAGGTTGTTCTATAGCAAAGGTTTGGCTCTTTTCTATGGAATCATAAATTTGGTACATTATTCATCCTCTTCCCCCTTTCCACTGATGAGAGTATTGGTTATATAGATGTATAGGAGGTCAACCACTTAAGATAAATTAGGGACTTGGTTGAGGAAATAATGGATCTTGGTAAAGGATGAGTTATCTTCATGATTATTATTTCTCCCAAGATAGGATAGAAGGAGAGTCAAATAATATATCAATGAAAACAAGAAACAAAATCAAGAACCATCCAGAATGTCCTCGAAAGATGCCCCTAGATTCATGGGATTTGACCTTATCAATATGGTTTCTCCCCTAGAAGAGAAGAAAGAGTGACCCGGTCACTCCCCTAACACTATGTCAATAACATGGTCCCTCCCCCATAGTGGAAACGGGAGTGACCATGGTTAAATGAATCCAGGAATGAGGAAAAAAGACAAGGAATGGAGGCAAATGGAAATCTGGATCTTCTTTAACTTCAATGATGATTAGGGGGGTGTCATTTTTACTTGTGAGATGTGACACTGAGAAAAGTGACAAAATGGTGTATAACATATATGCAACAGAGTTTCTGATCAATGAAAAAGAGACCTCCATCTTCTTCACTATTTTTCTTCTTCTACACCATTTCTCATAGTTTTATGCTCAAATCTCTTAATTGAGCACAAGGATGAGTTCTTGAGTGTTCTTATGGTATTCTTCAAAAGAATTTTCTTATATGATCATGGAGTATTTACAGTCATATATATGACTTTCAAATATTTTATGAAGAACATATTTCATGAATAAAACTCCACAAAGAATTACTTTGGGGTTAATTTCGATTGTATCTTGTAACTTTGAGTCTTGAGTATGAGATATTTGAAATTGACCTATCAAATTCTCTTTTGATCCTAATAAGTAATACTTTTTTAAAATTCTTTGAGATGCTCAGATTATTCTCTCCCATTTCTCTTGAAGAATATATGGAAACATTTGTATGTGATTAAGAAGATTGTATATTTGATGTTGAGCAAAAATATTCTAATTTTGAAACCCTTCTTCAATATTTTTATTGTTAAAAGTCTTCTTGCTACACATAAAGATTATATTACGTTATTGAAGAACCATATCATTTAATAATTCCAAGCAATAAAGATCTAGGGCTTGTTGCTTAGCATTCTCCTTATTCCAACATATCACATATATATTCTTTAGCCAAAGAGTACCACCTCTATAAAAACATAGGGGGATTCATATCCTCATGAGGTTGTCATTTTGGTCTTAAAATATTCAAATGTCAACAAGGTGGTGGTTCCCAATGTTGAAGAAATTGGTTTTCATAAAACTATACAAGTTAGGGAGTGTTGTAGGACCATTCATGTGGAATGTAGGAATAATGTCAAAACTTTAAGACTTAAATATAAAATAATGGTTGTTGTTAAAGATATTGAGCGTGAAGAATTTACCCAATCTAAATAAACATAAGAAGGTGCATTGATGACACCATTTAGTTAAATATTAAGAGTGGTGATTTCTTGATGTTAGAGAGATTACCCTAGTTGAACTTAAAACGTTAAAGAGTATGACGAGTCGACCATATTGTGTGTGGAATGAAGGAATAATTCCTCGACTTTAAAAGTTGGGTGTATACAACTACCCCTTGTTAAAAGGATTGTTTATGGGAATGGAGGAGCTATATAATTTAAGAGAATTAACTATATTGTTGCTTCATGAGTGAAGGAAGTGGGAGATTGGTAGTGGTGGCTTTCCAATCTTATCAAATTTGGTTTTGTGGAAACTATACAGGTTAGAGAGTATTTTTTCCAAACGAGATCCTATGTGGAATTAAAAGAATGTCCAAAGTCCTATGGTGGATAAGGGATTGCACATTGTTTAATAATTGGGATTGGAGAAGTTATCTAATTTAAGTAAACTATTATCATAGGGTTGCAATGAGTTGAGGGAGATCAAGATTTCGAGTTTTGATGAATTTAGATTATTGTTATAAGTAGTGGTTTTCCAATGTAAAAGAGGTTCGTTCTAAATAAGCTAGATATGCTTGAAAGTATTGTTAAACCATCGAAATTGTAAAATGAAGGAATGATGCCCAAATATCAATAATTATTAAATGAAATTACTCAATGTTGAATTGGTTGTAACTAATGGAAATAGAGAAACTACCAAATGTAAAGGAACTAGAAGATCCATATTTATTGCAATGAGGTGAGGGAATTGAGATTGTGAATGAAAGTGTAGGTGGAAATTTATCAATGTTGAAGATAACATGGAGATATGGTGGGCCCATATGATGTGTGAAATGAATTAACAATGCCCAAAAATGAATTATTTTGATATTATGTTTCCCATTTCTTAAGATATGGTGAATGAGAATGGAGAATCTATATAACTTTCATGAAAATTAATTGGGATTTGGATAATTATTTAAAATAGATTACATAAAATAATATAGTTAAATTTATTATGAGTCATTTTTATTTAACCTCCTTCTTAACCTTTTGAATTTTTAAATTGGAACAACTTGAGTGTAATGAGTAAAAAATTGTGCATTTTCTTGTACAATGTAGACTACATAAAGGTGTGATAGTATGGTCCAACTACATGAATATCCTAATGCAATCAAGTCTATGGGAGCACCAAGTTGTGGTTCTTATTGTTTTTCCAAAGTTTCTTTCAAAACTTGGCTTACAAGAGTAAATTTTGATGAACTAGGAATGCAATTGAATGGAAAAGAAAAACATGATTAAAATAAATTCCTATGATAGTTTATGGTGATTTAGTTCATCATTCGTTGTAGTGTTTTCTTTTTTCCTTCTTGGAAATTGTGATTCGTTTCTCTACCTAGTCTTGGTAAGGTGTTGTTGGTTCTAAGAACCCGCCTAATTCTAGAACTATGACACTTTTATAAAATTGAGGCAAGAGTGTTAAGAAATAGAACACAAGGAAAAAATTAGCGAAAAAGGATTTAATCCATCTCTAACAATATATTCATCCAATGATATCAATATATATTACATGGATGTAATCACCTCATGAACTAAATAGTTCCAACACGCTAACACCTCATCAATATATAAGGATGGAAACTCATAAAGAGGTGATCTTAGAATTTGTGATTCTCTAGGGAATCATGGATTAACAATAACCCCCTCAATAATAAGTCTGAATAATTATATCAATAGGGAAACAAGAACTAGTGCATATACTGGTATCATTTCAATATTCAATATGAAACTTCTGAAATGAGCTTCAATGAAGATTTTCCTAAAACATTGTCAATTTTCGATGTTGAATGGTTCATCTTAAATGAACTTTGAAAGACATCCATAATTCTAGAATTGAACAACTATCGTGTCTGAATATTTCTTAATTACTTGACACTTTAATCATTTGCTAAGTAATTTATCAAGAAGAAGTTGACATCCTATTCTAATTGGTGAACAAATAAGATCACCATTTTTGTATCGGTGAATAAATAGAGTCAGTACTAAAGTGCTTTGTGAATTTAAACAGAATTAGGTGTCAAACAACATCCCAATGAATAGTTGAAGAGAAACAAGAGGATTCTAGATTCCATGTTAAATTTTCCCAAATATGTTGATTTGATGAGATTGATTGAGGTTGATTGAATTGTAGATATCACATTGAGGAGACTAATTTCCATGATGGAATTCCCAAATTCTAATTGAATTTTGAATGATAGGACTTCGAAACTTGAAGACTCACTATAATCATTGATATTCCCAAGGTTCCTTGTTTGTTGTTGCTAATTTATTCCCAAAACCTAATGATATGCTTAGAAATATCATTATGTAATTGATGTTATTTCATACATTCATGAGAATTTAGAGAATATAACCCAAGACAAGAACTTGGTAGGAAAGGCATTAAACTTGTTAGGATATTTAGACACTTGGGAGTTAGTTAAGATCTACTTGGTGTAATGTGTCATTAGGTAAAAGTGTGTTTCTTAGTATGTTTATTTAGTATTCATTTGCATTTAGGAAATTTGATGGTCACGATATGTTCTCGACACAGAGTGATCCAACAGTTCATATTTTCCTCGAACTTAACGACGATTGATATGTGGCTTAATAGATGATTGGTCCATGATCTCTATTTAAAGAGCATGGAGAGTCATTTTCCGATGATTGATTGTGAGAAAATGTCTTTTAAAATCTCTGTGTAATCCCTTTTTTTTTCATTAATAAACTACTCCAAGTGGCCGCATTGGTTGGGCTCATGGATGTTTCCCTGTAGTGTTTTTACCACGTCAAAACATCGGTGTGTTGATCTTTGATCTGGTTGTGTGAGTGGTTATTGAAGGTGTTCTTCCTCTGTTGGAATACATGTGTTGACGAACATGGTATCAGAACCTATTTCAAGACCCACTCCTATTGTAGATCGAGATCGTGAAGTCGAGTTGCCTCATCTCCATTTTCTGTCATTTCCATACATTTATGGGCTAAGAGGATTGTTCCAGTGTGTATGGAGAGCTTGTTTCATTCAGGAACGCTTTTCGTTTCACTCTAAAAGGTTTTTTTTTCCCAAGATACAACCATTTCAGCTAGATCCGGAGGTATAAAGCATGAATACGCCCTTTTTAATTTTTTTGCAGAGTATTATTTCAGTTGTATTTTGTTTTTATATTGTTTGTTTCCAGGTCTCTACTCTTTTTGATCTATGTATTATCTTTTCCCCACTCCCTGTATGATCTCATAAAAAAAAACAGATAGTAAAAGGTGCATTTTTTGGGTAAGCTAACCGAGATGCAACCCTTGTTGTCATCGAGAAGCGAAATTTTTTTCTTGTGTGAAAAGAGTTTTTTTTTAGCACGCTCTCAAAGCCATCTTCCACAACAACAAACTCAATCCTCTTGCTAAACAATACAATATGTTTTGCTAGCCCATTTGGTTAAAAGTTTCCTGATTGAGTAAGAGGTCTTGAGTTCAAGTCTTTCTTTTGGTTACCTTTTTTTGAAAAAGGTCATGCTCCATTGTAAAGTGTATTTCACTTCAAGTATAAAAGTGAATCACTATAAGTAGCTTTAATATTTTAGAGTTATTTATTTTGCATGCAAATTTTCTTGTATAAAGTAACTTCATTGTAAAACTGAACCCCAGTTCTTTTTATAAAAGTGGGTCACTTCATAAAACAACTTACACCATCACGTGGTCATTTGGTTACCATTTATGCCTTTTTTAAAAGGGAATAACTTTCACATCCGAAGTCTGTTTTCAGTGTTGTTTTTTTTTAAATGCCTAACTTTTCAGGATATTTTTATCCAAATCATCAGTTTCAATTTTTAAATCCATATTATCTACATATTTAATATGGCTTCTTCAAGTAATATTTTTGTTACCGACACCAACTACTTCCAATGGAAATCCCATATGGAGGATTTATTAAGAAGTACATAATATAGGACCTTACATTAAATGCCCCATAACATACATAAAACCAAAAAACACATTGGTGCACCATTACATAAATTCCTAGTGCGTACATAAAATGAAAACACACTAGTGCGACATTACAAGAAATGCCCTAGTGTGTACATAAGATGAAAACATGTTGGTTTGTCATTACATTACTACCGAGGTGCATGGGGAGGTTATGGTTATTATTCCTTGGATTCCCACTTTTTTGTATGCAATGCCAATGTGCTTGTATTGTATGTTAGTCTCAGTGCTTGTATAATCATCTAGGATTTTCTAGATCAATAACACCAATGTATAACCTCTTTTGGATGTCAATTTGCAATTCAAAGACTAATTATAGAGATAATTTGCCTTTAGAAATGTTTTCTTGCAATTTCAATGAAGAACTATGAGTGAATTGATGACAACTCATTAAAACAGAACTGTACCCTAAGATTTCATGAATGTTGGAATGTATAAAGTACATTATAAATCATATCAAAAAGTTTATGAATCATAATTGGAGTCTCATGTCACTACAACAGTAATACAACATTCCTTGTTGCTTTGTTTGCACTAGATGATTGTAAGGATTCCCTCTGTTCACTTGCATGGCTTACTAAAATTCATGCTTTATTCTAATAAAAACAAATATGTTTCCATGTCTTCTTATCACTTAGATTTCCTTATTTCTCAAATTTTCTCATTCTCTCATTCTCCTTTTTCAACTACATTAGTTATAGATTTTCATAGTAATAGGCATTGCAATGCTTTAGCTAAGATTCAAAATTGATTCATGGAATCGCATAAGAATTATTGATATATCATGCGATGATAGGTGCGTGTAAACAACATCAATGATTTCCTTCAAAACTAGTGTGTCCATTAATATTTGCGTAATAAGACTTTATTTAAATCATTTTTTAACAATAAAATTATTTTTGTATGTCATGATCCATCTAGACTAAGCACATATACATTTAATGTTTCATGTACACAACACTCTTGTAATTATAAGAAAACATCCATTGATTATCCTTAAACAAGCAAAAGTAAACACAACAATCAAGCTATCAAAGCATAAATAAAGGTGTCTAGTAATAATATATTCATGAGCAAGGGGTTTTTGACATCATCATTTCCATCAATGCGTAAAGAATTAAAGAAGGCTTATCAATCCAAGGATATACATCCTATTAGACATAAGGAAATGGGAAAGATATCAAGGAATCAACATATTATAAGAATTCAAGAACAATTCCAACGATACAATAGGTAAGATGATAAAACAAACTAAATTAATCCAAAAGCGTCAATTTCTAAAAACAACAAATCAAAAAGATAGTAAAATATAATAAATAAAATTAGTGGTTGGTGTGGGGAGGTGATTTGCGATCCCGAAGGAAATCCTTTGGTCCAATATGCTTGGGGGATTGGAAAATTCCAAGCAATTCTACAGAATCTTATGCCTTGTGGCTGGGTATTAAGTTGGCTAAGGAGTATGGTATTAAAAATATCATCATATTAGGATACTCCATGATAGTGATTAGGGCCTTAATCAATCTCTTTGATCGAAATTTGAAGGATCTTCCTAGAACCTTATCTTGTGTCCATACTGCTCTGGCCAGATTTGCATAGTTTCAAGTCTTTCACATTCTTCATGAGCTTAATATCTTTGTAGACAGGTTGGCGAAACAAGGGTCATCCTTTGGGGTAGTTGAAATAGTGATTAATGACAAATGAAAGTCCTATTCATTCCATAGTACATGTTTCAAATATTTTTCATATGGAATGGCAGTCTCTTGACACCTTGGTCCATGTGTTGCCTCTTCTATCTCGATCCCTCCATTAAATTGGCAGTTAATGATCCATTTATGGCATATTTGTGCGGGATAATGTATATATGGGAGATGTCTTGTGTTATGAAAATAGTGCAGTTTGGTTCAGTCTATTCCTAGTGCAAAATTTCAGCTCTTAATCGACCAAGATTGGTGGGTTATTTTTGTTGCTAATGTTCGATGGTGGATGTTGTAATCTAAGAGGAAGTATGATATAGTTACCGGTATATCCATACGTAGAGAAACATATATTATAAAAGTATATAGAAGAGCACATAATCATATAGAAAGGTATACACAAGAGGTGAGAGAACCATCAAATATTTTTATTATACTTAAAACAATCACTTCTTATATTACATTCCATTACATAGTCATGTCTGTGTGTGTATTACATTATGTTCAGACCCTCTGAATGGAGAAAACTTCTGAGTTGGTTACATTATTTAATTGTCAGGTCAATCGAATCTAACTGTCTATTCGACTGACTTCCTTACCAACTACTCTAGTCGACTTGGTTATTTGACTGGTGGGTCTAGTCAGAAAAGATGACTAGCCCGTACAACATATCCCCCTTCCTCAATTCCTTGTTCATACCGAGCAAGAGGGGAGTGTGTCAAAATATAAAAAATTTCTACTATGTTCTTTTTTAGGATATTGGAAAATGAGAGAGAGAGAGAGAGAGAGAGAGAGAGAGAGAGAGAGAGAGAGAGAATATGTTGGTGTCGAATCCTGCTAGGATGTCTTTTATTCATATATTTTCTGATGGTTGCACTGGCTTCTCATTTGTATCTTGAGGAATCTCCCACTCATGTAATTTTACATCATTTGGTAGGGTGTTAATTTTTATGGAATACGTGATTCCTTGGAGTGATGACTGGTAGTTGGCATGATTGATTCGGAAGGTGCAGGATTGAAAAACTGAAAGTTTTGTTGGTAAGTTGAAGGTGCCTTCGACTGCTCTGTAGCTGACTGTGGTAACATTTTGAATGTTGTTTGATAAATTACCAGAGTCGAGTGTAACAAGTGCTTGGAGAATATTAACCACTCCTCCAATGAATATTGTGCTTATATCTCCATTTTCTTCATTTTCCCCAAAAATTCTAGCATATCCGTTAGGGACGCTTCATGTACCGAGGTTGAATACAGGTCAATATTTTTATTCATTTCTTCAGTTTTCTCTTTTATTTCATCGAGGTTCCTAGATTCTTGATCTATTACCATCTCATATTTGATTTCTTCTTTCATCCATTCTCTTTCTTGTCATGTTAGGTCTACCTCAATTACTTTTTCTTTTTTGATCTCATTGGATATAACCTATTTTGATTTTTCATTTGTGGTAAGAAGTTGGGCTATTCTCAAGTCAACAATTACATTTTTTTATGCTTGTGCTTGGAGTTTGTTGTAAGTGGAAGAAAAGTATGTTGTCTAGTTGTTTCTACGGGGCCATTTTTATGACCTTGGAAGGTGCGCTTGACACGGTCAAAATTTTCTTGTCATGCTTGGTCGAGTTGGTTTATCTTGTCAGTCAAAATCCTCTGGTCGAAGTGCCCGACCATGTTGGCTTCTGTTTTCTTGTCAACTTGATTAATATTTGGTATTTTGAGGCCATGCTTGCATTGTTGATGGTATTCTTGTTTGATTGAGGTATTTATTGTATGCTCACTCACTTGATATTTTCCTCGTTCACTTGATCTTTGAAACTTGCACTTGTGATTTCTTTCTTCAACTGGATGATGAATTTCTTTTTCAATTGATCGACTAGTGTGCTTGTTCAAGTAGTGACACAAGTCTCGTCTGGATACTAAACTTACTCTTAATTTATGTGTTTCTTCTCTAATTGTTTCCCACGGACTCTATTCTCTCCTCATGTTGAAATGTTATAGTCATGAATGAATGTGTTGAATCTATTCGACCGGTCATATAGCTTGTAGTAGACATGTTTTTGTACTTAGTGTTTTCTTTTAATCCTTTCATACATATTTATTTATTTTTTCTTTATTTTCTTTGTTTCATTTTTTGACTTGGGTTTTCGATCTAGTCAAGTCCTACTGGTGTCACCATGGAGGTTTTCACGAGTAGGGATTTAGGAGATTATGTATGATATTTTTTTAGTCGGGCCCCATTGATTAATTTCTTGAAAGGGTTCCCTTCTAGTGTTTTCAACTGTATTTCTCTTGAAGGTCGGATGTCCTTGACCATGTAGGGACCTAGCCATGTAGTATCTATCTTGCTTGGTTTAAATTTTACTCGACTTTCATATAGAAATACCAATTCTCCATTATTGATGTCTTTCTTCTTAATGTGTCGATCATGCCAAGATTTTTGTTGACTTTTCTAAATTTCCTGATGTTGTTGTGCTAGCATCCTTTCTTCTTATTTAAGTTGGTAGAAGTGTCATCCTGTATTCATAATGTGATCAAATTCCAAAATGGAAGCTATCTGAACTGCATTGGCACATAAATGTAGTGGGATCATTGCTTCTTGGTTGTAAACTAGTTTAAAGGGTGTTTGGTTGGTTGATCTTTTATATGTTGTTTTGTATGCCCATAGTATTGCTAGAACTTTGTTGTCTATGTCATCTTTTTCGATACCTCATATTTTCGTGAGGCCCTTATGTATGTTTTTTTAAAAGACTCGATGACCCCAATAGCTTGTGGGTGATATGCAGTTTTTCTTCATGGTCAATCATGAATTTTTTCAGTAATACTTTTATCATTAAGGGATATCCAAATTGGGTTACTATGTTTTCATAAATAAACTTTGTAGTTGTTTCCTTTGTACAGTTATCGACTGGTTCTACTTCTTCCCACTTTTTTAAATATTTGACGGTTATAATAATGTATTTTTCTCCCCATCGTTCTGCTCTTTTTGAGAAAGGACCGAAAAAATCAATAGCCAAGATTTCAAATGGTAAACTAGGTTTTATCGAGTGCAAGGAATTTTGTTATTCCATAATGGTCGGCCTAACCTTTGAAACTTGTCACATTTATTTACTTTTTCTTGACAATATTTATGTAAAGTCAGCCACCTGAGACCCTCTTGAAGGAATTTCCTAGCTATCGTGTCATCTTGAAAATTACCCCCTGATGAACCTA
>JZKD02S2308267.1:0-12663 GCA_000966675.3 Picea glauca | reverse complement strand
GGTTACTGAATGTGTTCTTCCTCTGTTGGAATAACTGTGTTGTCGAACACTTATGTGGCACCTGGTGTTGATCATGGCGTTTCTTGTACTTGGAATTGGAATTCTGTAAAATATCCTGAACCTGTTGGCGAATGTGCTGGATCTTCTCAATGAACCGGGTGGCTTTGTCAGCTTCAATTGCAATAGGCAATGATTTGATTGGGGTGGCTGCAAGGGGTAGTGTAACATCCATTGGACCCAATGGTTGGAATCCCAGCCCCACCTAAAAGGGGTTGTGGTTGGTTGAGCTATGGAGGGACCGGTTGTAGATATGTTGAACATAGGGAAGACTCTCATCCCATGTGCGAGGGCGCTTGGAATTGTACATGCACGGGATATGCACGATCATCCAATTGAGAACCTTAGTTTGGCCATCTCTTTGGGGGTGGAAGGCAGTGGATTTGGTGAGCTTGTTGTCCAGCGATGACCAGAGGCTCGACCATAATGTGCTGAGGAATCGACTGTCTCGATATGAGACAATGATTTGTTGGATTTCAAAATCTACCCATACTCGTTCAAAGAAGATCTTGGTAGTGTCCTCTGCTATGATTCTCTTCTTGCAAGCGGTCATAATCTCCATTTTGGAAAAGTAATCATCAACCACAAAAAACATTCATTTCCCCACTTGGTGGATAGAAGACCCAACATGTAGTCCATTGAGATGGATTCCCATGGCATGTCAGGAGTAGGAAGAGGGGTGCACAGGCCCTATTTCTTAGTGGTCATTTTGGCAATAGCGTAGGCAGTGCAGGACCTGATATACTTGTTGACATCCTCTTGAAGTTTTGTCCAGTAGAAATGTTTCTACAACAATGCCACTATGTTTTCAATGCCAAAGTGTCCTGCCACCTCACTGTAGTGGGCTTCCAAAATCATCTTCAATCGCTCACTTGATGGAATGTAGAGATGGCCCAGATGGCACAATAGTCCATCCTGAAGATGGAAATTAGCAACAATGGAGTTTTCACCCAACATTTGGTAGGTGGTGGAGAATTCAAGGTTTTTCTGATAGAGGTGAGGCCATCCAGAGGTCTTGTGGCTGCAAGAGTCTTTCACTATGGTAAGTGTCGTGACTAGAGGTTGGATGAGGAAATCAGTGACTCAGTTGGTACTTCCTCTTTTATACTTTATGTTGAGATGGAACTGCTACAAGTATGTGGACCACTTATTGTGGAGATCATTATGCAATTTGCCTTGTGTCTGCATGAACTGCAGTGGCTTATGATCAGTGTGGATGAATGTCTCCTTTCCAATAATGTAATGCCTCCACTGGCCGCAGGCTTGAAAAATGGAGTACATTTCTTTTTTGTAAGTAGGGTACTTACGGACAACATCTGAGAGTGTCTCACTATGATAGGCCATGGGGTGGTCATGTTGAGTGAAGACAACACCCACAACATAGTCTGAAGCATATATCTTGATCTCAAAGGGATGTTGCAAGTCTAGTAATGAAAGTACTAGGGTTGAGCACAAGAGCTGCTTCAAATCATCGAATGCTTGTTGTTGGGACAGGCCCCACACAAATTTTTCCTTACCACCACCCCTGGTTACTTGGATGAGGGCCCATGCAATATGGGAGAATCCCAACATGAACCTGCAATAGAAATTGGCAAGGCCAAGAAGCTCTGAAGTTCAATGAGTGTGGTTGGGGCTGGCCAGTCATGGATAACCTAGATCTGATCTAGATCCACATTCACATCATGTTGATCAATGGTGTATCCTAGGTAATGGACCATGTCCATGTCGAAGGAGAATTTTTCCAAGGTTGCATATAGCTTGTGTTGTTGTAGAGTGTGCAAAACCTGCTAAATATGTTGCAAGTGTTCTGCCAAAGTCTTGTCGTAGATGAGGATGTCATCTAGATACACCACTACAAAAGTATTGGTGAAAGATCACACAATATCATCCATCATCCTCATGAAATTTGTTGGAGAATTTGTCAAACCAAAGGGCATGACCAACCATTCAAAAATACCTTCTTTTGACTTGAAGGCGGTCTTCCATACATCTGTTTATTCTATTGGGACCTGGTGGTAGCCAGATTGCAAATCAATCTTACTAAAGTATTTGGCCCCCATGAGTTGATCAAGGAGGTCGTCAATTTGGGGAATCGGGTATCGGTTCCTGACTGTGATTTTATTTAGGGCCCGATAATCAATGTAGAGTCGTCATGTCTCGTCTTTCTTCTACACTAGCACTATTAGGCTCCCACAAGGCGATGAGTTGGAATGGATGTGCCCCTTGTGGAGAAGTTCTTGGATCTGCCACTTGATCTCCTCATTCTCTAACAAAGAGCAGTGGTAGACTGGCCCATTGGGTAATAGTGCATTGGGCATTAGATCAATGGGATGCTTGACCTGACAGTGCATAGGTACCCCGATAGGTGAAGAGAAAATATCTATGTATTCTTCCACGACCTTATCCACTTGCTTCTACTATGTGGAAAGGTCGGTCACGGAGGCCCTAGATGTGGCTGTGATATTTCACTCACTCTAAGAGAGAATCATGAAGAAGACAAACTTGCTAGTATGAGAGATGACCTTCCTACATTGCTTGGAAGAGATCAAGGAAATAAAACTAGGTGGGACTACCTCGGGTATCCTGTACAATTTCCTGTCCAAAGTAATAATAACACTGTGAGGCCTAGACTCATATACAGCTTGACATTTCCATAAATAAGGTTGTCCCAAAAGAACATTACAATCTTTGAGAGGAGAAACATCACACAATACCTCGTCTTTGAAGGGATTGATGTTGTATGACATGTGACACCGTTGGATGACACGAAGATCACTTCCTTGGTGGAGCCATCCAATGGTGTAGGGCTGCGGGTGTGCCATTGTTGGTAGGGATAGTCTCTTGATAACCTCTGCTGAGATGAGGTTCTTTTGGCTATCGCTATCAGCGACAAAGTGCAACAAGGTGCCTTTCACCCACATTTGTGAATGAAATAGGCGCTCGCCTTCCTCTGGCTCGTCTGATTTACTGGGCTAGATCTTGGTGGTAGAAACAGTGGCACTGGGTTTCGTGTCAATGATCTGTCTCCCCCTTTATGGTTCTAACTTAGATTCAAAACCTGCATCTTATTCACAGGATTTCACCTCATCCACCATTGACTGCTTTGAATAGAAATCAACAATGTTATGCCAAGGGCTCTTATGGAAGTCGCACCACTTCTCGGTATCTTTATTTGTCTTTCTGGTGTCCTTCTTTGCTTCTGGTTTAGAATGGTTGTCCTGAGGTTTTTCATCTTTTCTTTGTCCTTTGTTTTGTGGGTTTGTCCCACCCTTTCCTTTATTTTTCTATGAGGGCTTCCTAGGTCCAAATTTCCACATCTTTTGTTTAAGCTTCTGCTTGATCTTGACAACATATCAATAGGCCACGCCCAAGGACGAGATGTCTAGAAAATCCATTTTTGTCTGGATGTATCTATGAATACCACTACGATACAGGAGCACCATATTTCTCTAAGAATCCTTGATATCCACCTTGGTGTGCAAGGTGTGGAAGATATTTTTGAATTTTGGCATTGCTTGGTCTCTTTCCTACCGCAGTGTGGTCCATTTTGTATACAGGTCTTCATAACTTCCAACAGGGTAGTATTGTTCCTTAACAACATCCCTGAAGGATTCCTAGGTGACTGCGACTATTAATAATGAGGTTTCCTATGTTTCCTTTTTCTCACATAAAGTTTCCCACCAACCTTTGACATGGGGAATGACTTTGAGGAGCGCAAAAGTAATCTTTTCTCTATTCGAAAAGTTATGGACAGAAAAATAACCTTCTAGTAGATTCAATCATTTTTCTATAGCATCTNGCTTGACCTGACAGTGCATAGGTACCCCGATAGGTGAAGAGAAAATATCTATGTATTCTTCCACGACCTTATCCACTTGCTTCTACTATGTGGAAAGGTCGGTCACGGAGGCCCTGGATTTGGCTGCAATATTTCACTCACTCTAAGAGAGAATCATGAATAAGACAAACTCGCTAGTATGAGAGATGACCTTCCTACATTGCTTGGAAGAGATCAAGGAAATAAAACTAGGTGGGACTACCTCGAGTATCCTGTACAATTTCCTGTCCAAAGTAATAATAACACTGTGAGGCCTAGACTCATATACAGCATGACATTTCCATAAATAAGGTTGTCCCAAAAGAACATTACAAACTTTGAGAGGAGAAACATCACACAATACCTCGTCTTTGAAGGGCTTGATGTTGTATGACATGTGACACCGTTGGATGACACGAAGATCACTTCCTTGGTGGAGCCATCCAATGGTGTAGGGCTGCGGGTGTGCCATTGTCGGTAGGGATAGTCTCTTGATAACCTCTGTTGAGATGAGGTTCTTCTGGCTATCGCTATCAGCGACGAAGTGCAACAAAGTGCCTTTCACCCACATTTGTGAATGAAATAGGTGCTCACCTTCCTCTGGTTCGTCTGGTTTACTGGGCTAGATCTTGGTGGTAGAAACGGTGGCACTGGGTTCCGTGTCAATGATCTGTCTCCCCCTTTATGGTTCTGACTTAGATTCAAAACCTGCATCTAATTCACAGGCTTTCACCTCATCCACCATTGACTGCTTTGAGTAGCAATCAACAATGTTATGCCAAGGGCTCTTATGGAAGTCGCACCACTTCTCGGTATCTTTATTTGTCTTTCTGGTGTCCTTCTTTGCTTCTGGTTTAGAATGGTTGTCCTGAGGTTTTTCATCTTTTCTTTGTCCTTTGTTTTGTGGGTTTGTCCCACCCTTTCCTTTATTTTTCTATGAGGGCTTCCTAGGTCCAAATTTCCACATCTTTTGTTTAAGCTTCTGCTTGATCTTGACAACATATCAATAGGCCACGCCCAAGGACGAGATGTCTAGAAAATCCATTTTTGTCTGGATGTATCTATGAATACCACTACGATACAGGAGCACCATATTTCTCTAAGAATCCTTGATATCCACCTTGGTGTGCAAGGTGTGGAAGATATTTTTGAATTTTGGCATTGCTTGGTCTCTTTCCTACCGCAGTGTGGTCCATTTTGTATACAGGTCTTCATAACTTCCAACAGGGTAGTATTGTTCCTTAACAACATCCCTGAAGGATTCCTAGGTGACTGCGACTATTAATAATGAGGTTTCCTATGTTTCCTTTTTCTCACATAAAGTTTCCCACCAACCTTTGACATGGGGAATGACTTTGAGGAGCGCAAAAGTAATCTTTTCTCTATTCGAAAAGTTATGGACAGAAAAATAACCTTCTAGTAGATTCAATCATTTTTCTATAGCATCTATGTCTATATGAAATTGAAATATAGGAATATAAAAGTTGATTTGTACCTTGAAGGGGGTGGCACCTCCGCTCAAGGAAAATGTTTCACCTGTTGGTACCCGCCGAAGGATTTGCACAAAACTATCCATCATCTCGTTCCTCTGTTGCATGAGGGATTCCTCGAGCAACATTTTGAAAGGATATCATGTCCCTCTGTATTTATTTTCTCCCACCATGAGAGGTTTCTTGGGCGTGTGAGATATTTTTTCCTCAAGAGAAACAAGATCAAGACCCAATTCTTTGTACCCTGACCTCATCGGGGACATGCATTAATAACGATAAGGAGAAAACCGCTCTGATACCACTAATCCAGATTTTATGAGCAGAATGAAATGAATACAGATTATTATTATGCTTAACACAAAATAACAAAGATACGGTAAAATTGGCTTCTATTCAATATGAGAATATGTTGAAACTGTAAAATGCAGCAGACAACAAGCTTGCTAGAATGGTGGTGGCTTATCTCTAAGAAGAGATGTGACGGTTGTGCTCATTCAAAAGAAGATGATTACAATGAGGCTCTCCCAACCTTTTTTATAATAAATAGGAATTACAAAACCATAGACATCCAAAAACCTAACACTAGGAGATGAAGCCCCAAAATTCATGTGGGCCTCGTTGGGGTAAGCTAGTACATCAACTTTCCGAGGTCGTAACTTTTGCCTACGATATTCATTTTAGGCACACAATAGCCCGTTGGAAAGGTATATCTGAGGACTGCACATGCTTCCATTAGATTCTAACTCAATTATCTTTTGACTGTGGCGAGTCCTAAAAACATTGTTTAGGGCCTCAAAATGGCCCCAGAAGTCGGGGACTCGAAATCTAGGAAAAAACTACCAAACTAGAAAACTGCCAAAAAGTACCATTTGGAATAGGTGGGAGGCCACCAACATCCATTTGGATAAGATATTAAGTTTCAAGTCGAAGTCGAGCCCATATTAAATTTAATTTTTCCTTTTTTATATAGTTTGTTGGGGACTTGTTTTTTCTGTGAAATTTTTTATCTCTCTTGTTGCTTTGTTTAACCGTGCTTCTTCAGGTTTGAATTCGAAGTATTAAAGGAAGTTATTTTTCATTTCATTCCAGTAGAATGTATGTCCACATTCTTCCTCAATTTTATACCATTTGTGGGGTATGCCATCCAATGTGTTTGGAAACATGTGAGGCCATACCCTTTCATCTCAATAGCCTACTTTCTTCCATTCTTTCTCACATTGTTGGATGTGAGCAACTAGGTCGAACCCGAGTTTGAACCTCGGGATGTCTATATTGGATGATAGTATTTTCCTACCAAATATTTATACAAATTAAAGTGTAGCAGAGTTCCATTTCTGTAGTCGAGGTGCATGCGTCTCCCACCATCGGGTTGGTTGGCATGTAAATGATTTGACTAGACTCTGTACTCTTCCATGTTCCTTGAATGAATTAGAAACTTCATAGACATGCATTGATGGAGAGTTCCTTTCACTAAATCATAGATTTTTCTTCATGTGTGCATGTATCGAAATTAGTGTTGGTGTATGCTTGAGATTTCTTTCATCCACAATAGGTATTGCTTGTACTGAGAAGCATGATTTGGATCATCGTATTGGTATTGATTCTATCAACCAACAGTCTTTTGCTTGTGATTCGTAGTTTTCCATTTTCCAATTGTATAGTTCTATATCTGAGTTTTGGCCTATTGACAATGGAGACCCAAGTAATATTTCTCCTTCACTATTGAGTTTTATGTTATTATTATGCTCATTATTGAATTGATATATTCGACAAGCTTCATGTGTTTCATCCCATGTCTCGACCCAATGTTTTCCTTCCTTTGGATCAAGGGGGGTTATGATTTTTTAGCCACTTCCTTTTAACTTGATTATATCTCTTTAGAGAGATATTGTGGTCTTCATGTTCTGACCCCAAGGTCATCCGAATAATGCAAGGTAGACAGGGAGTCCTTTGACCAGGTTGATTACTTCAAAGTTGAATCTCGTCGAGATTCATATTATATATGTTATTACACTTTTCAGTGTACCTATTGGATCAATAAACCTCTAATATGATAACTTCAAGAAATTGATTGTAGGACGCAGAGGTGGCTTCCCAATTCGAACCCATGTTTCTCTAGGAAGAATATTTACTTGGGACTCAAAGTCAACTACGACTTGTTTGATCAAATTTATGTCTATTTCAAGGTCTAGTTGAGAGCATAAATCATTTGTTTATGCTTCTTTTGATAACTTGAACATAATTTTTATTTGTCTTTTTCCTCTTTATATTCCCTCAAGATTCTCAATATATCAATCAATTGATTGACTAACTATTTCTCTTTCAATAGTTGGAGGAATTCGTCTAGCGCAGTTTCTGAGATGTTCTCATGTTTTCCCTTGTTGGTTTTGTCTTGGTCGATGCTTCTAAATAAATTCATTGATTCCCTCATTAGTTTGTCTTCGTGTTTTAGGTAGGGATATGTAGTTTGACCACAATTCTACCGATTTGGTGGTTCTAGAAAAATGTCCTCGCCAGCTCCCGAGCGTGTTACTACATGGAGGTTCTTTGAATTCAAAATGTCTTGTTTTGGCATTGTATGTAAAATATTTACATTTATTTTATTCATCAATTTTTCTAGTATTGTTGGATAGTCTTCGAGTGAGTGGTCTATCACTCCACAAATATTATAGAACTTGAGATCATTTATGTCTTTGACTAGACAATATTGACTGATGTGTTCATCCTTCCAATAGTTGAAGTAGTAGTATCATCATCGACATCCTCCTCTATCAAAGTTTATTCTTCCTCCTCATCCACATCCTTGGTATCCTCCTCAGCGTCAACCTATGTATCCATTTCCACCTTGGTCGACGTTCTGGTTGACTGTCTGTGTGTGATATACCGAGTGAATGTATGTTCATTTTTTTCCATTCAGCTGAAATTCTTGAGTTGAGTTATTATTCTCCTCTCATATGTGACACCACTTTGGGTGCACATTTCTTAGGTTGTGTGGGAAGTCCCTTTTGGAGTNAATCAACAATGTTATGCCAAGGGCTCTTATGGAAGTCGCACCACTTCTCGGTATCTTTATTTGTCTTTCTGGTGTCCTTCTTTGCTTCTGGTTTAGAATGGTTGTCCTGAGGTTTTTCATCTTTTCTTTGTCCTTTGTTTTGTGGGTTTGTCCCACCCTTTCCTTTATTTTTCTATGAGGGCTTCCTAGGTCCAAATTTCCACATCTTTTGTTTAAGCTTCTGCTTGATCTTGACAACATATCAATAGGCCACGCCCAAGGACGAGATGTCTAGAAAATCCATTTTTGTCTGGATGTATCTATGAATACCACTACGATACAGGAGCACCATATTTCTCTAAGAATCCTTGATATCCACCTTGGTGTGCAAGGTGTGGAAGATATTTTTGAATTTTGGCATTGCTTGGTCTCTTTCCTACCGCAGTGTGGTCCATTTTGTATACAGGTCTTCATAACTTCCAACAGGGTAGTATTGTTCCTTAACAACATCCCTGAAGGATTCCTAGGTGACTGCGACTATTAATAATGAGGTTTCCTATGTTTCCTTTTTCTCACATAAAGTTTCCCACCAACCTTTGACATGGGGAATGACTTTGAGGAGCGCAAAAGTAATCTTTTCTCTATTCGAAAAGTTATGGACAGAAAAATAACCTTCTAGTAGATTCAATCATTTTTCTATAGCATCTGTGTCTATATGACATTGAAATATAGGAATATAAAAGTTGATTTGTACCTTGAAGGGGGCGGCACCTCCACTCAAGGAAGATGTTTCACCTGTTGCTACCCGCCGAAGGATTTGCACAAAACTATCCATCATCTCGTTCCTCTGTTGCGTGAGGGATTCCTCAAGCAACATTTTGAAAGGATATCATGTCCCTCTATATTTATTTTCTCCCACCATGAGATGTTTCTTGGGCGTGTGAGATATGTTTTCCTCAAGAGAAACAAGATCAAGACCCAATTCTTTGTACCCTGACCTCATCGGGGACATGCATTAATAATGATAAGGAGAAAACCGCTCTGATACCACTAATCCAGATTTTATGAGCAGAATGAAATGAATACAGATTATTATTATGCTTAACACAAAATAACAAAGATACAGTAAAATTGGCTTCTATTCAATACGAGAATATGTTGAAACTGTAAAATGCAGCAGAGAACAAGCTTGTTAGAATGGTGGTGGCTTATCTCTAAGAAGAGATGTGACGGTTGTGCTCATTCAAAAGAAGATGATTACAATGAGGCTCTCCCAACCTTTTTTATAATAAATAGGAATTACAAAACCATAGACATCCAAAAACCTAACACTAGGAGATGAAGCCCCAAAATTCATGTGGGCCTCGTTGGGGTAAGCTAGTACATCAACTTTCCGAGGTCGTAACTTTTGCCTACGATATTCATTTTAGGCACACAATAGCCCGTTGGAAAGGTATATCTGAGGACTGCACATGCTTCCATTAGATTCTAACTCAATTATCTTTTGACTGTGGCGAGTCCTAAAAACATTGTTTAGGGCCTCAAAATGGCCCCAGAAGTCGGGGACTCGAAATCTAGGAAAAAACTACCAAACTAGAAAACTGCCAAAAAGTACCATTTGGAATAGGTGGGAGGCCACCAACATCCATTTGGATAAGATATTAAGTTTCAAGTCGAAGTCGAGCCCATATTAAATTTAATTTTTCCTTTTTTATATAGTTTGTTGGGGACTTGTTTTTTCTGTGAAATTTTTTATCTCTCTTGTTGCTTTGTTTAACCGTGCTTCTTCAGGTTTGAATTCGAAGTATTAAAGGAAGTTATTTTTCATTTCATTCCAGTAGAATGTATGTCCACATTCTTCCTCAATTTTATACCATTTGTGGGGTATGCCATCCAATGTGTTTGGAAACATGTGAGGCCATACCCTTTCATCTCAATAGCCTACTTTCTTCCATTCTTTCTCACATTGTTGGATGTGAGCAACTAGGTCGAACCCGAGTTTGAACCTCGGGATGTCTATATTGGATGATAGTATTTTCCTACCAAATATTTATACAAATTAAAGTGTAGCAGAGTTCCATTTCTGTAGTCGAGGTGCATGCGTCTCCCACCATCGGGTTGGTTGGCATGTAAATGATTTGACTAGACTCTGTACTCTTCCATGTTCCTTGAATGAATTAGAAACTTCATAGACATGCATTGATGGAGAGTTCCTTTCACTAAATCATAGATTTTTCTTCATGTGTGCATGTATCGAAATTAGTGTTGGTGTATGCTTGAGATTTCTTTCATCCACAATAGGTATTGCTTGTACTGAGAAGCATGATTTGGATCATCGTATTGGTATTGATTCTATCAACCAACAGTCTTTTGCTTGTGATTCGTAGTTTTCCATTTTCCAATTGTATAGTTCTATATCTGAGTTTTGGCCTATTGACAATGGAGACCCAAGTAATATTTCTCCTTCACTATTGAGTTTTATGTTATTATTATGCTCATTATTGAATTGATATATTCGACAAGCTTCATGTGTTTCATCCCATGTCTCGACCCAATGTTTTCCTTCCTTTGGATCAAGGGGGGTTATGATTTTTTAGCCACTTCCTTTTAACTTGATTATATCTCTTTAGAGAGATATTGTGGTCTTCATGTTCTGACCCCAAGGTCATCCGAATAATGCAAGGTAGACAGGGAGTCCTTTGACCAGGTTGATTACTTCAAAGTTGAATCTCGTCGAGATTCATATTATATATGTTATTACACTTTTCAGTGTACCTATTGGATCAATAAACCTCTAATATGATAACTTCAAGAAATTGATTGTAGGACGCAGAGGTGGCTTCCCAATTCGAACCCATGTTTCTCTAGGAAGAATATTTACTTGGGACTCAAAGTCAACTACGACTTGTTTGATCAAATTTATGTCTATTTCAAGGTCTAGTTGAGAGCATAAATCATTTGTTTATGCTTCTTTTGATAACTTGAACATAATTTTTATTTGTCTTTTTCCTCTTTATATTCCCTCAAGATTCTCAATATATCAATCAATTGATTGACTAACTATTTCTCTTTCAATAGTTGGAGGAATTCGTCTAGCGCAGTTTCTGAGATGTTCTCATGTTTTCCCTTGTTGGTTTTGTCTTGGTCGATGCTTCTAAATAAATTCATTGATTCCCTCATTAGTTTGTCTTCGTGTTTTAGGTAGGGATATGTAGTTTGACCACAATTCTACCGATTTGGTGGTTCTAGAAAAATGTCCTCGCCAGCTCCCGAGCGTGTTACTACATGGAGGTTCTTTGAATTCAAAATGTCTTGTTTTGGCATTGTATGTAAAATATTTACATTTATTTTATTCATCAATTTTTCTAGTATTGTTGGATAGTCTTCGAGTGAGTGGTCTATCACTCCACAAATATTATAGAACTTGAGATCATTTATGTCTTTGACTAGACAATATTGACTGATGTGTTCATCCTTCCAATAGTTGAAGTAGTAGTATCATCATCGACATCCTCCTCTATCAAAGTTTATTCTTCCTCCTCATCCACATCCTTGGTATCCTCCTCAGCGTCAACCTATGTATCCATTTCCACCTTGGTCGACGTTCTGGTTGACTGTCTGTGTGTGATATACCGAGTGAATGTATGTTCATTTTTTTCCATTCAGCTGAAATTCTTGAGTTGAGTTATTATTCTCCTCTCATATGTGACACCACTTTGGGTGCACATTTCTTAGGTTGTGTGGGAAGTCCCTTTTGGAGTTATTTGTCACCCCTTCACATATATCGCAAAATGTTTCAATCTGAATTTGATAGACTATAGGGTTCAGTACATTGTTGAACTTGTAATAGTATTTTGTGTGGACTTCGTTCGGACAGATTGTGCACCATAATTCATTGTGGGAGATTGGCATGTTCTTAATTCATTTATGTAATACCACAAGTTTTTATTCTAGTCATTTTTCAATGCCCAATGAAGTCGAAATTCCTTCATCATCCATTTCTATTCGTTGTTTTTTTTGTTGATTAAGGTTGGTTGTCATTGATGTCAAACCTTGAAGAAAGACCCATAGCATAAAGGTTTGGGTAATGGACCCAATATTGTTTGATGTAAATATGACTCATTATTGTTTTTTCATTGTTGATAAGAAGTAAATATGTATGAACTCCAAAGTGGTCCCCTTATGGTGAAATCCCTCACGGGAAGAAGCTTTGTGGAGTAAGAGAACCCATGCAATTGTGGAATAATGAGATGAAGGAAAGTGAATTTGTCAAGGAAAATATCCTAGATGGATAGTGTTTGTCATGT
>JZKD02S2308233.1:403546-421367 GCA_000966675.3 Picea glauca | reverse complement strand
ATACCCAACCCATTGTATTAAATTCTGTGAACTAGGTGTGATATTTTCATATAGGGTGACATCATTCCAAAAGGGACAGTCCACCCAAAACTAGAGTGCCTCCAAACTAAAGAAATAAAAATACCAAGAACATTGGGCTTGTAGAATCCCAAAACCAAAGGCTACAAACACACAAAGAAAAAGGAAAACAATCTTCAAATTCACCAATCTAGAAGAAAGGGCCAACATGGAGAGAACTATTGCATAATCCCATTGATGACTAATAAATAAGGGAGGTGTCCCACAAGCCTTCATGTTCTCCACACAATGAGTTGTCATTATCCCACCTCAACTAGAATATAAGACCAAAACACATTCAAAATTACAGTTCTCCACCAAGTCAAGCATGTGTGAAGGGGGATTAGGGATATTTTTGTTTATTGAAAATATTTGGTAGTGGTGTTATTGCATGATTGACATGTGTCTCATTAAATTGAAGGTAACTTCCATTGAGTGCATGAAAATACTTAGGGTATAGTTTGATAGATAATGAACCATTATCCCTTAAGACCCCCATTTTCAATCTAGTAGCTTCATTAGAAAGAGAGTCGGTGACCGTATTGTTCTCCCTTAGGACCTAGAAAAAGGTTGTTTTGTAAAACCTAGAGGCCTCTTGAGAAACTTGAGCCAAAATTGGCACAAGCTTGTAATCACTTGGAAGGGATTTTTTATTCATCAATTGGATGATGATGTTTGAATCACCTAACAATGTGAGGGAATGGAGAGGATGATAAGTGTCCTTCTTGGTCCTTGTAACAATGAATATGCTTTAGCTTGATTGTTAGAGAAAATTCCGAGTCCCCATGCGTAGGATAGTTCATTTTTTCCTTTGGGATCAATGAGGATTCCCCCCATCCCTGGCACCCCTATCATAATGCAATTTTAATATATATCATACAACTTTATTTAAATTAATAAAATTTGAATTCAAGATTTAAGGTAGAGTGTTGCATCAACTAGAAGTGGATTAGGAAAATGCACATTAGGCCATAAGAGAGCGCTTCTGAAGGAAACCAAAAGTGTATGATTGAAGTATTAGCCTTGTCTACAATATTGTGCCATACTGTCCAAATCAATCTCCAAATTCCCACAACAAATCTACCAACATAACAAAAACCCTAATTTGGCATGTTTTGACCAAAATGCACACCCAAGCCTCATTAAAGCTCCAAGTTTTAGTTTTCAAATTGCTAAGTTTTACTTACATATTTCCTCCCATGTTTACATTGTTAGATTTCCAACTTCAAGGCAAAATATTATCATTTTTCAAAAACACTACAAAAATATTGAATTTCACAAAGTGTAAATCAAGTTTGAGTAACTCACAAAACTGAATGCAGGGCATAAAAAAAACATGTTGGAGGAAAAAATTGCTAGACTGAATTAAATTCATTTCCTAACAAGGGCCTAGATTACATATTTCCAGGATCCATTTCTATCAACATATGTTTTTCTCTGATCATTCATTTTTCATGAAATGCACTAAAATTCAATCATTTTTCAATAAATGCACTAAAATGCATGTAGAGGGTAGGTTAAGGACTTAAATGAGTTTTTGAAAATTAGTATGGATTATTTATGAGATAACACATTACTATACTACATTTCTTACCTTATGGACTACTTCTCAAATTAATCATTGTGCTTGTTTTTATTAAAAGTATGGCTATATTACAATGTGGCATGTCATGCATGTATCTATTATATGCATTTTTTGATGGATACTATAGATCACAAGCCCTTTCCATTAGAAGTTGTGGCACAAGAACTTGCTATAGTTGTTCAACATGAAGAATGAAGATGAATTAAGCCATGCAAAAGATGATCTAGATATGTTTCAACAAAAGATCTTTTTTCATGGATATTGGGCATAAGAACAAGAGAGGGATTTGAAAGCTTGGGATGAAGAATAGAAAAGGGCTTTGAAAGCTAAAGAAAAATGTCAAACAACAACTAGACTAAAAAAAAGGACTTGTATAGAGTCAAAATAAATAACAAGCCAAGAGGAGATGAATCACCCAATGCTAATTTTAGTGTGTTCTTATCAAATGATAGGCCTTTACTTTATGAACTTTGACCTCAGTCAACTATGAAT
This sequence comes from Picea glauca, assembly GCA_000966675.3. Classification (NCBI taxonomy): domain Eukaryota; kingdom Viridiplantae; phylum Streptophyta; class Pinopsida; order Pinales; family Pinaceae; genus Picea; species Picea glauca. The sequence goes on along the minus strand of JZKD02S2308233.1, from coordinate 419,233 downwards.
TATTTTAGTGGCAATGTCCCGGATTTTGATATAGTTGCTTCTCTTATAAAATGAGAGAATGGTTCACAATAAATTGTTTCATATAAAATTATTGTGGATAGTCACACGAGAAATCTGGAGGTGGCATGATTAGAGCCCTGTGTTGATGATCAAAATATTTAAATTTTTTGTACAAATGATTCATGGACCACACACATAATCAATATTGTTCTTGCACATATGGTCTTTGTAGATGAATAACATAAGATTTTGTTTTTCTTCTACTTAATATGGTCTTTGTAGATGGATAATGTAATATTTTACTACACCATCCCTCATTATTTGAACTAAATTACAATTGTCTTAGATTAAATTTTATCTTGCGAGAATGAGATTCCAATGGAATCATTAAAAGAGGGATTTATATTGTATCTAATTTGGATGTGAATCCATCATTGAATGATGGTTTTTTTGTGAAGATTGATGGTAAAAGATTCATTGTCTTGGATGGGCTTCATTACATACCACAAATCCATTTGATTTAACCATCAATTCAGGTATGTATGTCGACATAAATTATGAAAATTTAGACAATTTTTCTAGAGAGGAATCATTGTCCCATCCCATATATTATTGAAGTGTTGGACTATTTAGTCGATGTTTCCTTTGATAAAACATTCAGTTGGGTGAGAATATTGGAAGGTAAAGAGCATGATATTGGTAGAGGATACCAAACCAAACACATGTGCATTTTCATAAGCAAGAGGTCTTTTACAAACGGAAAAATTTGTTGATACTGTTACATATCATGAATGGTATGTATTTCTCAATACTTTAATTTTTTTTTTAACTATTATTTGAAATTGTATTCATACTTTGTGATGTTAATTGTATGGTTATTCATTATAGGAACTATCATTGTTTTTTTATTGATAACCCTATCGAAGATGGTTGCCAACCACTTGAGAAGGGGACTTGTTTTTTTTTTTTTTTTGCCATGAATAATGGAGATCATACTATGTTTCAAATTATTGTAACAAAATACAATAACGAAGTTGTTGTTGTCAGATTATCTGCCTCTAGGGAATATGGAAGTAAAGATGCAATAGGGTCTTCTTATCTTGGAATTTTGTTGCCACATCAAGAATCATCACAACATTTATATTATCTCATACAAAGTGTAAAATCACTTAAAATCTTAAAATACAATACATAGTGGAACATATGTGGAGATTCCATGTTCATGAGAAAGTTGGGGAAAAGATTGAACTTATTGTTGTGTATTCTATACATCCTAGGATTGTGAAGAAGAAGGATTCATTGGAGTTCACTGTGAAAGGATATACATATCTTAATAAGGTTTTTCTCTATACATGGAAAAAATTTCTAGATTGGTTCTAGCTAAGTTCATATTCAAGTCAGCAATTAGTACGACTTGCTAGTAAATGGTGAGTGGGACAAAATTCAAATTTTGTTATTTTTGCAATAGCATAAAACCTATTCTTTTTGTATATTTATTTTGGGATACCCACCAATGGGATCATGTGCATTATTTTTATGGATTAGGATTGAGGATTGGATTACCCAATTTGTAGTTATATACAATAACCTTTGAATTTATTGTTGTGTATTCTATACATCCTAGGATTGTGAAGAAGAAGAATTCATTGTAATTCATTGTGGAAGGATATAAAAATCTTAATAAGGTTGTTTTGTGTACATGGAAAAAATTTCTAGATTGGTTCTAGCCAACTTCATATTCAAGTCAACAATTAGTACAACTTGCTAGTAAATGGTGAGTGGGACAAAATTCAAATTTTGTTATTTGTACAATAGCATAAAATCTCTTGTTTTTGTAGATTTATCTTGGGATACCCACCTATAGGATCATGTGAATTATTGTTATGGATTAGGATTGACGACTGGAGTACCCAATTTGAAGTTGTATACAATAACCTTTGCATTCAAAACTTGTTATTAGTATATGAAGATCATAGTCATTTTGTTCATTTGCTTGAGATATGTGTTTYTGTATTTCTAGTTGTATTGGTATTGCTATATGTATTATGATATTTAAKTCTAKAAATGGGAAAACTACCTTAACAATCATTCTTGCATCATCATAAACTTAATCCTATGTGTACATATGACATGGAGTCCTTGTTGGAATTACAAGTTAAATTATAAACTCATTTAGTTACAGAATGCACATTATATATCCCTAATTTTATATAGACTCAATAAAATGCAACCCCTTCCCTAAATATGCACACCTAAAGGGTTGGTATGCAAATTTGACATGTCATATTCCAAGGAACATCATTTAACATGCATGAAAAGTGCTCAAAATTTTGAGTGTTTACTTAAAAAACGTAATTATATGTGTAAAACGAGGTACCCAAAACAATATGGCATGGCTATGTAAAATGCATCCCAAACCTCACAAATGCACTCCAGATGAAATATGAAAATATCTAGATGTACTATCTTAGATGTCGAACCATCCTACATTTTCAGAATTAACACTATAGTGCCTAAATACACTAATAGAGATGACAAATGAATATTTCCTTGTTTTTGTCAATTCAAGAACTGCACACAAGTTTTTAGAAAAAATATATTAAATTAAATTAAAATAAAAAAAATACACGCCCAAGAAAACAATGCACTCTAGGTATGGAATAAAGCATGAAATTAATGTATTGTAATGTTCTCGATCTTCCCACATGCTTAGGTTTCATTTCATTGACCTAAAAATGTATGTTGTTCCAAAATGAAAAATATTTTGCTAGTAACAAGAAATATAGTCCAGCAATAGAAAAATGAATGCCCCAGTATGCACCAATTTTTTTTATGTAGGATCATCCATGGCTTAGACCACAATCCTCCACAAATCAAAATATTTGTTTTTTTGGCATTTAGATTTAGGCTTGTATTGTGATCTTCTTTGTTTAGCATAAATTGAGAACAACATTGGTTGTTGAGGTCTAGCATGAAATACAGCCATATGGAGAGGTCCAAGATATCTTAATACATAATGTCCATATTTCATGTCCTAATTTGAATAAATTTTCTAGCCCCTGTGTGCATTTTCATAACCAATGATGCATTTCTAGAGCTAGTGAAAAACGTGTAAATCAAACGAAATGCATATTAAAGGCTTAATAATTTGTAGATGCAGGATATTTTTGAGAACTTGATCATATGGGGTTATAGTCCACTTGAGATAATTCATGCATAAACCATCATATTTAACCATAGGTGATTGTGTAATGTCAAGTCTCCATCTTTCTAAGCCACTCTAGCTTGATTTGTCCTCCGGTGTAATGTGGCAATTTTGTGGTATTTTTGCACAAAAATAACATTTTTTATTTAAAGTGGAAATATAAAAATGTATATAGATAAATAATGTTCTAAGGAACACTACGAAATTTTTAAATTGATATTTTAAACTTTAAAAATCTTAGGCATGCATTTTGGTAGAAACAAGTTAAAACATGCAAAAACAATGAAATAGCTAAATTGACAAATTGCACCTAGAGATTAGTTTTGAAAATATGTGACATGCACTTTGTAGGCAATGTCAATTCATCCATGTTATTTGGTATTCTACATGGAAATCATTTAAGAGTGTCCTATGTGAATTTTTCTAACCCCTCTTGGGATGAATTGAAGTCTGTTTATTTTACCAAATTTCAAATTTTAACAACAATGAGCATTTTAATCAACTAGAATGCATTTTTAAGCTTACAGAAAGATATGTTATGGACGGTGGCATGTCTTCCATGCCTCAAAAACCTTCAAAAGTGCATTTATAATGCAAGGAGTGAATTTTATTTATATTATGCATGTATTCTACTTTTCTCTATGAAGAGCAATGACGTAACCAGTTATAGATTGATCCATTTTGGGTCTTTAGCTACCATGAAGTTCCCCAATCTTGTGAGTAAGATCAAAGAAACAATATAGGTCATGGATTTATCCAAATATCCTTTTATGAAGAAAAAATACAACACACCTCATATTTGAGGAAATGGAGGTTCAAATTCTTCCAAAAGACTACATCCATGACTGTTGGCTCCTACAAACTAAGAAACGAACACATTGCAAAGAAAATCAAGCAATAATAACAAGAAAAATTAAAATTAAAAATAGATTTTTTAACAATTGAAAGAATATTAAAAGAAACCCTACAAGATAGGTATTTTCATACATCCTCGGCATTGTTCCTTCATGAATAATAATGTACTATTACATGTGTATCTATCACCATGCCTACATCATTAGAAATATAGTTATTCTCTTTTCTTTTTTTCTATTGTTCTTTTTTTTGTATTGTTCATATATTATGATGTCATTTGTTATCCCATTTTTATCTTTTGAACACATGTTCAAGAATTTTTCCATGTCTAAGTATGGCTTAAAAAAGGGTTATCATTCAAAATGTATAAGACATTGTACTTCATGTGCAACTTCAATGACCCCAATTCTTTATGTATGACAATAGCAATATAGCTAATCTATTTTTTCTTTTCATTATTGTTGTTCAAATATTTTATCATAATTTATTATTTGTATTTGTATTTTTCCAAGACCTTCTTTTCCTATTTTTGAGTTTTTATGTGCTTAATATAGCTTGGAAAAGGGTTACATGAACAATGCATAGGCTATTGTAATTCTAATGTGCAAAACGTTACCCCAATTCTTTCTTTATGCCATATTGTAGGTTCTCAATACCAGAATATTTAAGTTAATGTCCAATTCAAGAGATGTTTGTATTGCTTTAATACCATAATCTTGTTTCAAATCTCACCCAATCGAATCTCGAGGTGAACGTTGAACCATTATGATGTTATTCATTTATAATATTTTCAATAATGTCTCTACCATTGTATATTATTTTCCATTCCTATGAAACAATTGAAGTCTTGTTTCTCCAACCCACTACTACAATACAAGGTTTTATTGTGATAGATTTGCATCAGAGATGCCTTGTTAACATTGTCTAAGATGCATTACCTATGCCATGGGTTTCTTGGTATGGATCAGAATTTGCATCATTTTGTGTCATATTTTGTGTTGTCCTCCATAGCTAAATTCAAAGCTCACATTGACACATGTCACCTTGGATCATATTTGTGTCATTTTGCATCAAAATGTTGCATCAATATGTGTCATAGTTGCGTCACATTAATATAATTGTGACAAAGGTTTTTTCATCTTAGGTCTTACGCTGCCTTATATTTAATTTGGATCTTAATGTGTATTTGTGCGTTTGATACACCTTGTGATGTTGGTTTTATGACTTGTGTATAAGGATTAAATGCATGGATTTCGATGCAAGGATTAGCTAAATAGGTTGGGTGCTTGGGATCGATGTCTAGGTTGGGTCATTTCATGATTGTTTCAAATAATCATGTTTATGTAAACGGAATTACTAAAATTGTCAACAAATCATTGGGAGGTAAAATTGTGCATACCATATATCTTTGGAAAGATTTCATAGAGTGTTAAATGGTGGAAGCATATATTATATGTAAAGTAGAGGTGCTTGGTGACAATTTTTAATCATTGATAATAAACCTCCTCACAATTATCCTAAAAAACCATGTTTATGTACTCAATATTGAAAAATATGCCAACGAATCACTAGGGAGAATCCATGCATATCATATATCATTGAAAAAAAAATTAGAGTACAAAATGGTGGAAGCATCAATTATGCAAAAAAATATGTTTGCGGTGACACATTTTAATCCTTGAAAACAAATTCAAGTTCCGAAAATCCATTATCTTCCCTCCATTTTTGGGGGTGATATACATATTTAGAGTCCAATTTTCAAAGACATAAACTTATTAACTATCAAAATTTGGCTCATTGTTATTTTAATTGGGGTTTCTCACAAATGTACGATCTGATATATTGTTCATTTGTGAGTAGCTTCAATTGTACAAATCTGAGAAACTTAAAAATAATATGATTGAATTAGGTCTTGGGTTCAATTTACCCACCTGCTTAAATGAAACTGTAGTGGTCAATTGTTTGTTTTTATTTCAGTTGGAGCTTAAATATTTCATTTCCTATTATTCCTTTAACCAAATAAATACATTGCTAGAATATGCTCATAGAAACAATTGCATTGAAAAATGCTACTAGCACTTGCCAATCACAAGTAGAAAACTTATATTAGACCCACAAAAATAGCATCACCTATAATTATTTTTCCAACTAACATAAAAGGACAAATAATTATGTCTCATCACCTACAAAATGCTTAGTACTCACAATTATTCCAACCATTACAAGGATTCAAACCTAAGACCCTTATTTCCCACCTTAAACAAGCATCCCAAAAATTAAAAGTAGTGTAGTAACAACTAACATGGGAGAAAATGTATAAAAACTCCCCAAACAAAAATCAACACATGGACTTTATTGGCATAAATTTTCAAAATCCCCTTACAAAAGGAATCCGATAATGGCAGAATCTATTCAATCAAACGTATAATTCTCCATGATTAAGATGGATTTATGATAGTTATTAAAAATATAATGCTTGATGGATATCGAGGTAATAATATGTGGGACTTCAAAGCTCCATGGAATGTCAAAATCGGGAAAATGCAACTTTGTAAAATCTATCAAACATTCATTTTCATCCATATGAGACATGTCTTGGCATTGCATGCCACATTTGTCATCTTCCAATTTAATGACAAATTCAAAGGTATAAATTCATTCAATTAACAGAGCACCCTCATTTCAATCTAGGTTTTTAGTTATCAGAATAACTAAGGAGGTATTCAAATTTACTTCAACATATGTGTTCTCTGGTGAGGGACTTTTGACATGTTTCACAATAGTATTCCTCTAAGGCCCTACTTGTCTCATCTATAATACTTCTAAAGAAAACCATTTTGGAGATTGGTGCTTTTCGTGTTTTTTTCTTCGTGTAAAAGAAAAAAATTATACCACATATACTTAATTGAATCTTCTACTTTAGCCATCCCAAACTCAAATGAATTATTTTCACACTGAATATTGTTATAAATATTCAATGATAGAGGCAAAGATATATGATACATTTGCAATTCCTTTTGTATATGTTGAGCTTCCTCATAGGATAACACTAAATATATTTTATTCTTTATGAAGAGGACTATTTCAAAAAGGAGTGCATTTAACTACCACTCACAAGTTACCTCCATTAAAGGCCTATGTTGTCCCCAAAAATGATAATATGTGTGTCAAAACCTTGCATTGAAATCTATAACAAGTTAATTATATTGGTTATACATATTGCTCAATTCTACATAACATTTTTCTATTTGATAATTATCACAATTGTCCTAAAAAACATCCTTGAAATGCTTCAATTTTGTATCAATTAGATAGGCAAGTAATAATTGCAATCTTGGATTTCTCCTTTGAAGGTGAAGGGAAATAAATTGCATGCAATGACGTCTTAAAAAATATTTAGTAAGTGAAGTTTACTTTCATAAATTCAAATATGATCTAATGCAATCGAATCACCTTCACTATTGAACTCTAGAAATAATTTTATTTCATTTTTTGGAAGGCTATTCAATGGTCCTTATAGACACAAAGAAGTGTTGTCCTCCTATGCAATAATTTGGAGTAAATATATGGATGTTAGTGCATAAATGAAATGAATGGATCCAAGAGGGTTAGCTTGGCATTTTCCCTCCTAGTGCCAAAATGTTGACATGGGACAATGATGCCTGTCAACTACACAAGCTTACTTGAAAAAAGGACCCAATTAGATCTACCTCCATTGAAATGGAAATACCCCTAGTTATGGCACAACTACCATAATCTAGGTTTTATGAGTTCAATGAAATGAAACTAACATGAAATATGAAATACAACTAAATAAATCATAACTAGGAACAATAACAAGAGTTGGGAATAAAAACGATAGTGAGGAGAATAGTCCACCACTATTATTAAAAATAAACCTGAATCATAAACTCCCAATTCCTTTTTGAAGTGGAATGATCCAATTTCTAAGAAAACTTACCCGTCGTAAAACCAACAAGCTGAAATAAAATTTTTTTATTCATGTGACATAAGAGAGAATAGTCCACTACTAATATATATGAATAATAATATATTATGAGAAACTAAGGATAGTCCACAAGCTACCAAGAAGATCCGTATTTCATATCAGATGTTAGCAAGCATAAGATAAGTAAGAATAAACACTATAACAAAAGAATAGTCCACAAGTTATAATGCTCACCCCATAAGGACCAAAAGAATAGGGAGCAAGAAAACACAATTCTACAATAGTATTAACACACTAGCTAACAACATCATCTTTAATAACATATGAAGATAGGTTATAATTCCAAAAAGAGGATATTTTTCTTAAATGCAATGGTTCTATTTATAACTTTTGATTGGGGCTCTTGGCCTTCCAATTCTCCATCTCTTTAGCTTCCTTAAAATCTTCAACTACCTCAGGATCTCAAGCCTTATACAAATTTTTCATTTAGCACATATTGACTATCCAACTCAATTGTGATAATAATATTTAATTAAAATATTTCATCAATTGTGATGATAATATTTAATAAAAATATTTCATAATTGCAAATTTTCTCACTCAAGGTGAGGCTCATCAATTAAAACAATTTGATCTTTATTCATAAATTTTGAGCACAAGTCTTTTGACTTTAGGCAATAACTCATACTTTCCAATAACTCATACTTGCCTTTTTTGCACACCCATGCAATATTTTATTTCATGGTGAGCACTCATATCATGCATGCTTGTAAAGTTTTATCATCTTTTGTACTTTACTTTTGTTTTGCTTCATGCTTGGATATTGATTTGAGTTTTGTCTTCCTTCTTATTCACATTCCTTTGCATTTGGATGATATTTCCATTCTTTTTTCATCTACTACTTTACTAGAAGAAATATTCATTCATCTCTTCATTATTCTTGCTCTAGCATGGGTTTCATCAATAGTTTTATTCTCCTCTATGTCCAACCAATGTAGTGCCAATGTACTATGTATTCCTTCTTATGGATCTTCTACCCCTATTCAAGTCTTTGCACACACAATCCTTTGTAAGAACAAAACAATAAAATAAGTTATAGTACAAAGTATACATCATATCTCAACAAGCCTTGGATCATAATAAAAGAGGAAGATAACCAGTGTAACTTTCCCAAATGGAAAATAAAATGTGAAAATGAAATTAATAGAGGAGAGAAAAGTAAGAAAAAACCACATAGCCTCATCCAACCAATCAACCTTCATTCATGCGCATGATTTTCTTCCTTGAGATCCTATGTTGACAAATATTTCTTTATCTTGTTCATGTCCTAATTATCTAAACCAAGAAGTGCTTGAATAAAATCAACTACCAATTATGACCTTACTCACATAAGCAATTTTCTAACAAAATAAAATTTGGAAGAATCATTCGTCGACCTTGTTTTTCATGCAATATTGGAGTGAAACACTCAAATGTAGACTTGAGATATGATATATGTGAACAAATTGAAGACTATGTGCTAGGTGAAGCACTTGCACAACTCTACAACTTGTAGAGACTTTTGACTCAAAATCTAGGCATATTTCATATGATTTTAGAGATTTTTTGGATCCATTTAAACATGAAATAGGGTTTTCTCTTGTTCAATTTATTTTTTCATATCCTCATCCTTTTTTCACTCTCTCTTGAACATCAAACCTTGATCACAATGAGAGACAAGGGAAAAACCTTATATTCACAATGTGAAAAAAATGATGAAGGTGATTCTACAAAGGTTTGACACTTTGAACAAGATTATAATATCCTTAAATGAATCTCCCATTAATGATATGTAGTGTGTTGCATTATTTCACCATTAGAATGTTTAAATTGTGGATGATTAATTCACCAAATTTCAAACAATATTCTTCCTACCATTAAATCAAATGAAACACTGAAGTATTTTACAAATTTTATGTCCAAAGGGGAAATTGGGTTTATTGATCTTATTATTGTCAGGAGTCTCTTTCTTAGGATAATGAGTGATTGAAAAATAAAGTGGGAAAAAGTAGTGATAGGGAACAATAATAAAAAACAAGACATGTGGGTGCGTAAGTGTACAAATGAATTTGGCAAAAAACAGGCGGGATATTCAAGGCAGAAATTGTCTGCTGAGATACCTACCATTAGGCTTGGAATTTGAATGGTTGTAGCATGTATTTGGTGTGAGAACCTTTATTTTACATATTGATATGAAATTCAGATTCATCCCCCCCTTTATTGCTTGTACTGGAGCCTGTATCTCCACCCCATGGATAACCCCCCTAATAAATGGAAGGTATGCTCCTTTCTTCCAATCCATAAGAGGATTATGACAGGGATGCCCACTCTCCCCAATGTTGTATTTCATCATGGAAGAATCTATAAACAAAGGGATAGAACATGAGAGAATATCTGGCAATATCCCAGGCTTGAAGATAGCAAGGGGGGTAAGAAGAATACATAATTCTCAGTTCGTCGATGGCACTCTATTGCTAGGAGGAGCTTGTCAAACTATGGCAACTCGATTCAAACTGTTTCTTGATCTGTATGGATAAGCTTTAGGAGGAGTCATAAATAAACACAAAATCCAAATTTATGCTTGGACCATTAAAGCAAGTATCCTGGCAAGAATCACAAATATTTTATAGTTCCCCTTCTCTACTGATTGGAAATTCTTCAAGTATTTAGGCACCCTTATTAACCTAAATTCCCTACATGGGAAGTCTTGGAAAGTAATCCTTCAAAATCTCAAAGATCGATTCAAAATTTGGGGAGCAACCTGGTTGAATCCATCTAGCAGAGTGGTGCTTGTAAGGTCAGTATTATCCTCCTTTCTAATCTTCCAATTCTTGGCTCTCCTCACTCCAATAGGGGTAAAAAAGTAAATGGCTAATTTGATATGAAAATTCCTTTGGAAAGGGGGAAAAGATAATGAAAAAAAATTCCGTATGGTCAACTGATCCATAGTCTGCGCCCCAAAATAAAATGGAGGGTTGGGAATTCATGATCTAGAAAAAATAAATATAGCCCTGGGTGAAAATATCCTATGGAGACTAGTCTTAGATGGAAACAACTAGTGGAAGAAGAAAATATGTAACAAATACCTCTCAAGAAATCAAAAAATAAGTTTGTATGTTGTCACAACTCAGCAACCAGGGTCTCCTATCTGGAAACTACTCTGCGCCTCCATCTCGCTTATAAGAAACCATCTCTTTTAGAGCCCAGGGAATGGAAAAGAAATCAAGTTATCTGGGAAAACCTTTATTCTAACTTGGGAATCCTTTCTAGTATCCCTGCCTTGGACTCATATTAAGTCTGGATATATTCCCAGGGGAACACTCTCATATAGGATATCTCGAAGTGGAACTGTGACGGTTCTTGGAAAGGTTGGAAATTGGGAGAAGTCCCTTTTAATCTTCTCAATGACTCACACCTTTTCCTCATGATAATAAATGGATCCCCACCAGTACACCTCCATCAAAGGTACATAAAATGATGGGGTGCTATAGGTTACATAGTGCGGGAAGGTTGTAAAATTCTCCTCTCCCAATCCCAACTTCTAGAAAAGTCAGTCATTTAGAAGGAGATATGGAGTGCAGATGGAGTTCCCAAGATCAACATTTTAGGTTGAAGTTAGCTCATAAAAAAATGTTAACATGGGAGAATCTGATCAAAAGAGGATTTGTAGGGCCCTTCAGATGTTCCATGTGCAATCAAAACTCATAAACCATTGAGCATCTCTTTGTGAATTGCAATTTTGCTAAATAGGTTCTACATATAGTGTACATTGAATTATCCCAGAAAATCACATGGCCCACATCTTGCCAGATTTTGATTGGAAAATGGAGCAAAGAATATAAAAGTCCCTTATCCAAGTTACCGAATTTTCACCGCACTTGGAAGGCTTCAATAAAATTCGTTTGTTGGCAAATCTGGCTGGCTAGTAATAAACTTATCTTTAAAGAGAAAAAATATACTCCTTCCTTCATAGTCGCTCATGCTCTAGGAAAAATGGGTGAATTCATTTCCTCATGAAGATTAAAATTGATTACAGACAAGTGCTTGGAAAAAGAAGAAGAAAAGTGGCTAACAAAAGTGAACCTCACTTCCCTCTGCTCTACAAATTCTTCACTCAAATCAAGATGGCAGCTTCAATTATCCCACCATGAGTATAAGATTTGGTTATCATCACAAGAAGGACACATTATGTTCTCTTATGGAGAATCAAAGGGAAACCCAAAGGAGGTAGGTGTGGGAAGGGAGTTGTATAGCCCTAGAGGACAAAGGTGGCTAGATTTTTCCTAGAACTTGGGTATAAATTCTAACAATATGGCAGAAGCGTATGAGTTGTACTAGGGAGTTCTATTAGTCCAATAACATCAGATAAATCAGATCAAAATTGTAGGAGACTCAAAAAATATAATTTGACATTTTGTCTTGGGAACCAACCCAAAAAACACTAAGCTTCAAATAATTGTGGACCAGATCAAACTACTCTTATCTCCCATACATGTAAATTTCATGTCCTCCATGGAAATAACGAAGCAACAGACAACATGGAAAATCAAGAAATTGGTTTGACCCCTATACATATGAAATCTCAAGGGAGGGTCCATTTCGCAGCTCCTCCCTAATAACTCAACGCTTCGTCAACGTTTCACCACCTATCTCCAAGATCCATGCAACCCGACATGTAGAGGGCTCCTGCAAAATAGGAAATATTTTCAAGGGGTAAGGTTGTACCCGCAATCTCTCCTGGTTTGTGGGAAATGATAGATCATGCCCCTCAGTCGCATCCATGGAAAATTTTGGAACCCCCACAAAGCACAAAGTACACCACAACATTCAGCTAGCCACTTCTCCACATTCTTCAAAGGAAATTGAAAAGATTTTCATCATGAAATCTAGCATGAAAACTCAAGAAGTACATGCCACCTCAATTTATGAAAGAAACTTGATCTGTGGGAGCTTGAGAAGTTTCTTGCATTCATGCACCAAGGGAACTCCTTCCTAGGTTAAATCTGATAGCTTGATTCCTCTCCACCACTATCGCCAAATATCTCTCCATTTCAGGGATTCGGTAATTTTGATTTTTTACAGAGAAAAGGGTGAGAAAGATATGCAAAGTATGTCGATCAAGAAGGAGAGATATGGGTATGGTCTCTCATGTAATCCGAGACATCACAATTTGAATTTTGCTGGTGTGGCTCCTATCCAATTTGAAATTAGCAGATATTATAACGCCATGGCTCACGAGAACACACAACAACAAGCTTGAATGAACAAGGAGGAAGAGTTGGTGGATAAAAAATTCACCAGCTCACAACGGCTCTCGCTTAGAATTGACTCTAACAAATCAACTCTTTCTTTCACTATGGAAACATTAGCTCAGCATCGGGCACTGATCAGACAACTACAATATGAAGTAGATTACATGCGTCATCATGGGGAGGATATGGAAGCCATGTTGGACTCACGATCTCCAAGCTCCAAAGTCCAGAGTCAGAACATTGAAGTAGGTATAAAACCAGGAACAAGTGAAGTTCTTCTAGATTTGAATATTTCTCTATAGCCACCTCCTGAGGAAAACCCTGCACAAGAAGGCCAGTAAGACTGAATTTTTATTTTCTAAGCCAATTTAAGGCGTATGTTCACTCTTTTTTTGAATAGTTTTAGGATAGGAACAATTTTAATTCCAATAATTCCATCTTGAAAGTTTGCAAGGCACATTTTTATTTGTAATTGAAAGAAAATCATTGTTGGTTTACCCTGCTAACCAACCACTTCCTTTGTAATCAACGATCCTAGTCACACCTTTTATAAATATAATCTTCTTCAGTTCATGTAAACAAAAAAACAAGAAATATATCCCATCAATAGAAAAATGAATTCCCCAGTATGCACCAACATTTTGAAGTAGGATCATCCATGGCTTAGACCACAATCCTCCACAAACCAAAATATTTGGGTTTGTACATTTAGATTTAGGATTGTATTGTGATCTTCTTTGTTTAGCATAAGTTGCCAACAACATTGGTTGTTGAGGTCTAGCATGAAATACAACCATATGGAGAGGTCCAATATATCTTAATACATAATGTCCATATTTCATGTCCTAATTTGAATGCATTTTCTATCCCCTGTGTGCATTTTCATAACCAATGATGCATTTCTAGAGCTAGTGAAAAATGTGTAAATAAAAAAAAATGCATATTAAAGGATTAATAATTTGTAGATGGAGAATATTTTTGAGAACTTGATCATATGGGGTTGTATTCAACTTGATATAATTAATGCATAAACCGTCATATTTCAGCATAGGTGATTGTGTAATGTCAAGTCTGCATCTTTCTAAGCCACTCTGTCTTGATTTGTCCTTCGGTGTAATGTGGCAATTTTGTGGTATTTTTGCACAACAATAACATTTTTTTATTTAATGTGGAAATACAACAATGTATATAGATCAAGAATGTACTAAGGAACACTCATGAATTTGGAAATCGATATTTTAAACTTTAAAAATCTTAGGCATGCATTTTGGTAGAAACAAGTTAAAACATGCAAAAACAATGAAATAGCTAAATTGGAAAATTGCACCAAGAGATTAGTTTTGAATATATGTGACATGCATTTTGTAGGCAATGTCAATTCATCCATTTTATTTGGTATTCTACATGGAAATCATTTAAGAGTGTCCTATGTGCATTTTTCTAATCCCTCTTGGGATGAATTGAACTCTGTTTATTTTACCAAATTTCAAATTTTAACAACAATGAGCATTTTAATCAACTAGAATGCATTTTTAAGCTTACAGAAAGATATGTTATGGATGTTGGCATGTCTTCCATGCCTCAAAAACCTTCAAAAGTGCATATATAATGCAAGGAGTGAATTTTATTTATATTATGCATGTATTCTACTTTTCGCTATGAAGAGCAATGACGTAACTAGTTATAGATTGATCCATTTTGGGCCTCTAGATACCATGAAGTTCCCCAATCTTGTGAGTAAGATCAAAGAGACAATATAGGTCATGAATTTAGCCCAATATCCTTTTATGAAGAAAAATGACAACACACCTCATATTTGAGGAAATGGAGGTTCAAATTCTTCCAAAAGACTACATCCATGACTATTGGCTCCTACAAACTAAGAAACAAACACATTGCAAAGAAAACAAGCAATAATAACAAGAAAAATTAAAATAAAAAATACATCTTTTAACAAGTGAAAGAATATTAAAAGAAACCCTACAAGAGAGGTATTTTCATACATCCTTGGCATTGTTCCTTCATGAATACTAATGTATTATTACATGTGTATCTATCACCATGCCTACATCATTAGAAATATAGTTATTCTCTTTTCTTTTTCTCTATTGTTCTTTTTTTTGTATTGTTCATGTATTCTGATGTCATTTGTTATCCCATTTTTATCTTTTGAACACATGTTCAAGAATTTTTCCATGTCTAAGTATGGCTTGAAAAAGGGTTATCATTAAAAATTTATAAGATATTGTACTTCATGTGAAACTTCAATGACCCCAATTCTTTATGTATGACAATAGCAATATAGCTAATCTCTTTTCTCTTTTCATTATTGTTGTTCACATATTTTATCATTACTTCTATTTGTATTTTTCCAAGACATTCTTCTC
>JZKD02S2308233.1:380593-397405 GCA_000966675.3 Picea glauca | reverse complement strand
GATTGAGCTCAGATTTGATGTCAAATCGACTTGGGAGCCGATCCATTAGTGGTTGGGAGGCCGACCAGCTTCATAAATGCGCTGTTTGGAAGGCGCGCGGGTTTTGCACCCCACAGCCACGCATATGCGCCTGATATACCAGATGTTGCGTGCGTGCGCACGTTTTCCATGGGCGCGATGCGCTTTTTAATTTTTTAGCCAATTTTGTATAGTTTTGGCCCTTTTGTTGTGCTGTGGAGTTAATCCTTGTGCCATGAATGACTGTTTTTCTATGTTGACGATGCGGATTTCTTGTCGCCCTATGCGGATGAAATTTCAGTGATAACACACATGACTAGAGACAAGGATAAGCTTCTATCCATAAGTAAAAGCAAAACAGGAAATGTGATCCTTGAAAATGATGAACCAGGTAAAATCAAGGATAGAGGAATGGTGAGTTTGAGTAATGATAAAGGAGATGCCCAGTACGTCCTACTTGTGGATGGTCTAAAACATAATTTTCTCAGTACAAGTCAAAAGTGTGACAGAGACAGTGAAGAGGTGTTCACGTCCAAAAGGTATAAGGTAAATGTAAACTCAGGACAAGTGGTGAATAAAGGCATAAGGACAATTAATGATGTTGATATTAAATCCTCCCTTGCAAGTAAAGAAGAAGACACAGATACAATAAAAGAATGTTCAACTAGCATCAATCCCATGGAAGAAGTAGAAGAAGAATCATGTCATAAGATGGAAGTTGAAGTTTTGAAGGTTGAGAAGTCAAACACCCAAAGCAAGTTCTTAAACAGCGCCATGACCATGGATAATCTCTTGGATAGTCAGAGATCACCAAATGAAAAATCTGGTATTGGATATAACAAGGAAGAAATCAATACTCCTAAGAAACCTGATACAGGTCCTTCATCTGTGAAAAAGAGAAGCAGGTATGAGAGTGGTTGTAGCGGTTTTTTCTTATGATTTAATATGGTCATAAAAGCCTTGGATTGTATGCATCATGGAAGAAAAATGAAATTGCAGTAATAGAGATCAATGAGAATCATTGGGGAGATCCAAGGGTTATTTAAAAAGTACAAGCTAGAATTGCGCAGTGCTCAAGTAGAACAACTCAATTCGCAGCAGCAACATTCTGATGTACAAAATTATATACATGACATTTTGTAGAGATAACAAGAGGAAAGACCTTGTCAGGGAAAGATAATATTTTTAGAAACAAAGGAGGAGAACAATCAGAAACATAGAGAGAACAATGACAGGGGGAGTTATCCAGTTATGACAATAAAAGGTTGATGAAGGAGTCCCAGTAAGAGAGGTGAGAAATATTGAGTCTTCTACATACGACATAGTTGAAGATGAAGATGAATAGGTCCAACAATCAGAAGGAGAAGACTCTGATTTAGATACAAATATTCTGCAGGCCTCAAATAAGAGTGTTATCACTGAAATTTCGTCCGCACATGGTTACAAGAACTCAGCATCGTCAAACAGTGATGAAGTCATCCATGGAACTGAATTAATACCACAACATTCAAAAAGGTCAAAAACTATACAAAGTAGTGAAAAATTGAAGAGCGCTATGCAGACATTGGGCGTGCGTGCGCATGCACATAACAAGAACGCAGAAATCACGCACAGGCGCACGATGCGTGACCGTTAGCACAAAAATCCATGCACCTACTAAACAACACATTTATAAGAGTGGTCAGCCTCCCACCCACTTATAGTTCAGCTCCCAAGCCGATTTGACCCTCAAATATGGACTGGATCTGACTGGTGGGTTGGTCAAAGACCTAAGAATGCCCTAATTGGCCTCTTTTCACACTACAAAGTAGTTAAACAATAACCCAAATGAATGCTATAAAAAGCCATGAATGCACCTCATTTTCTCAAGGAATTCAAGGTAATGTTATGTTGCCTCTATTGTTTTGAGGACTCCATCCTTGACAAGAGCATATTGACACCATTACATTGGACAATCCACCTCACCATTGAGTGGATTTGTAAAGAGTTCTTTCATCACCATTTTCCATTTTTCTTTGTTGTAAGAAGAGCTAGCTAGTGGGGGTCCAAGAGCCCTCCCTTRGAGGAAGAAGGGACTCATAGTCCCCTTTCTTCTTGGTGCTTTGTTTTCACTAATAGATCAGCCTCAAACATTGGTGACATGGGTCTTATGGTTCTTTTTGTTTCTATGTCCCTATTTCATGAATTTAGTTGTTGTTGCATTTCTTATTTTAATTATTAATCGTAGTTTTTGTTTTCTTTCCTTAACTCTTTTCCTTGCAGTTGTCGTGCTCAGCAGACCCAAATGAGCTTGCAAGCACCTCTATTTTTCTCACCAAGGTGATGAAAGAGGTGCAACAGATTGGCGACTCCACTGGGGAAAGGTATCAATTTCCTACCTCATTTGGGTTTTTCTTTCACTTCTTTTAGTTTGTTTAACTTGCAGGTGCACTAACCGGCCTAAGCCGACCTACCAACCAGCCAATTCCAAGTTGAATTGAGAGAAATCCATTCAAATTTTTCATTCTCGACCATGTTCCATATATGCACGGGTTTTTAGGCCCACAGATGTGCATCGTGCGCCCATGCGCTTGATTTATAGTTCTGTTTTGTGCACATGCCCCTGTTGGCTTATCTCTATTCATGCACATGTGCTCTGAGCGCCTCTGTCTCCATTGGGACCTGTGCATCTGTAAAAATTTCATATTATAAAGTTGTTGAGATGTGGGGAAGGCCATTTTCCTTCTTAAAAATGATGTCAAGCATGTTTTAAAGCTGCACCACACTTAGTCCCCTCATCATATAAAGGGGTTAGTCAAAAAACACATAGGCACTTAGGAGGATAAAATCAATTTCCCTTATTTTCTTTTTGCCACATGGATGGCTTGTTTTGACTCACAAGATAAGTTGGAAATCATTTTTAATCACATTTAACTTGCATTGGGACTAGACGTTGAGTAACAATCACTTAGTATGCTCCTCTCTTGCACCTCCAAGCGATCTAGAGAATCAGAAAAAGATTGTGAAACGATTTCATCTCCCTTAAAGAACATTTAAAACCTTTAGGAGAGGAAACAAACCCTTCTTGGGACTCCTCTTAGTTTTCTTTTTCAAACACATCATAATATTGTAATGGGCCCATACATTCCCACATGCTACAAAGATAGGATAGTGTTTGAATTTTTGTTTTCTTAGATCAAGACACTAGGGAAGTTTAAAGGTTTTGTAACAGGCCCACACATGCCTACATGTTCAATCTAGTATAGTTTCAAATATTTTCTTAGATTACATCACAATAGGGAGTTAAAAGGATAGTAACGGACCCACATGTCCACATGCTAGCTTCCTAGGGACTTTTGAATTACACAAGGTTGTACCAAAGGCACTAAGTTAATTAGGTAATCAAACACTTGTAAGGACCAAGAAAAGTCCACATGCAGCAAGGTGACATCTAATTCACTAAAAATTGGCACACTTTCACTCACACACAAAAGTCACTTATCACTCACATAGATTCTTCTTGAAACGTGGAGGTCAAAGTAAGTTTCCTCGAAAGGTATTATGAAAACAACCCACCCTTTTCTTGACGAAACTATCCACTCCCATTTTTAATCAATGAGGTTGGTTTGCACCCCCAACCTTCCAAAACAACTACATCTAAAATCTTTCTAAAACACTCACTAAGTTTTCCTCCACAGGAGGTGCCAAAAGAAATTTTTTAGTCTAGGTAGGATTTCGGGGATAGGCATCCAAATAACTCCTCGTTATCTGGTTCTCACATTGTCAAAACATAGAAGTTGTCAAATAGGAAGCTGAAAATCCTCCAAGTCAAGTGTTCCTAATACCATAAGGCAGGGAGATACCCGTGAAGGGTTGAAGGCCGAGGTCCGGTTGTTCTATGCATCCCCCCTTGAGGCACCCACCTCTTGGATGGGATCCAGCCTGTGACCCATTTCTTAGGTCGAAAATCTAAATGCCGCACTTTGACTGAGGTACCTAGTGACCAACTTTAGGACATCTACCTAGGTGGCAATTGTGGGCTGCAATTGCACCTTGATTGGATTTTGTGTGTCTATTGGGAAATATCACCAACTCTTTTGGGATATGCTCCCTTTACCCCTCATTATAACCAATTATTTCATCCTTCACTAGTTTCTCTTCCAGTGACTTCAGACCCCATTGTTGAGTAACACTGGAAGGTCCAGTGCTATTTGAGAGGAAGGACATTACATCTTCTAGGACATGATTATTTGCTTTCTTTTGATTCCCCATGCAGAAAAAACCCACTTACCCATATATATGCTTCTTTTTCAAAAAACATGTTATGTATGATGCACATCTGATTACAGTTTGATTTGGATATATATATTGTGTAAACATTCAACGTAAAGGCTCTTGTTTCTATATTACTCTCACCACTCTTTGCACACATTCACACAGCTAGTCTGACATCATAGGGGAACCACATAACCCCCGTCATTCATGACGCTTGCTAAACCTCCCTCCTATATATTAGGGGGAGTGTCTGGTCATGCCCACTCATCGGCACCTCCTTCACACACTCCTATGAGTGCGACTATTTTAGGATCAACTTTGCTTAGTTCTACATTACTTAGGTCCTCTTCCCACGGTCATCCGTTCACTCGCTCTCCTTTACATGGAAGCGGGGGACCCACTTCCTCTCAAGGAGGAAGAACCAACCCACCTAGCCCCCCTCAAAGGTCAGGATTACAACACACTATGGCTGGAGCTAATCCTCCCCCCCCCACTGCAGATGCCATATTTGGCCTCTCTCAACATACCAGATCTCAGAAAACTCACCAATGATCGTATATTGCATGATCCCACATGGCCTGCAATGCCAACCAAACTACCTTCACACATACCAAAGTTTGAAGGAAAGGCAGGCGATGACCCTGTCAACCATGTCATGACCTTTCACCTATGGTGCTCCTTCAATAGCATTATGGATGATTCCATCAAACTGTGATTATTTCAACGCACACTCACTGGCCCATCGGCTAAATGGTACGTCGAAGAAAAATCAGGGTCCCACACAACTTTTGAGTCATTGGCCAAGGCATTCTTGACCTTCTTCCAATTACCCATCCGCCACGAAAATGGTCTAGAACTACTTTCTAATTTCAAACAAACCTCAGCCACACACATCGTTGACCACATTCACGAGTGGCGTAGGCGATGTAGTTTGTACAAAGCAGAAACCACCAAGCAACAGTGTCTCGATTGGTTTCTTAGATCACTTGTCTCTCTCCTCGCTAAGGATGTAGCTTCCACCTTCCCTCAATCTGAAGAGGAAGCCATCAGTAAGTCCCAACAGTATGACCTCATCTATGCACAGTCATGGTACTTATACACAGTCCTCTTCGATCTTCCAAAACCTGTGCCATTTGGCCAAGACAAACCTGGCATGTCTCACTCAGCTGACGGACTGATTGGTGCCACCACTCACCATGGTCCACAACCCCAACCACCACCGATGTATGGAACACCTCAATACCCGCCGGAATATGGGGGTACTTATTATTACCCCCCACCCCCTTATTAACAACCATACCCTATTGCTATACCTCCACCCATCAGTGGACCACCACCGACACCCCCCATACATCCACCTATTCAAACAAAGTCTGGTACCCCCTCTACCTCATCTTATAGTACCAACGAAAGAACTACGCCTTCCCATGTACCTTATGGATCAGTGCCACCACAGAATCCATACTTCCCATTTCCTGGTCCTCCCCAACCCATGGCTCCCCCACATCCTCATGCGAGGGTAAATTTTGTTCAACCCTCTGTTCAACAATACCAAAGTTTTGAACAGTTGAATATAGCCAATCGAACCCACCCCTCGAACAATACCAAGAAGAAAGGATGGAACAGGAATAACAACAACCCAGGTCAAGGCAGGAATCAACCCCCACAACACCAACCCATTGGGGGCAACCAGAACCAAGGGAACCAAAACCCCCAAGGGGGAAATAATAATAAACGCCAAGAGTGAAATAATGTTAAAACCATCTTCCCTTGTGCCCTTTGTGGTGAGTTTGTCCATTACACTCATCATTGCCCCTAGATCGCTGATTTCAAGTGGTTGAAAGACTCTGGTAGTCTTCCCCATTCTCCCGCACCGCCTAAACCTTAGCAGGCACCACAACAATACGTGCAACAACCCCCTCTCGCCATGCTGCAAAACCCTATTCCACATCAAGGTGTGATAAACACCCAACAGGAAACACATCATCCCCCACCTTAGGTGGGACAATACCTCAACCCCAACAATCCAGCAGATCGCACAATTCTCCTCAAAAGTGAGGAAGAAATCCTTCTGCAAACACGTAATCATCAGTATCACACACCTGCTGAGTCTCCTCCCATCCCTCCAGAGACAAACCCTACACTTTTGGGACCCCCGTTGGTGATCCCTCTCCCTTCCGCCAAACCACCGCTTCGCATCCTCGCATCCCATTGTGCAGGAATGTCAACAACCCATAGGCTAGGGCAGCTCATAACTACAGTTTGGTAAATGACTTAGCACAATACCTAGCTGCCATGTCAGTCTTGGAAGTCCTCTAGACTTGTCCTACTTAGCGGAAATCATTACTTTCCACCTTGGGGGCAGTCGACCCCACATATACCCAACTAATTACCTTTGATCTTGACAGCGGAGAACCTCACCTTCCCGCTTTAATCACTTTTCAAATACCAGTGAAAATATGGAACATCATAGTTCATCGGTGTATCATTGATGGAGGTGCATCTACATGCATTATGTCCAAAATGGTATGGAAGAAACTTGGTTCCCCGAAACTCATACCCTTTGCCATCACATTACGAGCTTATGACGGATGACCATCCTCTCTTGAAGGGCTCTTCCAAAATTTCCCCATCGAACTCGGGGGCAAGACTATTCTCATCGATATCAAAGTTATCAATGCGCCTCTCGATTATAATATCTTGTTCGGACGTAGCGACATGTACGCTATGAAGGCAGTGGCCTCTTCCGTCTTTCAAACAATGATGTTCCCTCACAACGGGAAGATCGTTACCATTGAGAAAGTCTCACATTATGAGCCTAACCTATCTTCCAACATCGATAACATTCTTCCTCTCATCCACACAAGCCATGATGCATATCCACTCGTTGAGATGGGTCCTGGGATTTTTAAAGATCCATCCTTGTTAGGAACATACTATGGAGCACCACCACTTCTACATCCTTCCAATCAAGTGTGCGTCATATCGTCTAACGGAACTCACACAGAGGATACCCTTCCTCCTACAGAGGCTTCTGTCATATATGACATCCCACTCGTCACAGAAACCCCTCCTCCAGATTCTCCTGGACACTCATTGACCTCGCCAGTCCACGAATCCACCTCTCCCCATGGACATGTTCCAGTTTGGGAGACAGTTCCCCAAGCCATCACTCAAATTCCCTTCTTTTACCCTCCACAAGGTATCGAAGCTTTTCAGGTAGCCGCAATGCTCACACTACCTAATATGATGTTAGCAATCCCAGTTTGGTATTTACACCCACCAAATATGGTCCCTCGACCATCCCTTCTCCCCCAGAAAGAAGGAATCCCCATGACGATTTCCATTCTTACTCCAACCACACCCCCACTCACTAACCTTCCTGCCACAGTTGGGGGCAGGAGAAAGAAGAAGGAGCCCACAACTCCACTTCCTCCACGCATCCCACCACCTTGCACACTATGTGAGAAAGAGGGCCACCAAACCAACAACTGTCCATCGCTACCAGAATTATGGAATTTGATCCCACTCAATCAAACTCCCCCAACACCCGCCACTACAGCAAGTCCTGCCACTACCACCTCCCATTCCAGTAGTAAAGGGTTGAGGACCAAATACACTTGTGCTATATGTTCTGAGTATGGCCATTATACCCACCATTGCCCAACACTACCACGCTTTTGGCAAACATTAGCCGCAGTACGCCAGAAATTCCAGAGCAACCCCAGTCCTGCTACGTCCTCCTCAACAAATTAATATCACTGACATCTGCTATGTCACCACTTCAGCCAATGAATGTATGAGACACCCTTGCTCTCTCTGCGATTCATTAGCTCATTTCACATACCAGTGTCCTATGATCCTTGAATACAGGAAACGTCAATTGACCCTGCTTCACTAACCCGCAGAGGTGATAATGGACATTACCTCATCACTAGAGGATCTTCATGTCATTTCTCCCGAACCCGAGGCACTCCCAACGCCTCCATAGTTTTTAGATGATGTATCTGAGGATTCACCCCCCAACCCCCCCAACTCTTCTGCTCATTTCCCTACAGACACTCTCCACCCAACCACCATGGGTACCCCTCATTACTTTAGTATATGGTTTATGTCGAGTGAACCCTCACCATCTTCTAGCATTGTTCCCCCTGCTTCTTCCTCATTAGGGGGCAACCACATGGCCACTATCACTGAGATCACTCCTCATGACCCCTTGTATTCCCATCACTTCCAATGCGACGAAGAAATACTCGAAGAGTTAAACCACCTAGACTCTCCCTAGGATGTGCTACACCATCGCGCACTCTTCTCTCCACAGGAAGATTCCATGCCTCCTAATCAAAACCCCATTTACACGGTCGAAACCAAGGATTTTATCCCATCAGGGCCTATCGAATGGTTCAAAAATCCCATTCCTGCCCCTGATGCTTTTGAAGAAGGAAACATGGCCAACATTTCCCCCACCATTAAAATCGACATTTCCATTAAAAATGGCATCATCGAAGAAATCACCATTGGAGCTACTTGCACTCCTCAGGAAATCACCGCATATAAAGACCTCTTCCAGGAATATCGAGATATTTTCACCTGGTCATACACAGAAATGCCTAGCCTCGATCCCTCTATTGTTGAACATTGCATCGACACTTGGCCTGACATTACACCAGCTTGCCAGAAACAGCAACCACTACACCCATCCAAATCCACGGCTATCAAAGCCAAAATTGACAAATTGTGCGATACTGGTTTCATTTACCCCATCGCCTATACGTCATGGGTTCCAACCCTATACCCGTTAACAAAAAACAGGGAAATATCCTCATTTGCACAAACTTTCACGATCTCAATCATGCATGTAACAAAGACAACTTTCCAATGCCTTTCATCGATCAAATTATCAACGATTGCGCTGGCCACGAGGCTCTCTCCTTTATGGATGAATTCTTTGGTTATAATCAAATTCAAATTCACCCCGCCGATCAGTATAAAACCACATTTACTACCCCTTGGGGTACTTTTTCATATCGTGTCATGCCTTTCGACTTAAATAATGCTAGCACAACTTTCCAGTGGGCTATGACATACATCTTTCATGATCTGGCCAATATCATCCTCGCCTACTTGGACGACCTCACAACTCGATCCAAGAAACGCACCCAGCATCTCGATGATTTACGAATCATCTTTCAATGGTGTCATCAGTACAACATCTGCTTGAATCCTCTCAAGTGTGTGTTCTGTGTCACCATAGGGTGCCTCCTTTGTTTTATTGTTTCCCAAAGTGGTATTACCGTGGACCCCCTCAAAGTCCAAGCTATCACCGAAATTCCACCTCCCCAAAATTTACGACAACTTGAAAGTCTACAGAGCAAAGCTAACTTTCTTAGACGCTTTGTCCCATATTATGCCATACGCGCACATGGTTTCCTTCGCTTACTACATCATGACATCCTATTTCACTGGGACGACCATGCCCAACAATCATTTGACGATCTTAAAACAACACTTTCAAATGCACCTTTAATTAGTGCACCTGACTATAATTGCGACTATATCCTCTACGTATTAGCATCAGCTCTATCACTAGCCGACATCCTCATCCAGCTTGGTGATGACAATCATGAACATGTCATTTATTACGTTAGTAAAAACCTCTTATGGCCACCCTTGAAGTATAAACATGAAGAGAAAATTTCTCTTGTAGTCGTCCTCGCAGTTCAGAAACTACGCCACTACATTCTTCTTCGCACAACAAAGGTCATTGCAGATTCCAACCCTATGCAGTACTTGCTGAGCCGTCGGAAAGTTAATGGAAAATTTTCTCGATGGATCATTATACTTCAAGAGTATGACCTCGAGTTCTCAACACCTAAGAGTAAGAAGGCCCTCGTTCTCGCCGAACTTGTCACGACCCTCCCCTCTGACACCACCAGTGCCCCCGTCAACACTGACTTTCCCGACGAACATCTCTTTTACATCACCTCGGATGATCCTTAGTATGGGGACCTCCTCGTCTACCTCCGAACTCAAAAATTCGGTAACCACCTTTCACGAGATGATCATCGGCGTATTCGCCTTCAGGCCCCCCACTACCTCCTCATTGGAGACATCCTATATCGGTGGGGAGTCGACATCGTTCTTTGTCGATGCCTGACTATCGATGAGGCCGATAGAGTCTTAAATGACTGCCACAGTGGCACATGTGGGGGCCATATTTTAGGCATATACACAGCTCAAAATATTATCCAAGCCGGTTACTTTTGGCCTACCTTGTTTCATGATTGCATTCATGCCATGAAACGATGTGAGCAATGTCAACTCTACGCCAACAAAGCCCGAGATCCCCCCTCTCTTCTTCACCCTGTCATTACTGCCGGCCCTTTTTGTAAATGGGGCATCGACTTTATGACTTGTAATCCCCCCTCTAGCAACGGTCAAAAATACATCGTTGTCGCCGTTGATTACTTCACCAAATGGGCCGAAGCTATGCCCACTTTCAACAACACTGCTAACACTACAGTGTGTTTTTTCTTTAACCACATCATATCCCGCTTTGGAGTACCCCTCCAACTCATTTCCGACCATGGGAAACACTTCGAGAATGAGATCTTCGTCGAACTCTCATCTCAGTTAGGCTTCTCTCACGAGTTTGCCTCACCATACTACCCTCAGTCTAATGGATAGGTTGAGGCATTCAACAAATTCCTCAAGACCATGTTGCAATGCATGGTTAATAAACATAAAACCAATTGGCATCATATGTTATTTTCTGCGCTATGGGCTTACCGAACGGCTGTGAAAACCACTACTGGATTCACACCATTTCATTTAGTCCATGGGGTTGAGGCCACTCTCCCCATCGAGTGCGAAATTCCCACCCTATGCACCGCAATTGAGCTATTACCAGACACTGCTCCAATGGAGTAGCGCTTGCTGAACTTGGAGTCTCTGGATGAAGATCGTCGGTCTTCCTTACAGAATAACGAGGCAGCTAAAAAAAAATCCAAGGCTACCTTTGATCGCCATGTTAACCTTCGATCATTTCGTGAAGGCGACCTCGTCCTGGCTTACGATATCGCTCATGATACCTTTGGCCATGACAAAATTGAGTCACTTTGGCATGGCCCATACATCATTCAACATTGCCTCACCAAAGGCACATTTATTCTGGCCTCTCCTGAAGGCCTCTCTCTCAAAGAACCCATTAATGGGTTATACTTAAAGAAATTTTACACTTAAACATAGTCATCCTACTTTAGGTTATTTCTTTTGTAGCATTTTTAATCTTTTTTCTCCTTCCCTCACGTCTAAACTATCCTTTGTGCTATTGGCAGATGCTTCCTCCACCAGCCTACCACATTGGTTACGCCGACGGCGCCAGCCATTGGACGCATAATCTCGCTTCGGCTGCTTGGGCTCTCTACACCCCCTCACATGAAATGCTCCATTTGAGCGGCATATGTTTGGGGTCAGTAACCAACAACCAATATGAATACACTGTTGTCATTGGCCTTCTGACCAACGCCCAACATCATCATATTCGTCACCTTAGTGTCTTCCTTGACTCTCAACTAGTCGTTCTCTAGCTCAACAATGTGTACCTCATCCGTGATCCTTGCCTCTTTCGCAAATACCTGCAGGTTAGGCTTTTATCTTGACATTTTGATTCCATTACATTTACACATATTCCAAGACATTTGAATCGAATTACAGATAACCTAGCTAATATTGTGTTAGACTGGCATATATCACATCAAGCTACCTCTACACATACATAAAAATATCAAAACCCTGTCACAACATATACATAGAATAGACATCATCAAAACATTAACCAAACACATGTAAACACCACATAGATCTAAAAAATGTATACTCATGTATATATAAAGGTCCACAGTGCCATCTGAATGTTTACATACAAAAAATACAAGTATCTGTAGGCCAATGTAGCACCTTGGTACAAAATGGGCTTACTAGCCTATATACAAAAAATATATACACCAAATGCATCAGAGCACCACTCACGGTGCCTCTAGCACACCACTGCCTACTCCTCCTTCAGGTGGTGGCAACCCACCACCTCCTACCCCAGGAGGTGGTGGTCCACCCCCTACCAGCCCCTCCTGCCCCAATGATATTCATTCGGTCATCAACGCAGTAACCACTGCTGCTCGTCGTACTATGGACCGCCATGGTGGCAACACCCCCACACACTGCTCCAGGAAAGCCTCATCCTGGATGAGAGACCATATGCCCTCAAGCACCTCCTGTAACACCGTCTCCAGACGACGACGTATGTTCTCAAAATCAGCTCCGGTCACCCTAGAGGAGTGTGTGATGGCCCAGCACCATGGTCATCAAACCGACGCCTCCTCGCAGCTCTCTCTGGCTCACCTGGTCACACTGCGGGATCCTCACGCCAACGTCTCTCTCCTCGCAGTGGTCTCTCTAGCACTCTCTGCAGCTCCACCTCGCACCCATGAGGTGCCACATCTGCACATGCAAACAAACACCAGATAGTATCAGCACGTACATCATATACACAAAGCATGCTATCTCAAAAAACACAAAACATACATATCAACATCATCAAATCAACATACCTCGGTGGTCAAAAACCTCCCCTGGAGGTAGCACCACGTCTGGATCATCCTAGAAGTCAACCCCAGCATAGGGGTAACGTAGTATCACCTGCGACATATGTCACCATAATTGTGTTGCCTTTGCCATGAATAAGTGGCCATCCTCGCCACCACCATGGCACAACAACACGGTCGACCACCACCTCAGTTGCAGCTCTCGTGCCCCAGGCACACCCAATAGAATCCTAGGGTGCAACATTGGCACCCTCTCCAGAAACCAGGCCACCAGGATGGACTCGAAGGCAAAATCACCCGTATTCGTGGACCGATAGTGGTCCAACTGCCCCACCATCCTCGCATGAAGCATAAGCCCCCAGGCGAACTGCTCACCAAACAACACTCTCCCTAGCACCAGAAAATGGCCCCCACTGATCCACTGGGTCGCTAGTGACCCATATACTCTCACAATCATCGTTGTTATACAGCGATGTGCCAGGGAATCTATAGACCCCACACTCACAACCGTCCCGGACATAAAGTTCGGACCTGAGCAATATCTCTAGCCAACAGTCGCTAGGGACAGATCTCTCGGTAGCACTGGCTCCATCGGTAGGTGAAAAACCCAAAACAAGAGCCCAATCAAGAAGTACACATCCTCCACCACAGTGAAGGGGATCTGCTCTCCTCGCATAAGGAAGCAGTGGAGCTCAGAACTCCACATCTGAATCAGGAACTACAGGAGATGCTCCTACACCCGTATCAACGGGCACTCAAAGAACTTTAGTATCCAAAGTCGCACGCACACATGGCTCCTCAATGGCCATGATGTCTCACAGCTGAGACCAATCTCACTCTCACCAACCCACTGGCATCGTGTAAACTGTCCACCTGTAGCCATAACACAACGTCTTATATCATCTCACAAAACCATCAACAACATCACAAAATCAATTTTACACCCATCAACTTTGCCTCTAAAGCACGGTTTTTTTAACCCACAGGCGCACACACATGCACGCATGTTCACTACACAAGAATGCACGTATGCGCACCTATTAGCTTCACAGGCATGCTCTCAGGTGCGCCTGTTACATACACATGCACGCTCTCAGGCCTGCCTGTTACCTACACAGGCTTGCACTGGTGCGTGCCTGTCCATGTCACAACTACTCACAAATGTGTGGCTGTACAGCCAATAGGCACACACACAGTGCATGCCTTTAATTCTCCCATCATCACCCCCATGCACATCTATCTGGTGGGTAGGTGTGCACATGTGCACACCTACTTCCGGATTTCCCATGCACATAGGGCCCACACCCAAAAAATCCCTCTGTACAGCCCTCCGTACAACCCCTGCCCAAAAAATGGAATCTTATTTCTATGTAGGATAATTAGACCACTAACCTAAAGCTCACTAATCACCAATCAGATGCCTCACTATTGCAGCAGGTACAAATGAGGTGGCAATGTGGGCCCTATAGCTATATATAGGCCTTTTTTCCAAACTTCCACTCACCGTTCCGGGAGCCCACAGTGTCCATTTTTCAATCCGTCTTCAGCCACGGGATCGGCATCCCGTCATCTACATCACAACAGTCCCTGGGCCTCTTTTCATGCTGATCCCCCGAGGCACCTTTTTTCATACCCTAGTTAGGTACGCATGCGCATATTCATGCTTATCAAATACATGCTCATATCCTCGATTCTCTTTAGATATTGTTCACTTCAGGTATTTGGTTTTCATGTGTGCAGGTACTTGATCATCATACATCGGCACAACCCTTTCAGGTATATACTCAGCACTGGCATGTAGTCTTTCCCTCTATATTGCACTTTCATATCCAGTCACACCCTCTGATATTTTCCTCTAGGATCCCCATTCTCGGCTCTGCAGTACCGACACCTCCATTTGCATCTTTGGTACTGTCACCCGGTAGCATTCTTCCCCACATGAGTTGTCTCATTCATAGCACCTTGTGACACTTCTGACACTCATGTTGTTTTTCAAAACCTTTTAGGGATGGGAGTCCTGATAGTCTTTCATCATGTTGGGAATCAACCACATACTCCTCCTCATTTTGCTAGCTTTCCCACACGGACTCCTAGATTATCTCTTCACGGTTCTATTTTTTTACTGCACCTCTGCAGTATCATGAACCCTACATTTCATCCACAATCAGTTTTCCCATCAACAAATCTCCCTCCATCCCACCTACCTCATACAGAAACTCACCAATGGGGCCCCCACTCTTCATCAGTTTTTCGAACAAATTATTCCCTACATGGGCCACCCATATCACACCGGGGCACCCATTTCTGTATTTGTACATTTCTCCCCAATTATTTGTTATTTATTGTACAAACACCTTTATTTCCAGTCATTACATTACCTTTTTTTTCATCACCTTTGGCAACCTACTTCCCTCTTTTTGGCCAACCGCAACCCATGTCACCCTTGGTTGGAGCACTACTTATCATCTACCCTTTCCAGCATCATCCATATATTCAGAGCACCCCACAGGTCACTTACCTCTACCCTCTGAATTTGTTCACCTTGTCCTGCCTCTAGCACAACTTATCCCCGGTCTTGTCGTCCCCCTGACACTCGACCTTGTTGAATGGTTGCAACCACTTTTTATCTCATACATCCTCCAACCAAGGGAAGTCTTGAGTCTTCCCACATCTTGACTTCGTCCATGTACCTCTGCCACTTCCTCACCTCACCTAGTAGATTTCACGAAGCCATTTTCTTTTGGGAGTCGCATCCCCCTTTTTTGTTGACATCGGCATAGTTTTCCAGAAGGGCGACAGTATCTTGATTCTCATTATCCACTCAATGAGAGATCTCAACGGCATAGGGTGAAACACCATTGCTCCCTGCTGTCATTTACCCCCATAACATTCGATGCCAACACTTTCTTATGTTATGGTGGGTCTTACTTTGCGACTATTGCAGTTATTTCTTTCATTTGCCAAAGACCTCTGAACTTGGTGGGGCTATCAATGCCCACATCATCGCTGCTACTTATTATCGCAATCACTACCTACAATTCAGAGTATGTTCATTTGCAGAATTGTCTTCTGCCTTTATCACAACTGCCTCCCAGGGCGTTGTAGTTGTCTACACCAGCACTTCAGTCATCTTTTTTCAGAGTTACATGACACGAGCATGGGGCATGCCCACCTCGTTTGTACACAGTTTTCTATTTTATACAACTCATAGAAGGTCGGGTCCTACTAGTTCCTTTTTCCCTCCAACGGATCGCTCTGTACGATCCCACTATTGCTCTATCTTACAAAAACATTCTCAATAGAAGAAACATTGATGGATTTTGGCTATACCTATGCTCCTAACCTCATCCATTAGGGGGCATTTGTTATCACTAAAATTCCGTCTGCACATGGTTACAAGAACTCATCATCGTTAAATAGTGATGAAGTCATCCATGGACCTGAATTAATACCACAGCATTTAAAAATGTCAAAAACTATACAAAGTAGTGAAAAATTGAAGAGCGTTATGCAAACATTGGGCGTGAAGGTGCATGCACGGAACAGGAATGCAGAAATCGCGCACAGGTGCATGATCCGCGACTGTTAGCATAAAAAGTTGCACACCTGCTAAACAACGCATTTATGAGAGTGGTCAGCCTCCCACCCACTTATGGTTTATCTCCCAAGCTGATTTGACCCTCAAATCCAGATTGGATCTGACTGGTGGGTTGGTCAAAGACCTAAGAATGCCCTAATTGGCCTCTTTTCACACTACAAAGTAGTTAAACAATAATCCAAATGAATTCTATAAAAATCCATGAATGCACCTCATTTTCTCAGGGAATTCAAAGTAATGTTATGCTGCCTCTATTGTTTTGAGGACTCCATCCTTGACAAGAGCATATTGGCACCATTACATTGGACAATCCACCTCACCATTGAGTGGATTTGTAAA
>JZKD02S2308233.1:338371-364829 GCA_000966675.3 Picea glauca | reverse complement strand
TGGAGGGGTTATCTCCGCTGCCTTTCCTTACGCGACCTCGTGTTTAGCCCCTGTGTTAGAGGGGGGTCCTGAATAACTTTCCGTAACTGGACTTCTACACTCCCTAATGACAGACAATAATGTTTAGTTTGGGTGGCCTTGGAGAATTTACTCTCCAACCTATTCCAACGCCCTAGCCCTGAACTAGTGTATGTACCCTATAAACAAAAAGTCTACTTGATTTTACTTAGCGTTGATTTTAATGGGATTATTAAGTCAGAAGGTACGAAAGTGAAACTGATGGTGTGTAAAAAGACTCAAAACAAAATGAACAAGAAATTCTTGGAAACAAAAACTTCTACAAACAACGCAAAACCAACAACTTTTCAACAAGAAAGATTCTTTTCTTTTCTTTTCAACTTTTATAAGATTTCACGCAGCAAACATACAGAATTTTCGCTCAGATCTGTGAGCTACTTATACTTGAAATGTACGGGAAAAACTTATGAAAAAAGACTTCTTTCCGAGCTACTGACGCAACAACATAATCTTCAAACCAAGAAGACAATGAGAAAGAGAGAAATTATTTATTTTATTTTATTGCAAAACGATGCAACAAGGAAAAATGTTGACAAGAACAAAACCAAGAGGATAAAGAGAAAACTCTGGCTTACATCGAAGATCACAAAAGAATCAGAGCACAAAAATGCGAAAAAGCAATCAAGACAACACCAATTCTAACACTTGCCTAAAAACCATAAAATAAATATTTTTTCTCTTTTGTCTTTTCTATCAAAACATCAACTAACAAACACAAGCTAAGGATGAGATGCCCTAACCTGCTGCCTGTGCATCTCCAGACTCTATACCCCTGAGAGGAGCTCTTCTCGCCACAGGAGGGGATGACTGCCCCACCCAAGCTGAAAAGCTACCAAACAAGCTCGCGACTGTTACCAATACAGCACGCGTGCAAACACATGCTGAGCTACAACAGCATGCAGGTACCCGCGGGCTAGACTTAAATAGGCCGCGGGTCTGTAAAAAAGCCAAGATAAAACCACACATAGATAGTCTAGTACTGAAAAAGGCTTTTGGTATTAACAACCAGAGTCTCTAAAAGGCTTAGATGCTATCACTCCAAAAGAAAAGGAAGATTTAAAAAAGAAAACCAAATGTAACGAAAAACAACACAAAAAGACATACTAAAACACAAGACACTAAACCAATCAAGACCCAGACAGGATCCAGAAAGCCCCCTGAGAAGATAAACTTCTGACAGGGAAGAGAAGACTGCCTCTCGAGCTTCCTGAAAGCTACATGCTACTGAAACTACTGCAGCACGCGGGTAAACGCGTGCTGTAGAAAGTTAGGGTGCGGGTTACACGTGTGCAGGTCTTCTGCAGGCCGCATGTACCTCTGTGTGTCCCGAGACTAAATGTCAAGAATTATTCAAGGAAAACTGGTATTGATAACCAGGTTCCCTGCTAGCTTTGATTAACAGAAAAAAAAAAGCAAAGAAACTGAAACTCTACTTCTTTGAACTACCCAAAAACCTTCAACTGACCCGAAAACCCTAAGAGTAAAATCTCCCCAGTGGAGTCACCAATTCTGTTGTGGGGTATTCTACCCTACAGACTAACAAGCTAGGGCTTAAACTTGCATGCAGATCATGACCCTTAAGAAATTACTTTTAACCTTCTACCCCAACCTAAAACCCTTTTTCACATGCAAACATGGGAAGAACCAACTAACCTTTTTATCGACGGTCAGTGTAGATCCTCCGTTGAGCTTTATCTACCTGCTGTTGCTGCTCCTTCCAAAGAACGATCCTGCAATCAAGACAAAACTACGCATGCATGCTATTGTTCTACTAGAGGGTTAGAGATTAAACATAAATCAAATAAAACATATGAGACTCATGTATTTGGGACGGGAAAAGTCTTCTTTATTAATCTCAATATGAACCAACTTACAATGATAATAGAGATCAACCACCGTTCCTTGTTCCTGATCCTGGGCTCCTCCTCTTCTTTGTCCTCCAATTGCTTTGCTTGAATACTCCTAAAGCTTGAGGAATGGATAAAGGGTTGGGACAAAACGGGTTCGGCAATTTGGCAGAGTTTCTTTGCTACGATTTTCCTCCCTTGAATAGTACCCCTACCCCTCCTTTTATAGGCTAGAAGGAGCTAGGGTTTTAGGTGAACTCTCGGCCATGCATGGCTGGGAGTTCCAGTTAACTGACCAAAAGCTTCTCGTCTCGACGGAAACTTTCCTGATTTTTTTCTTTGTTAGGTAAATGTTGGCTGTAGTGGGCCAGCCAGCGTTCCAACGCGTGTAGTATAAGGCCTGCCAGCATTCCAACACGCCCAGTGATAGGTTAGGGCGCGGGTTACTTAATTTAGGAGGTTTTTGAAGAGTCTGTTCAGCATGGCTTTGGCAATGAAGGGCAATGAGTTTTCCTGATGCCAGGTAAGAATGGATAGTGAAAATTAGGGTTATAACAGAATGAAATCAGATCAAGAGGAACATATGAAAGAAAGAAGGAAGAGTTGAGGAAGGTGAAAAGACAAGAAAGATTGCTAGTCTAAGATTGAAGCAAAGAGAAATGCAGAGAGGAAGGAGTCCCCATATGGGTGGATGAGAAGAAGAATATGGAGAAGTAAGGGAAGACCAAGCAAGTCTCGACCTTGTGGGAGATCAAAAATATTCAACATACTCTGAGGATTTAGGATTGTGTTTTGCAAACTCTGAGGATTTATCTCTCACATCCACACATGCACTCAAGGGATCCATAGTACATTCCTCCAGTTATTATTTGAGATAGATAACCTGTTAGGGAATGTCATGAGTTTTCTATTTTTATTAAAAAAATTGAATCATAAACCTTTTGATGATGATGTTTGAATGCAGAATATGGATTAGGTGGATGTGTCACAACAAAAGGTGATGTTTTTAGCTATGGAGTAGTGCTATTGGAGATTCTCACTAGAAATAGACCCACCCACAACATGTTTGTGGAAGGAATGAGCTTGTAGAAATGGGTGGGTAGTGGTTTTACAAATCAAGTAAGGGAAGTGATCGATAAGAGTCTATTGAGGAGGACTACTAAAATCACTGAAGAAGATAAGGAACTCAATTTCCTCAATCACCTTGTAAACATGGGTTTGATCTGCACAAAATAATCCCCTGAAGGACGACCTACTATGATCAACATTGTGGGTATACTACAAAACATCAATGATACATTTTTTTATAGTTGCAAGCATTCCAAAATTCCAATCAAATATAACACATTTTCTAGGAAGTACAAGTGTTGTTCACAACAATGTTGGTGAAGGACAAAGTTCTTCTACATTATAGTATTTTGTAAGAGAACAATGGTTGTATAACTAAGCCATAAAGTAATTTGAGTCCATTGTCATTAGTTCCATGTAGTTTAAGTATAATTCCCTTCTCCTTCTCTGGGTGGCCTATTTGTCTGAGTCTTATTCCCCTTTCCTTTCTATGCATATTCATTGTTGGGTACATGTGATTGTAAAAAATAAAGGTGCATATGTATGAAGAACTTTTTGGAAATGTTTCTACAACAATAAAATCCCCTATCCTCATCTTAGGAAAACTTTATGCATATCAAATCTTATTTGTGTTGTTCAGGCCATATAAATATTCCAAGATATTTGTATTTGTTTTAAAAGATTAAAGAGGAAGTCAAGGCTTTTGTTTCCACAACGATTCATTAAGTTATGAGTTCAAATAAAGAGCAAGAACATGTTGAGGAACATGATGTTTTCTATACTTTTTCAGATATTCAACATGTTATTCCTTTACTCCAACACTTTAAACCTAAAATTGTGGAACAAGATCAATTGATGCATGACATAACTACTTTATTATGAAATTTGTTAGGAATTACATTGGATAACTAACTTTCATAAATCTATGAGGAATTGCATTGACACCCTACTTTCTAAAAGAATTGATAAGTAAAATTGAGTTGAACAATAATTATTATGAGTTGAAGATTTAAACTTTGATAATATTTTTAAGATTTAGAATTTCTTATCACACACTTTCAATTATTTACACACAACCAACTATTTTTATTCATATTATTGTTTTGGGTAAGTAGAACATTCTATTAAAAATACATAGTGTTGCAAAAAGATTCCCGGGAAAGAGAGAGTTTGGAGCCTAACTAAACCAGTTTTTTTGAAATGATCTAAACAAATTGACTATGACACTGTCTAAGACTAATCACACGAGGATTATTTTAAAAAAAACATACATTTAAGCCTTGTAAAAACAAAATTTTACAACTGATTGCAAATAGCTAGACTCGCATAAAAGCAAACTGAAACAGAAACTAGTGGGTTCCAATAATGAAATGGAAACACATTTTCCCCCTTCTCGATATGTCTACTAGTGCTATATGAGATTCTTCTCCTCTCCACCTTCCTGGGTGCTGATGAAACAAGACCATTGGGCAGATACAAGCTGGTCTTTGGATATAGTTCATAGTGTTCTCTTTATGTTCACCATGGTTCTCTGAATTGAGGGATGTTCACCATGGTTCTCTATAAGATGCTATAATTTTGCATCTCTGCCACTAGTTTGTCAAGGATGTTTCACAGATGCCCTCCTTAATCACAAAGTACCTCCTTAATCACAAATTCTCTTCTAGCATTTACAAAATTTTCCAAATGCTCCATCCCCTTTACAATTACCTTAGAACACATTTCTCTACAGTTTGTGATAAAACTAGAGATATATCTGCATCAATTCATGAGAAGAAGTATATATGGTCAAACCTTTACCTTTGTATTGCTCAATTGGAGTTATGATCACATGTATTTTGGCTGCGAATTGTGGAGAAGTTTGTCGAAAGTGCTTATCGTGGCTTCCTGGCTTCTCATGCTCAACCTCCTGGTTCCATTGGATACATAACAAACTCAACATCCCCTGAAATTTCCACCACTTTCTAGTTGTCCGCTTTAGTCCTCAAATCGAGCCTATTACTATGCTCTACTAATAGATCTTGGAAAGAAAATTTTTAATAGATACAGTTTGGTAATGGTATTAATGTTATTAAAAGATTTCTATTATTCTTATATTTTATTTTCTTTTTATTATATCATGACATATTTTTGTTCTCTTGTTTTATTTTCCTGTTTAATCCTTTTGTGTTTTACAAATTTCAATTATTTTCCCGGTTAATCCTTTTGTGTTTTATAGATTTTAATAGTTGACATCCTCATCTCAACAATGCTTCTGATTAAGAGGCTCTCCATAGATTCATCTCAATAATCACTGCATATTTAATCCCTCCCAACCTTTTTACAACGACAATCCTTACTTGTTCATATACCTTCTTCCATTTGATTTTCATTCTTTCCAGCTTGTACTCCATGATGCGTGTTATTGGTTGGATACTGAGGAGCTCATTGACATTGACAGACCTTGTATTTGGGTTCATACTTGTGCAGAGTCAACATGTCAATATTCAGCTTGCTACGCAGTATTGAATGTTGTCATAGGTGGATAATAAATTGTAGGATCAGACAACCTATTATCCACTTATTGCAGAATTCAATGATGTGTATTCAGATCCCATGACTTATTATCCATCTCCCACATCATTAAATGATGTGTAGCAGGCTTACTCATGTGTATTTGGACTCTACTTCTATTTTTATTTCCACATCACAAGTTTGTTCTCCCACATCGCAAGTTCTGATTATATTTACTAGAATTGGTTATAACTAATGTGGGTTATAACTCCTAAGACCACAAGTAAATATTACATTAAATATTCCAACATACCCCCTTGAACTTGACTTGGGGACACAAATAAGTAAAGTTGACAAAGAATATTTGATGAATTTGATGAAGTGAAAATTGCATCCCAACAACCCCCTTTAATTTGCACTTAGGTAGTGTTACAAAGATTTACCAACAATGACTACTACAACCTAACCCTGACAAGGTGAAAATAAGATCTTAATGGAGAATCCATCACCTCCAAAACACCTTCACATTATCCTCTTCAAAAATTAGTTAAGAAAACATGAACGATCAGAGAGGGAAACCAAACTCCTTCCATGTTGTCAAATAAAATTATATATAGTAGATGACAAAGAAGCATGCTAAAGATAAAAGTGATTAGATGAATTTGTAGATAGTCAAATATCAACAAGAATTCTCCAATCACTCAAACCAATAAATTTACCATAAGCCCATGATGGTCAAAATACCCACTACTACTACAAAGTCCACATGCAAGAAGATGGTATTCTCATCATGCACCACATGCTAGAAAAGAAATAACCAAATGTTATCATCGAAAAACATTCAACAAAGACTATTTGTATTATTACAATTCAATCAAAATAAGCAATGAGTCGTGTGATGTTATGCTACGGATAAAACAAGTGGATTTGAAGTCATCAAACAAGTGCCCATATGCTGTAATGAAAAATCATTGATCCAACCATAGTAAGGCCTCATAATTAGTACCAATCCATGGTTTTTCATTTTATGCATCTTCTCTAAAGACTTGTATGAAGAGTTTCTAACATACCAATAGGAATTCCTATACATGGATGAACTCCTTTGATCACAACGATTAGAGTGTTGATACAATTGATATGTAGATGTTAAATAATATGATGTTGGTTTAACAAAAGGTGTAGCAATAAGTTCTTTCTAAAAAAAGGTTTATGGTTTGGTTATTATGAATCAATGGTAGAATAATCATCTAAAGTGTCACACTCAAGCTCTGTGATATAATAAGTGGACAAATCAACTAATGGTGCGAGGGATGGTCCTTACAAGTTAGTGGTAGAAATATGACTTACATTTGGTAATGAAGCTTTGAAATTTTCAAGCCTTTCCCTCACAGCTAGGCTTAGTTCATACCCAATAGGACTACTAATTCCTTAATCATTCTCACAATTCCCACCACTTTTATATCTCATCTGATGAAGTAATATAGAAATGAAACCTTTAGTGTTCTTCTCAAACTTAGGGGAAGATTATTCATGATTAGATAATAGTGCATGAGAGGAAGTAATATGAAAAGAATAGTAAATATCCTTTTGCCAAGTGTCAAGTGCCTCTTCCTTCTTTCCTACTTCATTCGTGAGTTTTTTATAGGAAATGTTTAAATTTTCTAATTCCATCTCATTAACACACATATTCATGTAACTTGTTCTTTATACTTCTTTGAAATACAAGAAATACAACTAGAATCTTTTTCAAAATAACAAGGGATGTTTCAAACCCCCTCCCTTAATTTATCACTTGTACCTTTTAATTTATTTCTTCGACAAGATTCATATTGATGCAACAAAAATTATGGATGGAATCATCCTTTTCTTCCAACTAATCATTTAAATGCTAAACAATAAATCTTTGTTGACTAGCATTAATATCACGCAAAGAAGAAAGGGTGGTAGGTGTGGGGGGAGTATTAATGATCTAGGAAGAAACCAGGTAGTTCATTATGCTTTGGGGCTTGGAAATGTCTCTAACAATCTCGCATAATCCTATTCATTTTGGTGCAACCTCATCATTTCCAAGGACGAAGGAATCAAAACCTTGATAGTGCTTGGAGATTCAATGCTTGTAATTATAGTATTGAAGGATCAAAACAACTCGAGGGGGAGAAAATTGTGTTCTCTCATTTGTGGAATTAGGAGAACCACACCATATTTCAACAAAATTTATTTTTACCACATCAAAAGAGAACTCAACAATGAAGCAGACTATTTGTCCAATGTGGCATCTGTTAGAATTAAAGAGATGTGCTCACTTTACCATAGACATTATCATTATTGTCACCCAACCATAGGCATGCAGCCACCCATGAGAACCATAACCTTTTATATATGGAATGATTCCGTAAGTAGCACTAGAACAAACATATTGTTGATATTAGAGTAGCTGTGGGAGGTATTTACCTCCATGCGTAAACCTAACGAGAATAGAATTATACTCTGGAAAGCAAGAAGAAAATCTAATGAGTTGGATAATAACCTTAGAAGACTTGTTGTCTCAAGAAGATAATTTATATTAGGTTATTATCCTCCAAGAGAAGAATTCGGCTAGAAGAAATAATATATATTGAACAAACAGATACCCAGAATGAGAAGTCGGCCGAGGCAGTTAGCCAGAATTACTATAAATACAGGAGGCCAATATTCATTCTGGCAAGCAGTCTCAGAATTGCAAAGCAGCACTTGTGTGCACTGCAGTGCCCATTTTTGTGTGCAGGGTTGGAGGAGAGATACCATTGTAGTTGTTGCAGCTAGCAGATCACATTTGTCTTGTACTATCTCTTGGTTAGGGTTTGGACTATCTGATCAGCTCTTGTTGGTGCACTATCCTTGGGAAAAGGTGTGTTACCCTTTGTTTGGCTATCTATCCTAGGGTTTGCTTTCAGAGTGATTCTCTGTCAAGGTTAAGGTGCTCGGAGGGTGGCTTCAGCCTATGGTTGGGTGACAATAGTGATATTGTCAATGGTAAAACGAGCACATCCATTATATTCTAACAGGTTATGGGCCCACACCTCCTTCATTCAATCTAACCACTAGAATGAAACATAGTCGTAAGGATATTAAGCTTGTTGAAGAACTGTCGCTGGGGTTTCTAGCAGGAGAAGTCACCATAGAACTACTATTAGGGTTACTAGCAGGTGCAGTTGCAGAAAACCTAATCCTCTCGTCGAGGCACCTTAAGTGGAGGGATTGACCTAATTTCTGGATAGAACAGTGTGCCCTAGCCTAGCGCATCTCCTAGTACTCTCAACAAGCCAAGGCGTCAAGTTTGAGTTTTTGGTCAAATCTAGGGTTTGACTAAGTCAAAGCAGCCATGAATTATTCTATGAACTTCGAAAACAAGTTAGATGGAGCTTCAAACTTCAGAGCATGGAAGACAAGGATTGACCTCATCCTTTCCAAGAATAAAGTGTTGGATATCATGAAAGGAAATATCGTGGAACTAGAGTTTGAAGAAGGAAAAGAGAAGGAACTGCAGAACATTGCAGTTATGGAGAAGTTCAAAGAAGGTTACACCAATTCCATGAGTATCATAGTGGAGTCTATAAAAGATCACTTCATACCCTACATCTCCCATCTTGACTCATCAAAGAAGATGTACGATGACCTAACAAACCCCTTCTCAATCATAAACATTGGACAAATAATGAGTCTAAAGAATGAGCTCCGTGACATGAAGATGAATGATGATGATAGCATAACATCATACTTTGTGAAGATATCTCAGTTAAGAGATCAACTACAAGATATTGAAGAGATCATTTCAGAGAAGGAATTGGTAAACATAGTACTCAATGGTATTCCCAAGATGTGGGATGCATTTGCCGCAAGCATGAACACAAGGAAGGAGTATCCTACATTTGAAGAACTTTGGACTTGCTGTGCTCAAGAAGAGTCAAGGATTAGTGCAAAAGAGAAACCCCAAAAGAAGTAGATGATCAAGCCTTCACAACAAGATTCAAGAATTTTAGGAACAAAAGGAAGTTTGGTTCAAAGAGGAAGACAAATCAAGAGAAAGATATTTTAGAAATACAATGCTTCAACTGTAGAAAGTATGGTCACTACAAGAATCAGTGTCCTAAGCTAAAGAAAAGGAATGAGAAACATGAAGCATCAGTTGTCGAAGAAAAGGAAGCTACAAAGAAGACTAAGCAGGATGAAAAAGACTTCTTCTTAAGGTAACAATACTCTTCTAATTTCTTGTACATATCTTGTTTACATAGTCTCTATACATATCTTGCATATCTATCTCTTAGAAGATAATATGTTCCAAGAAGAACTATACCTATGGAAGAACAA
This sequence comes from Picea glauca, assembly GCA_000966675.3. Lineage (NCBI taxonomy): Eukaryota > Viridiplantae > Streptophyta > Pinopsida > Pinales > Pinaceae > Picea > Picea glauca. The sequence continues at coordinate 354,996 of JZKD02S2308233.1, read as the reverse complement.
CAAGATAAGGATTGCTATCATTATACAAGTTAGATAATACAAAGGATGAAATACATCAAACAAATCATGTGGAAGCTATTACAAGATAAGTCGAAATCATAATCAATCATGAAGAGACTTAGAAGAAGCAAAGACAGAAATAAGTCAGCAATCAAGAGGAAATTGGAGAAAGACTTATGATGTTTTGTAGAAGACAATAGATGGAAGCGTGGACTTTGTTAGACAGAGAGAGCCAATTATATATTGTAGAAGACAATAAATATGCAGACAAAAGCATGGACTTTGTTAGACAGAGGGAGTCGATTATGTGCACTCATACATGAAGCAAGGATTAGGAGGGAGCTAATCCTATGATCCATTGAATATGATGAAGTATATATCCATGGTAGCAGCCATAAAAGACAGTATGCATTAAAGTTCAAACTCAGAAGAAGTCTTCTTCGAAGAGAAACCTTGAAGTATCCCTAGTTGTCCATCCACATCCGTGATCCTATAGTGAATGGAAGAAGTGGAATATTTAGGGCATGGAATCTATAAGAAACTCCATGGACCCAAGAGATAAAGAAAAACATTAGGAAGAACATGAATATTCCAAGAAAGAAATAGAAGCCAGAAGAACCAGTCATTGTATTAAGAATCACAAGATTACCAGCCTGATATGAACTCACTAAAAGCAATCAAGCAGAAGAACTGAAAGTAGTGATGAATAACAACGTATATATGCAAGCATTGAAAGATCTAGAACTAGAGGTTCTCCTAGATGGAGGGAGAAGAATATGATGATTAATTGTTCCAGTAAACTAGACATACCTCTAAATGAGTCATTATATCATCCGTGATATCCATGGGTTGGATTTCTACATCAGATGAATGCAAAGAATGTTCTCTAGAGTAATTGAATAAAGAGCGTATGAAGAGAAACCTCAAGACTTTGAGGCATACCAGAAAGAGACCCTTGTATGCAGATGGAAGAAGATAACTTGGTAGAGAACCTTTAGTGCATAACAGAAGTGTGGTGAAGACTTTCTATAACAGAGATATTATATCAAGATGATTACTCAGAAGATCAGATCTCATGATGATAGAAGAAGTGCCACATGGATATGTTCCAGTTTTCCAACAATGATATACTTTATTGATCAGAGCTACATGAAGCCTTCAGAGAAAACCAATGTTCTAGACCAAAGTACATTTGAAATCAAGAATTACATTATCCGTGATAAAGTCTAGAAAGGAGAAAGTGGTTCACCGATACATATCTCCATAGATGAATAGATAAGCAGACATTTTGGTAAAGCTTCTGTCCAAGATGAAAGATTTTGTGTACTCAAGCTGGAGCTCGTGGAGAAGACTTCCTTATTGAAAAAGAAAGAGATGACTCCCAGGTTGGGAGGGAGAACTGATGTGTTATTGATTGATGGAAAATCACTTTTCATTTCGAAAAATGGTCCAGGATGAGCAAATTCTTTCCAGTTCGGAAAGTGGATTGAGATTTCTAACAGACATAAATTTTTCAGTTTGGAAAATGGTCTAGATTGTTGATGTACCATAGACAGAGACTTCCCATTGTGGTTAACATGGGAAGTGGTCTAGTATAATCTCTCTTCTTCAGGGTTACTTGATATAGGTGGATATCGGTGGCCACCCACCTTTTCCAAATGGCTCAAAACAGTTTTCTGGCAATTTTGGCAATTTACTATTTTTAGCAGGTTTTAACTTCTGGGGCAATTTTGAGGGTCCAAATGAATGTTTTTAGAGATATAGGTCCTCAATGATAGTCAAAGGAATTTTGAGCCCCAAAAATGAATCTCCTCGATGATGCCTTTCCAACGATCTATCACACGCCTAAAATGGAGATCGTATGCAAAAGTTACGACCCCGGGAAGTTGATGTACTCACTTACCCAAACGGGGCCCACATGAATTTTGGCGCTTCATCTCCTAGGGTTAGGTTTTTGGATGTCTAGGGTTTTTGGAATTCTTGATTATTGTAAAAATGCCTTCAGAGCCTCATTGTAATCATCTTCTTGTGAATGCGAGTAGCCGTCACATCTCTTCTCAGAGATAAGATGTCGCCATTCTAGCGTGTCTTTCACTCTGTATTTTTATAGGCTCTGTACATTTCTTTCATTAATAGAAATCGTGTATTATTGTATATCTGATACATTTCTGTCATATTATTGAATATCTGTGATATCTCTGTGCATTTCTTTATTATATCTCCGATCTCATTTCGTGCCAAAAATAATCTGGATCACTGGTATCAGAGCAGGCTGCTCTTGATCATTTTTTTAGTGCATGTCCCCGACGAGGTCCGATTATAGCAAGTTGGGTCTCGATCTTATCTCTCTTGAAGAAAATCACTCTCGCACACCCAAGAAACCCTCAATGGTGGAAGAAAAGAAAAACGACGGAGCAAATGATCCTATCAATCTATTTCTTGAGCAAGCTCTCATGCGATAGAGGGATGAAATGATGGAGAATTTTACCCACATCCTTCAATGCCTGCCGATAGCATCAGGTGCATCTTCATCAAGTGGCCACTTTGGAGGCACCCGGCCTTTCAAGGTACAAGTTAATTTTGATATTCCTGTATTTGAAGGATAGATAGATGCAGAAGCCCTAGAAAAATGGTTAACTCTGCTAGAAGGTTATTTCTCTATTCACAATTTTTCCGACAAAGAAAATATCACCTTCGCACTCCTTAATGCTCTCCCTTGTGTCAAACATTGGTGGGAAACCTACTGCGAGAAAAGTTACACATAGGAGTCTGGAATATATGGGGCCGATCCCACTTGGGATTTTTTTGTGGATGCACTAAAAGAACAGTATTACCCTGTTGGCAGCTATGAGGACTAGTACATGAGATGGACCATGCTACGGCAAGAGAGGGGCCAAGCAGTTTTAGAGTTCACCAATACCTTCCATACCTTGTGCACCAAGCTGGGTATCAAAGACTCTGAGTGACATTTGGTTCTAGAATACCATGGGGCTCTACACATATACATCCAGACTGAAATAGATTTTCTGGACATCTCATCACTCGGCGCTGCTTATCGATATGCTGTTAAAATTGAGCAAAATTTTAAGCACCAGAACAAATGGGAATTCGAGTCTGCAAATCCGCAACAACCAAAGTATGACAAAGATGGCCCTAACAAACAGTCTCCTGAAAACCATTCCAAGACATAGGAAAAGAAGGGTCACGGGAAGACAAAGAAGGACACTGGAAAATAGTGTGATTTCCACAAAAGCCCCTGGCACAACACCGATGAATGTTCCTCAAAACAGTCATTGGTGGTCGAGATCAAAGACAAGGAGATGAACCCTGCTTCTAAAAATATTGGTAAAGGATAGATCATTGACATAGATGTCACTGCTATTGTCGTGATCATGACAATTCAACCAGAAGAACCAACTAATCCTAAAGAGGGGGAGCACCTTTTTCATTCACAGATGTGGGTGAAGGGAACCCCGATATATTTTATTATTGATAACGAAATCCAGAAAAACCTCATCTTAGCAGAGGTCGTCAAACAATTGAGATTGTCGACAACACCACACCCGCAACCATGCAACATCAGATGGCTTCGGAAAGGACAAGATATTTGTGTTAGCCAACAGTGTCGATTGTCATACGACATCCAACCCTTCAAGGATGAGGTATTATGTGATGTTTCCCTACTGGATGTCTGTGATGTTCTCTTGGGAAAACCATATATGTGGAGACGCCATGTTGTTTATGAGTCTCAACCCTGTAGTGTCATTGTTACTTTGAGGGGTCATCTCTACAAAATACCAGAGATAGTTCTGACTACTGTTCCACCTAAAAGGTGTCGCAAGGTAGTATCTCATACTACAAAATTCAACTTCTTCACAATCTGTTCAAAAGGACATTGCAACCACTACAGCCTTGCCCCAAGCACCTTCTATCCAACAGAAGCAGGTCGACAAGGCTACAAAAAAGTGAAAATATTCCTTCTGCACATCATCCTCTCATGTATCTTGACTTGTTGAATAGCCTCAACCTCAATAGGTTCGTGACAGATTTCCACAAATTGAGCAGCGCGACATCTTCAGCGAGACAAGCAGCTCACCAAGATGCAGATTCAAAAAACGTTTTTCCCTCTCCCCTGGGAACTCAACGCAATGGAGACCATTGTTTCCTAAGGAGGGAGGATTGATCTAGGTTTATATCGGTGGCCACCCACCTTTTCCAAATGGCTCAAAACATTTTTCTGGCAATTTTGACAATTTACTAGTTTTAGCAGGTTTTAACTTCTGGGGCCATTTTGAGGGTCCAAATGAAGGTTTTTTGAGATCGAGATCCTCAATTATATCCAAAGTCATGATTGAGCCCCCAAAATGAATATCCTCAATGATACCTTTCCAATGAGCTATCACACGCCTGAAATGGAGATCATATGAAAAAGTTACGACCCCAGGAAGTTGATGTACTCACTTACCCAAATGGGGCCCACATGACTTTTGGCGCTTCATCTCCTAGGGTTAGGTTTTTGGATGTTTAGGGTTTTTGGCATTTCTGATTATTGTAAAAATTCCTTCAGAGCCTCATTTTAATCATGTTCTTGCGAATGCAAGTAGCTGTCACATCTCTTCTCAGAGATAAGCTGCCACCATTCTAGTGAGTCTTTCACTCTGTATTTTTACAGTCTTTGTACATTTCTTTCATTAATATAAATCATGTATTACTGTATATCTATGTTTATGGTTGCATATTTGATACATTTCTGTTATATTATTGAATATCTTTGATATCTCTGTGCATTTATTTATTATATCTCCGATCTCATTTCATGTCGAAAATAATCTGGATCATTACTCAAGAAGACTGGCCCGCCTCGCCAAACAACGATTTTCATTGTGGTTAACATGAGGAATGGTCTGTTTTGGAGGTTGGTGTAGGACAGTCATTTCCTCTTGTGGTTAACATGGGAAATGGTCTAGACAGTCATTCCTTAGGGCGGATTCATTCTCTCCAGCCTGCACTTTGTTTATTGCTGAAGGAATGGCCCAGGGTGGGGAATGGTCCAGGTTCAACAATTAGGGACAAACATTCCTTAGGGAAGACTCATTCTCTCTAGGTTAAAATTTGTCTTGCGTCGGAGGAATGGATCAGGGTGGGGAATGGTCCAGGCTCATAAATCAGGACAATTGTTCTTCCTTGCTTGAAAAGAATAGTCCAAATATCTCATAATTGATGTTTGAACTTCTGAGCACAGATGATCTTCCAAGATCCCACAGATGTGAGTGGAAGAATGGCCCAAATGATTCATTTTATATTATAACATTGTTTCTATGAAGGTTGATATCAAATGATTGTCATGAAAACCATATGTTTCTAGACAATAGATGTATACTATTGTGGTGGATGTGTTCTACTGTTTGATCAAGTATCTGTGTGCTACCCTGTGTGGTAGTGTACCATTGGATTGTAGTTGTATACTACTATGGATAGACACAGCTGTTCTCTATTGAATGATATTATTCTGAATGTCTTGATTATTATCAGCAGTGTTGAAAATGATTATCATCTAGATGGATGATCAATGAACAGAGATTTCCCAGACAGAAAATGGTTCAGAACATTTACTCTTCTAGATTAGAAGAAAGGCTCTTGTGTCACTCTGTGGAGTGAGTATCACGTCTGATTACTCAGATAGAGTATAGTTTCAAGAGATGATGTAGCTGATGACACTGATGATGATGATGGTGCTCATGATCTAGTCATGAGATAGTCTATACAACTATGTTGATGCTACCGGGTGAATGGTATGTTTTTGCTCAAGACCATTATGTATAATAACTCCCTAGCTAGGAGGGAGTGTTGATATTATGGTAGTTGTGGGAGGTATTTACCTCCACGTGTAAACCTGACAAGAATAGAATACTCTGAGAAGTAAGAAGAAACCCTAATGAGTTGGCTAATAACCCTAGAAGACTTGTTGGCTCAAGAAGATAATTTATATTAGGTTATTAGCCTCCAAGAGACGAAGTCGGCCAGAAGAAATAATATATACTAAACAGAAAGATACCCAGAATGAGAAGTCAACCCATGAAGCTAGCCAGAATTACTATAAATACAGGAGGCCAGTCTTCATTCTGGCATGCAGTCTTATAATTGTAGAGCAACACTTGTGCGCACTGTAGTGCCCAGTTTTGTGCACAGGGTTGGAGAAGAGCTGCCATCGCAGCTGCTGCAGCTAGCATATCATGTTTGGCTTGGACTATCTCTTGGTTAGGGTTTGGACTATCTGATCATATCTTGTTGGTGCGCTATCCTTGGGAAAAGGTGCACTACCCTTTGTTTGGCTATATAGCATAGGGTTTTCTTCCAGAGTGATTCTCTGTCAAGATTAAGGTGCTCGTAGGGTGGCTTTGGCCTATGGTTGTGTGACAATAGTGATATTGTCAATGGTAAAACTAACACATCCATTATATTCTAATAAAATAACCAAGAGAGTTCATCTTTCTCCAAAGATAGCTCACCAAACAGAAAGTCTCGAAACCACAGAACAAGAACAATACTCAATTGTAGTAGTTGCAGTTGCATTTTCACTTACCATGAATACCACCAAGAACCATCACCAACAACAACACCAAGAGATACTAGAGGATAGAGAGCACATCTTAGGCTATATGGTGCTAGAGAGAGAGACCAAGAACCATCCCAGAAGATCCACCTTCCATCCTTGCAGCTACAGCTCCAAACTTGGGCCAAACTTGACTGAGAGAGTGTGTGAAGTGTGTGTGTACAAATGACATAGATCATATCTTACTTATAGTGGTTCTTATCACTTTCCTGGGCCAACTTGTCCTTTTAGAATATAAAACTTTAATATTAATTATTTTACTGAGTCGACTTGTCCTTTTAGAATCTAATACTTTAATATTAATTCTCTTACTGAGCCGACTTGTCTTCTAGGGTTTCTCTTTCTTCCAAAATATTCTATTATAGCCAAAGGTTACACATGGAGGTTAATACCTCCCATAGATACAATAATATCAACAACATCATCATTGAGTCTTGGTTCCATTATTAAAAATGGGGTTCCAAGCACTACCATATACAATAATTAATCAATGGAGCTCAACCCAATTCATAATAATTTCACATCAACAAATGGAGGATATGTAGGGATGGATGGCATGTGGCCTCCATAGGTCCCACATTTTTCATATCAATATAGTCTTGAGGTAATTAAACTCCTTCTTGTGTGATCTTCATCGATATATGGGACAATGTATCACTTGTGGTATATTAGGTTCTTCCCTCCTTTTGGTTTGGCCTATGTTTTGAGGGTGGGAAATATAGATTTTGAATCTATTCTAGTTCCAAGAGTAGAGGTATAAAGTGGGAACATCGACTCTGAACAGATGCATCTAAGGGAGGCAGATTCAGATTGTATCATCTTCTCAATGCAAGAAAATGTCTTCATCTCGACCGCACAAGCCCTAGTTCCTCAGTTTGTGTTCTTAGTACACGTTCTTCTAGAGAAATTATATTCTTTAGGAAGGAGTTGTGGGAATAGAGACTTGCTATTTTAGTCAGTCTGTCAAGGGGTTGAAAATATTTTTTTTTTTGTTGGGAATTAGTCTGTTTTGGGGATTGTTTAAATCTTGTTGTGAAAGGAATATCCCTTACTATCATGGATAATTCAGAGTTAAAGGAAAATAATAGAATTTTGTGCAAGCATGAATAAATCACCCAAGAAAACAACATAGATTTGTTGTAGCAGGCTAGTGCTATAGAAAATGCAAATAACATGACTCTCTTTCTTCTTCAGAAGCAAGGGATTGACTCATTGGAGGTGGAATGCAATGCTCAAATTATCTACAAGTAGGAACGAGGGAGGAGGATATTATATGTTAGATCATAGATCCTATGGAGATCGAGGAACCAATTTCCCCTCACTTGAAAGAGGGGAAGGAAGCTCAAGGCAGTTTCCACCCATAATGATTTGCATGTTTTTTTGAATTACAAGTTTTCTGGGTGAGTTTGTTAAGCAAGCCATAACTGTAATCACCTAGAACTCACGTCTGGAAAAAGTTTTAAAGTTTAGCATACTATGTATAGAAATTAGTTCAATTTTAGAGACATCTCTGAATTTTGATGAATGTACATGCTGCTAGCCTCGCTACAACCCCATTTTAAGATGAATATAATTTTTTTGTTATGGTTAAAAAAAATATCATGCAAAGAAGAAACTTCATTATGAAGTTGAGTATTATAGATCTATAATAAATAACATTCTCCTTAAACATGATATTAACATTCTTCCATTGAGAAACAATGGCTTGCAACAAGGAAATCCTATCATGATGCTTCTCATTAATAACATGCAAGGAAGTAATTTCATCTCAAAGTTTGACATGAGATTCCTATAAAAAGACATATTTCAACTCACTAATTTCTTGGAGTTTCTAAAGAGCCAATTCTTCATCCTCATAAAAATCATCCATGGTGAAAGGAAACAAGGATACTCTATAATAGTCTATGTGATAGGGAAAATGTAGAATGTGTTAGAAAAGCATAGTGGGTGTGAGGGCCCTAAAAAATGAGTATTCCTCCCTTTTCATCATAGACCTCAACTTAAAATAATAATGTCCACCCCCTTAAATTAAAATATTTAAGGTACAAATTTTTCCTCCTTTTCAACATTTCATTGAAAAAATATTGTTCAACGGATTTATTTGCCTTTCCGAATTATCCTTCCCTAATTTGTTTGTCAAATAGTAGGAAGTAACTTGAGATTTTTTATACTTATTAAAACCAACAAGGTTCATCAATTTCCCTATGAATATATATTGATCGATGTGTTCACAAATATAATTTGAGCTTACCATCCAATGGTCAATTTAAAAAAATATATATATACATGCATTCCATAGGGTAAATATGAGATTTCAAAAAATAATATTTCTAAACATTTTTGAATGAGAACGTACTCAAGTTTTTCTATAAGAGGGGACATTTGGGCATATCTACGCTATTAGAAAATCGTTTCTTGATTTGGAAGAAGATGAGGACTTCATATTGAGGTCTTCACTATTGAAGGTTGAACATGCTTGAAGATGAAGTTCGAGTAGCAATTAAAGAAGGGCCCCACAACATTAGAATCCCATCACACGTGACTCACTTTCAACTAACCTAGGGTTAACTTTTACTTGTTTGGAAACTCTTGAGTTAAGGTAATTATTTGATAATGGCTAGACTTGTTCTTGAAAAGTGTGCTCAATTGAAATAGGTGATTATAGTTTTCTATCCCTCGAAGCATCTTCTCTGCAAAAAAATAATTCATGGTCATTTATCCAAAATTGATTTTTTCTCTCTCATTTGGCCTCCATCTCACTAAACTTGGGATCAAGCTGAGATTTGAGTTTTTGTGAATTAGGACTTGGGAAAAGAATGTGGTTTCATTTTCTATAAGTTTTGTAAGCTTCATAAACTTGCATTTCAATTTATAGCATGTATTTGAAGAATTGGGGTTTTGGATTCTACCATTTCATTTGGGGGCATTGCATTTTCAAATTTTTTCATTCGAAAGTGTGAGAACAAATAGAAGGAATTTGTGTATAGTGTGAGATGAGGGAATACTTAGAAGAGATTACATAGAAGCTAGATCAACAATTCTTCTTAGAAAATCAAGGTCAGTATTTTTTATCTCAAGGAAAGAAAAAATACTTTTCTCTTGTGTGAATGATCTTGTCTCTAGTGTATGTTTATTTTGATACTTGGTGCAATGGCTAAGGGGCCTACAAATCATAACGAAATGTTTGTTTGTTTTATTTTTATTTTTATATTTTATTTTATTTTTATTTTTATATTTATATCGAAACTAGAAAATTTATATTAATGATAAAAGGTTGTAGCTAAGCTAAAAGACACTAATACATCGAACTGCATGTCTTCAATTTTCAAACAAGAAGAATATTTCTGGACCAAAATACGAAATTTACATAAGTTTGCTGGCTAAAATTCCCAGTATTTACTACTTGTATAGATTTAATAAAAAGTACCTATATGCATATAACTTTAAAAAGAATACTCTTATAAGAAAATATGGCACCTTGTTGCTTCTTCCAAGCCAATATTGGTTCTCACGTACTCTTCTTCCCCTATCTCCATATATTGAAAGAGTTGGTGCATTATGTCCTCCTCTTTTGGTTATCTATGTTATGAATGAATAGACACCCTTTGATTGGAATCCATGGCATAAGCATATTTACTCAAGTGGACAATTAGATTTCTTAACATGCGACATTCTACATCAAGTATAACAATTTGCTACTTTAATTGAACCAAAGAATCCATGGTAGAAGCGATTTGGGAAACTATATGTTGTTCATTTTCATGCACCTTGGTTGTGATGGTGAATATAGAAGTCTTGCTACCTTAAATCATTTCCTCATGTGATGTTAAGACTCTCCTAATCTCTCATAGATCTCTACAATTCATATATGCAATTAAAATCATAGGGAGCCTATTTAAAATGAAGTACTAGAGCCAACTAAGCAAATAGAAATGCAACATTAAACCCAAAATATCTTCTATGAAACTAGAAAATACCACGAGGATTCTAATCCAAAGACAACGACACCCAACCCACTATATTAAATTATGTGAACTAGGTGTGATATTTTCATATAGGGTGACATCATTCCAAAAGGGATAGTCCACCCAAAACTATAGTGCCCCCAAACTAAATAAATAAAAACACCAAGCACATTTGGCTTGTAGAATCCCAAAACCAAAGGCTACAAACAAACAAAGAAAAAGGCAAGCATTCTTCAAATTCACAAATCTAGAAGAAAGGGCCAACATGGAGAGAACTATTACATAATCCCAGTGATGAATAATGAATAAGGGAGATGTCCCACAAGCCTTCGTGTTCTCCAGGCAATGAGTTGCCATTATCAAACCTCAACTAGAATATAAGACCAAAACACATTCAAAATTATAGTTCTCCACCAATTCGAACATGTGTGAAGGGGGATTATGGATCTTTGTGTTTATTGAAAATATTTGGTAGTGGTGTTATTTCATGATTGACACGTGGCTCATTAAATTGAAGGTACTTTCCATTGAGTGCATGAAAATACTTAGAGTATAGTTTGATAGATAATGAACCATTATCCCTTAAAAACCCCATTTTCAATCTAGTAGCTTCATTAGCAAGAGAGTCAGTGACCATATTGTTCTCCCTTAGGACCTAGAAAAAGGTTATTTTGTGAAACCTAAAGGCCTCTTGAGAAACCTGATCCAAAATTGGCACAAGATTGCAATCACTTGGAATGGATTTTTTATTCATCAACTAGATGATGATGTTATAATCACCTAACAATGTGAGGGAATGGATAGGATGATAAGTGTCATTCTTAGTCCTTGTAAAAATGCATATTCTTTAGCTTGATTGTTAGAGAAAATTCTGAGTCCCCATGCGTAGGATAGTTCATTTTTTCCTTTGGGATCAATGAGGATTCTGCCCATGCCTGCCACCCCTATCATAATGTAGTTTTAAGATATATCATACAAATTGATTTAAATTAATAATATTTGAATTCAAGGTTTAAGGTAGAGTGTTTCATCAACTCTAAGTGGATTAGAAAAATTCACATTAGGCCATAAGAGAGCGCTTCTGAAGGAAAACAAAAGTGTATGATTGAAGTGTTAGCCTTGCCTACAATATTGTGCCATATTATCCAAATCAATCTCCAAATTCCCACAATAAATCTACCAACATAATGTTGATTATTTGGGTTGGTTTTCATTGATGTCAACTCTTGAATAAATTCTAGTAGCAAATTTCGGTAGCACAAAGGTTTGGGTAATGGAACCAAGTTTGTTTGATGGATAATGGCATGCGTTTTGATATATTTGCAGGTAATAATATTCTAGATGGATAGTACATGTCATGCCATTTCTAGTGGTATGTATAATGTCACATAACTCCTCATGATTAGAGAGTTATGGCCATATGAAGTTGGAGAACCCTCATGAGTCATCTAGAATCCCTAAAATGTCAAAGTAGTCAAAGTGGTTTAAGAGATTTTAGAAGGTAAATAATAAAGTGAAGTGATGAGTGTACTATAAGTCAAAGTGAATACAAAATAAATTATTTAAATAATAAAGTTAATGGATAAATTACTAAGTGGGCAAGTGGTTAGAAGTAGGTTAACCCTAAAATAAGGAAAGTAGGTTAAGATGGTTAAACGGTAACCCCTTGACGAAGCTACATGAAAGTATAAATAAGAGGCAAGGCTCTCTCATTTTCATCACACTTGAGCATATTGAATATCTATAGGTGACTGAGGTAACCAAAGGATATCTAAGATGAATTTTAGAGGGAAGGTGAAGTAAAGAAGGCTGAAATTCAAGGGAGGATAAATTCTTTTGATGATGCTTTCTAAGGTATGTTATTTACAGGCCATCTCACCATTTTGGCAATAAAGTTTTTTCTAGAATGATTCAAACCATGAAATTGGGAGACCATTGAGTAAAGTACATATCCAAGTATCTTTGATTCAAATTCCATCTTGTGGGTCGTTGTATTTTTGGAGTTACACGTAGTAGAAAAAAGGGTTTGTGGCTAGTCCTCAAACTAGTCTAAAATAGGTGTTTCGGGTAAAACCGTCATAAATTCTTCATAAAATATCCAAATTCAGTAAGACAAAATTTATTGGTTAGAGTACATTCTGTCATATTCTGTTTACAATTTTCATATCCATACAACAAATATTTTGTGTGGGGCACTCTCTACAAGTTCTCTCTCTAGAATAATCCAAAATTCATCAAGGTATGTCATTTTTTCTATAAATCCTTTTATGAGAGGTTCCAAGTAGTGAAGTATGGAGGAATTACATAAAAGACACTGAAGAACATTGTGTACTATTTTTAGATCTTTATTCATTACAGGTACATAGTTATGATTATTTCAATTTAGGGTTGTTGACTAATCCAAACTTAGTCATGTGAGACTAAAGTAAAGTTTGATGAAAATGATAGTCTCTTGTTGTTAAAGTTAAGGAAGGTTTGCAGGTATGTGATCATATACACTAGGTCTATTACAAAGTTACAAATCAGATTTGGATGATGAAATTGATGAGGGATTTTGGTTGAGGTACATGTTGGGTACATGGTTGAGACAAGTAGTTGATTAGTTGGCACATACATTAGGTGTATAGTTGATGATGTTGGTACATCTTGATGAGTCATAGTTGATGAGTAGTTGATACATGATTGGTAAATACTTGGTACATGGTTGGAGGCACTTTTTATTAGTATTGTTGACACATGGTTTATGGATGATGTAACATACTTGTCTTGCTATATTATTAGAAGCACATATTGATCCTGGTGATGATTATGAGTTGTTGTGTTATGCTTGGTTGATGCACATCTTTGAGAGTTGTCTTGGTGATTAGATCTTATTTGGTTGATAAGATTGATGAGACAGGTTGTTGTGATATGTTGTTTGGATAGGTTGTTCTGATAGTTTATTTGTACAGGTTTGGTGCATGGTTGATGCACTTGTTCATGGTACAGGTTGGCACATGGTTGATGCACTTGTTTATGGTACAGGCTGATTATAACTTGTTTGGTATAGGTTGGTGCATGGTTGATGCACTTGTTTATGGTACAGGTTGATTATAGGTTGAGGTACAAGTTGATGCATGGTATATGCATGGTTTGGGTTATTGGTACAGGTTGATTGGTGCAGGTTGATTGGCACATGTTTACAATAGTATATCTCACAGTGATAGTGTGATAGTGGTTCCATCATTCTACTTCTATGTTAGAGTGGTTGGATGGGGCACAAACAGTTAGCTGTAGCCACCTTTCGGTTATAGCCAAAGAACATAGGGGGTTGTAGCATCCTTCTGGTTGTAGCCATAGAATTGGAGAGTTGGAGATTCCCTTATGATCAAAATTTGGACCAGCGGTCAAATTTTAGCTCAAAAATCAATGTTCTCATAATTTCCTCAAAACAAACGTGAGCATAGACCTCATCGTTGCGAACCCAATGCAACTTGTTTCGTCTCAAATGAACGTCGGGAGTTAGAGATATCACGATCTGTTCTAATCGTCAAGCAGGAAAAAAAAGGACGTTGACTGTGCAGTCCATACAGATGCTGACATGGCGTGACCGTACACTGATGTGGAAGAGGTGACGTGGCTTGACCATGCATGTTGACGTGGCAGGTGACGTGGTAGTTTCAGATTGGAAATTTTGGGCGAATCATTTTTTGACACATGGCAGTTATTGGGAAAATGGTATGGTGCCATGTGGCCCAGTCATGGGCTGCCACGTGGCACCCCTTTATTGGCTAATGGTTTGTTCATTAAAATTTTATTGGAGTCCATGGGGCTCGACCCCCGGACCTCCCCACCAGTGTAGATCTTTGACAATGGCTGCCCTACCAATGCACCATGCAATGTTTCTTATTAACTATACGTTTTGCAAAGTATTTAAGTTTGAATTATGTTATATATGGCGGGGGGGTCGGGCCGGGGCTTAGCCCCGACCCGAGGTTCTATTATGTTACACATACAACCATACCCTTTGTTAAAAGGCACGCGGGTTTTTTTTTAAAAAGTGTAGCCCGTGGTCACCTACATTTACCATATGACCAATATGTATATACATATGGAGTGCGGGAATTGGTTTCAATGATTGTATAAAAATGACCGCCACTTGTCTTATTTTTATTCACCAATATAAACGGTTAGCCTTTTTGCTATTGCGCGAGGTCTTATGGAAGATCCATGTGCCCGTGGTTTTGGCAGTTAGGGGCTGGCGCGCCCATAACTGTCCTACAGTTTGCACCGTTGGCGCAGTTGCACCCAGTGATGGGTTTTCACGTTATATGTTGCGTGTGTGCCAGGTTCATTTGACAAGGGTGTGTTTTGTAGATGTAGAGCCAGCAAGCTTGAAGGAAGAGGATGGCAGGAGGCCTTTCTTTCTCATTTTTTGGCCGATTGAGGTGCCGTAAAAGCCCAGCTAGGGGTTTTTGGACGTCCTGAATCCATTGGCACTATTATCAAGGCCATTTGAAGAGTTCTTTTGTAGGGTTTTAGCCATTGAAATTTCAACAAGCTTTAGGGAGCTTGAAGCCCTCATTGATTGAGGACATGTTTTGGTGAGCCTATGTTTGTTTTTTGTGATTGAATAATCATTTTTTGCTAATTGTTATGCTCTGAACACATTGGGACAGGTTTCAGAGACTTTTGAGGACTTTTATAGGTGTTTTTGCCAAAGAGAAGCTCAGGGAAGCTTATGGCCACATGTAGAAGAGGTCATGCCTGGATGAGCCATGATCCGTTTTCAAAGTTCTATTAGTCATTTTTGGGGTTTTTATGTGTTTTGATCCCAATGGTATAGTCAGAATTTCCATTGGAGTTGAGAAATAGCTTGTAAAAGAAATTTTGACAAATTAATCCCAGAGAGCCAAGTCCATTGATGGAGGCTCAAGGAGATGTAGCCTGGAGGGGGGTGAACTCCTTTATCATGTTGTGATTGTTCTGAGTTTGATGATTTATTTGCTGCAAGTTATGTTGCTTTGTATTTATTTAAAGTACATTTATAACCATTTAAAATAACATATCCTCACACATGAACATTTAAAAGAAGAAGCATAAACTTGGCACATAATTTTATTTTTCATATTTTAACACATGAAGCAAGGTCCTGTAAATTTTATTTTAATGAAGTAGAGGGTGCTTGCATAGCATAACAAGTCAGCCTTCTATTTTCAGATCAGGTGGTATCAGAGCATAGTTTTTTTTGCTCATGTGTTTGCCATTGATAGCTTGAGATTTAACTGTTGGTGTTTGTGCAAGTTTTGTGTTGAAGTTTGATATCTTGCAAAGATGGAGGAAGCTTCAAGCATTGATAGTTTTCATATATCTTCATTATCTAAGTTCTTTGACAAAGAGATGTTGAAGGAGATTCTAACCATGAGAAATTTGATGAAAGAGATGTGTGAAGACAGAAATGAGAGCATTTCTCTTGAAGAGCAGTTGATTGCCATAAAGAAGGAAAAAGACCAGCTTCTTGAAAAGTTGCATGAGATGGAGATTCCACTCCATGAGGAAAAGGAAGCCCTTACAAAGTACATGCATGAACATAAGGTATGCAATGTTAGTTTATCTTCTAATTCCTCTCAAGATGAATGTTTTGGTGTTTTTGAAAATCACACAAGAGGAATAGGGTCCAAGTTATTGTTAAAAATGGGCTATGAAGGTAGAGGTTTGGGCAAGTATGCACAAGGCATTGTTGAGCCTATTGTTGTTGAAGAGAGACCTAAGTATTGTGGTCTTGGATATGAACGGAAATATGGAGCAGATTCCAAAGTCGAGGAGACAAGGGAAAAAGTTCCAAGAACAAATTTTGTTTCAAGTTAACCTCCTCAAGAAGGCTATAAATGTGAAAGTTCAAGAACTTTTGTTGAAAGTTCAATCCCTCCAGCATGCAAAGCTTGTGTTCAAGATGAATGCAAATGTGTGAAACAAAAGAGTTGTGACAATGATGAGGACAAGAACATTGTTGTTGGTCTTCAAAGGAGAGCTTGTAACTCTTCAAATTCACCTCCTCAAAGAGGCGA
>JZKD02S2308233.1:315037-337770 GCA_000966675.3 Picea glauca | reverse complement strand
TCTCAGTGGGAAGGTTGGCAGTCTTCCAAGCACAAAGAGAACAGTGGGTCAGCAGCAGCCAGAGAACAGTGGTTGAGGGACATAGCCAGTTGCAGTGCAAGGCATGTCAAGGTATCCAGGTGATTGTCGAAAAAAAATTTCAAGTAGAATCAATTGATAGAACTTGAAAGCAGACAGATAATCATAAGCTTTTGTGGGTCCAAAATCCTTTCAGTGGGAAGGCGTGATCAAAATCTGGACCAGGGGTCAAATTTTAGCTCAAAAATCAATGTTCTTGGAATTGCCTCAAAACGAACATGAGCATAGGCCTCGTCATTATGAGCCCAACGCAACTTGTTTTGTCTCAAATGGACATCGAGAGCAAGAGATATTGTGATCTGTTCGAATCGTCAAATAGGGAAAAAAAAAGACGCTGACTATGCAGTCCATACAGTCCGTACGGATGCTGATGTGGCATGACCATACGCTGACGTGGTAGAGGTGATGTGGCTTGACCGTACATGCTGATGTTGCATGTGACATGGCAGTTTGAGATTGGCAGTTTTGGGCGAATCATTTGTTGACATGTGGCAGTTATTGGGCAAATGGTATGGTGCCACGTGGCCCAGTCATGGGATGCCACGTGGCACCCCTTTATTGGCTAATGGTTTGTTTATTAAAATTTTATTGGATTTCGTGGGGTTCGACCCCCGGACCTCCCCAACAGTGTAGAGCTTTGACAATGGCCGCCCTACCAACGCGCCATGCAATGTTTCTTATTAACTATACATTTTGCAAAGTATTTAAGTTTGAATTATGTTATATATGGCGAGGGGGTCGGACCGGGGCTTAGCCCCAACCTGAGGTTCTATTATGTTACACATATGACCATACCCTTTGTTAAAAGGTGCGCGGGTTTTTTTTTTAAAAGTGTAGCCCGTGGTTGCCTACATTTACCATATGACCAATATGTATATACATATGGAGCATGGGAATTGGTTTCAACGGTTGTATAAAAATGACCGCCACTTGTCTTATTTGTATTCACCAATATAAACGGTTAGCCTTTTTGCTATTGCGCGAGGTCTTATGGAAGACCCATGTGCCCGTGGTTTTGGCAGTTAGGGGTTGGCACGCCCATAACTGTCCTACAGTTTGCACCATTGGCATGGTTGTACCCGGTGCTGGGTTTTCACGCTATACATTGCGTGTGTGCCAGGTTCATTTGACAAGGGTGTGTTTTGTAGATGCAGAGCTAGCAAGCTTGAAGGAAGAGGATGGTAGGAGGCCTATCTTTCTCATTTTTTGGCCGATTGAGGTGCCGTAAAAGCCCAGATAGGGGTTTTTGGACGTCCTGAATCCATTGTCACTATTATCAAGGACATTTGAAGACTTCTTTTTCAGGTTTTTAGCCATTGAAGTTTCAACAAGCTCCAGGGAGCTTGAGGCCCTCATTGATTGAGGACATGTTTTGGTGAGCCTATGTTTGTTTTCTGTGATTGAATAATTATTTTTGGCTAATTGTTATGATCTGAACACATTGGGACAGGTTTCAGAGGCTTTTGAAGACTTTTACAAGTGTTTTTTCCAAAGAGAAGCTCAAGGAAGCTTATGGCCACATGTAGAAGTGGTCATTCCTAGATGAGCCATGATCCGTTTTCAGAGTTCTATTAGTCATTTTTGGGGTTTTTATGTGTTTTGATACCAATGGTACAGTCAAAATTTCCATTGGAGTTGAGCAGCATCTTGTAAAAGAATTTTTGACAAATTAATCCCAGAGAGCCAAGTCCATTGATGGAGGCTCAAGGAGATGTAGCCCGGAGGGGGGTGAACTCCTTTATCATGTTGTGATTGTTCTGAGTTTTATGGTTTATTTGTTGCAAGTTATGTTGCTGTGTATTTATTTAAAGTACATTTTTAACCATTTAAAAGAACATATCCTCACACATGAACATTTAAAAGAAGAAGCATAAAATTGGCACATAATTTTATTTTGCATATTTTAACACATGAAGTAAGTTCCTGTAAAGTTTATTTTAATGAAGTAGAGGGTGATTGCATAGCATAACAAGACATCCTTCTATTTTTATATCAGCTTAGGTTGTAGCCTAAGAAACTAGGGGGTTGTATCCTCCTTCTGGTTGTAGCCAGAGAATTGGAGAGTTGGAGTTTCCTTCAGGTTGTAGCCTAAGAAACTAGAGGGTTGGAGCCTCCTTCCAGTTGTGGTTGGAAAACAAAGGAATTTGGTACTTTCAATGAATGTAATTCTTAAATACATATAAGAAAAAGAATTATGTGGTTTTCTCCCGCTTTGGTTTTCCACATAAAAACACTGGTGTGTTATGTATGTGTATGATTTCACATTTTTTCATTGTTTATTTACTCTGCAACTATTGGATGATAATGCTACATTGATATAAAACTTGCATTTTGTGGTTAAAAAGGATCATTTCTCTATTACTAATTCACCCCCCCTCTCAGTAATACAACAATTAGTATCATATTCAGTTCCTTCAAGAATAAGTTTAACCACTTAAAGGTAGATCATGGAGAGAAACAATATGTATAAACATAGAATACCACAGTTTGATGGACAAAAGTATGCATTCTGGAGCAGAAGGATGAAAACATATATACAGGCACATGGATTTGAAATTTGGCAATCTATAGTAGATGGATACAAAGAACCAGCAGTTCCGCCAACAAGTGAAAGAACAATAAAATTGGATCAAAATAATTCTAAAGCCACAAATGCACTTCTGAATGGTCTTGGTTAATCGTTATACACCAAATTTATGCATTTTAAATATGCTAAAGATATTTGGGACAAAATTTAAAATATTTTTGAAGGAGAATCAAAAGTCAAAGCAGCAAAGCTTCAAACTTACTAAGGTCAATTCGAACAACTAAAGATAAAGGAAGATGAGAATATTACAGCTTACTTCTTACGATTCGATGAAATAGTAAATGAAATCATAGGATCGGGAGAAGAAATTAAATAATATGTAATTGTTCAAAAGGTACTAAGATCTCTTCTTATGAGATTTGATCCTAAGATATCAACACTAGAAGAAAGAGAAGATCTAGACTCAATATGATCTATATTTTATGAGCAGAACGAAATGACTACAGATTATTAACAGGTGCTTAACAAAAAATAATAGAGATATAGTAAAACTGGTTTTCTATTCAATAAGCAAATAAGCTGAAACTGTAAAATGCAATGGAAACAAGCTTGCTGGAATGATGGCGGCTTATCTCTGAGAAGAGATGTGATGGTTGTGTTCATTTGCAAGAAGATGATTACAATGAGGCTCTGAAAGCCTTTTTACAATAAACAGGAATGCCAAAAACCCTAGACATCCAAAAACCTAACCCTAGGAGATGAAGCGTCAAAAGTCATGTGGGCCCTGTTTGGGTAAGTTAGTGCATTAACTTCCCGAGGTCGTAACTTTTGCATACGATCTACGTTTTAGGCATATGATAGCCTGTTGGAAAGGTATCATCGAGGAGATTCATTTTGGGGCCTCAATAATGTTGTAGGCATTCATTGAGAAGCTCAATCCTAAAAAAACCTTCATTTAGGCCCTCAAAAAGGCCTCGGAAGTTAAAAACTGCTAAAAATAGTAAATTGCCAAAATTGCCAGAAAACTGTTTTGAGCCAGCTGGAGAAGGTAGGTGGCCACGGATATCCACCTTGATCAATCCTCCCTCCTTAGGAAGCAATGGTCTCCATTTCATTGAGTGCCCGGGGGAGAGGAAAAAGCGTTTGGTGAGTCTCAATCTTGGTGAGTTGCTTGCCTTGCTGGAGACATCGCACTACTCAGTTTGTGGAAGTCTGTCACCAACCTGTTGAGGCTGTTAAACAAGTCAAGTTGTATGAGAGGAAAATTTTCATAAGGAATATTTGCGCTTTTTTGGAACCTTTTCGACCTGCTTCTGTTGGATAGAAGGTGCTTGGGGCAAGGCTATAGCAGTTGCAATGTCCTTTTGTTCCCCTTTTGGACAGATTGTGAAGAAGTTGAATTTTGCAGTATGGGATACTATCTTACGACACTTTTTAGGTGGAACAATAGTCGGAACTACCTATGGTATTTTGTAGAGATGACCCCTCAAAGTAACAATGACACTATGGGGTCGAGACTCATAAATAGTATGGATCTTCCATATATATGGCTGGCCCAAGAGAACATCACAAACATCCAGTGGGGAAACATAACATAATACCTCATCCTTGAAGGGATGGATGTCGTATGAAAATCGACATTATTGGATGACATGAAGATCTCATCTTTGTGAAGCCAACCGATGTTGTATGGTTGTGGGTGTGGTGTTGTCGACAATCCCAACTGTTTGATGACCTCTGTTGAGATGAGGTTCTTTAGTCTTCCTCTATCAACAATAAAATGCAGCGAGGTCCCCTTCACCCACATCTGTGAATGAAAAATGTGCTCCCCCTCTTCAGGATCCATTGGTTCTTCTGGTTGAATTGTTTTGGTTGAGACAATGGCATTGGGGTCCACGTCAATGACCTGTCCTTTACCAGTATTTTTAGAATCAGGGTTCGGCTCTTTATCTTTGATCTCGGCCACTAATGACTATTTTGAGAGACATTCATCAGTATTGTGCCAAGGGATTTTGTGGAAATCGCACCATTTTCCGGTGTCCTTCTTTGTCTTCCTTTGACCTTTCTTTCCCTGTGTTTTGGATTGGTTTTCAGGAGACTATTTGTTAGGGCCATCTTTTTCATACTTTTGTTGTTGCGGATTTGTAGACCTAAACTCCCGTTTGTCCTGGTGCTTAAATTTCTGCTCAATTTTAACAACATATCGATAAGCAACACTGAGTGATGAGATGTCCAAAAAATTCATTTCAGTCTGGATGTATCTGTGTAGAGCCCCATGGTATTTCAGAACCAAATTTTGCTCGGAGTCTTTGATACCCAGATTGGTGCACAAGGTATGGAAGGTATTGGTGAACTTCAGAACTGCTTGGCCCCTCTCTTGCCACAGTGTGGTCCACCTCATGTATTGGTCCTCATAGTTGTCAATAGGGTAATACTGTTCCTTTACCACATCCACAAAAAATGTGGGATTGGCCCCATATATTCCAAACTGCTCTGTGGAAATTTTCTCCTAGAAAGTTTCCCACCAATGTTTGACATGAGGGAGATCTTTAAGGAGTGCGAAGGTGATCTTTTCTTTGTCGAAAAAATTGTGAGAAGAGAAATAACCTTCTAGCAGAGTTAACAATTTTTATAGGTCTTATGCATCTATCTGTCCTTCAAATATAGGAATATCAAAATTAACTTGTACCTTGAAAGGTGAGGTGCCACCAAAGTGGTCGCTTGATGAATATGTGACTGCTGCTATTGGTAGGGGTTGAAGCATGTGGGGAAAATTCTCCATCATTTCGTCCCTCTGTCGCATGAGAGCTTTCTCAAGAAACAGATTGATAGGATCATCTGTTCCATCATTTTTCTTATGTCCTTCTTTGTCTTTCCATGACCCTTCTTTTCCTGTGTTTTGGAATGGTTTTCGGGAGACTGTTTGTTAGGGCCATCTTTGTCATACTTTTGTTGTTGCTGATTTGCAGACCTGAACTCCCGCTTGTTCTGGTGCTTAAATGTTTGCTCGATTTTAACAACATATCGATAAGAAGAACCGAGTGATGAGATGTCCAGAAAATCCATTTCATTTTGGATGTATCTATGTAGAGCTCCATGGTATTTCAGAACCAAATGTCACTCGGAGTCTTTGATGCCCAACTTGGTGTGCAAGGTATGTAAGGTATTGGTGAAATCCGGAACTGCTTGGCACCTCTCTTGCCGCAATGTGGTCCACCTCATGTACTAGTCCTCATAGTTGCCAACAGGGTAATATTGTTCCTTTACCACATCCACAAAAAAATCCCAAGTGGGATCGACCCCATATATTCTAGACTCCTCTGTGGAACTTTGCTCCCAGTAACTTTCCCACAAATGTTTGACATGAGGGAGAGCTTTAAGGAGTGCGAAGGTGATCCTTTCTTTGTCGAAAAAATTGTGAACAAAGAAATAACCTTCTACCAGAGTTAACCATTTTTCTAGGGATTTTGCATCTATCTGTCCTTCAAATACAGGAATATCAAAATCAAATTGTACCTTCAAAGGTGAGGCGCCTCCAAAGTGGTCTCTTAATGAAGATGTCCCTGCTGCTATCGATAGGTGTTGAAGAATGTGGGAAAAATTCTCCATCATTTCATCCCTCTGTCACTTGAGAGATTTCTCAAGAAACAGATTGATAGGATCATCTTCTCCATCGTTTTTATTTTCTTCTGCCATTGAGATTTTCTTGGGTGTTCAAGAGAGATTATATTCAAGAGAGACAAGCTCGAGACCAAACTTACTATACTCGGACCTCGTCGGGGACATGCACTGAAAAAAACAACCATCAAGAGCAGCTTGCTTTGATACCATTGATCCAGATTTTATGAGTAGAATGAAATGACTATAGATTATTAACAAGTGTTTAACACAAAATAACAAAGATACAGTAAAACTGGTTTTCTATTCAATAAGGAAATAAGCTGAAACTGTAAAATGCAGTGGAAACAAGCTTGTTGGAATGGTGGTGGATTATCTCTGAGAAGAGATGTGACGACTATGCTCATTCGCAAGAAGATGATTACAATGAGGCTCTGAAGACCTTTTTACAATAAACAGGAATGCCAAAAACTCTAGACATCCAAAAACCTAACCCTAGAAGATGAAGTGCCAAAGGTCATGTGGGCCCCGTTTGGGTAAGTTAATGCATTAAATTCCCGGGGTCGTAACTTTTGCATATGATCTCTGTTTTAGGCATATGATAGCCTGTTGGAAATGTATCATCGCGGAGATTCATTTTCGGGCCTAAATCATTTCATAGCCAGTCATTGAGAAGCTCAATCCTGAAAAACCTTCATTTAGGCCCTCAAAATGGCCCTGGTAGTTAAAAACTGCTAAAGATAGTAAATTGCCAAAATTGCCAAAAACCTGTTTTGAGCCAGTTGGAGAAGGTGGGTGGCCACTGATATCCACTTGGATCAATTCTCCCTCCTTAGGAAGAAATGGTATCCATTGCGTTGAGTGCTTGGGGGAGAGGAAAAAGCATTTGCTGAGTCTGAATCTTTGTGAGTTGCTTGCCTTGCTGGAGACGTCGCACTGCTCAGTTTGTGGAAGTCTATTACCAACCTGTTGAGGTTGAGGTTGTTCAACAAGTTGAGCTATATGAGAGGACAATGTGCATAAGGAATATTTGTGCTTTGTTTCAACCTTGTCGACCTGCTTCTGTTGGATAGAAGGTACTTGGGGTGAGGCTGTAACGATTACAGTGTCCTTTTGTTCCCCTTTTGAACATATTGTGAAGAAGCTGAATTTTGCAGTATGGGATACTAACTTGCAACACTTTTTAGGTGGAACAATAGTCTAAACTAACTCTGGTATTCTGTAGAGATGACCCCTGAAAGTAACAATGACACTACGGGGTTGAGACTCATAAATAACATGGCGCTTCCGCATATATGGTTGGCCCAAGAGAACATCACAGACATCCAGTGGGGAAATAGCACATAATACCTCATCCTTGAAGGGATGGATGTCATATGACAATCGGCATTGTTGGCTGACACGGAGATCTCATCCTTGGTGAAGCCACTCGATGTTGTATGGCTACGAGTGTGGTGTTGTCGACAATCCCAATTGTTTGATGACCTATGTTGAGATGAGGTTCTTCTGGCTTCCGCTATCAACAATAAAATGCAGTGGGGTCCCCTTCACCCACATCTGTGAATGAAAAAGGATCTCCCCCTCTTTAGGATCTGTTGGTTCTTTTGGTTGAATTGTTGCAGTTGTGACAATGGCAGTGGGGTCCACGTCAATGATCTGTCCTTTACCAGTATTTTCATAATCAAATTCTGAATCAGGCTTCGACTCTTTGTCTTTGATCTCAACCACTAATGACTGTTTTGAGCAACATTCATCAGGGTTGTGCCAGGGGTGTTTGTGGAAATCACACCATTTTCTAGTGTCCTTCTTTGTCTTCCCGTGACCCTTCTTTTCCTGTGTTTTGGACTAGTTTTCAGGAGATTGTTTGTTAGGGCCATCTTTGTCATACTTTGGTTGTTGCGGATTTGCAGACCTAAACTCCCGTTTCTTCTGGTGCTTAAATTTCTATTTGATTTTAACAACATATTGATAAGAAACACCGAGTGATGAGATGTCCAAAAAATCCATTTCGGTCTGGATGTATCTGTGTAGAGCCCCACAGTATTTCAGAACCGAATGTTGCTCGGAGTCTTTGATACCTATCTTGGTGCGCAAGGTATGGAAGTTATTGGTGAACTTCAGAACTACTTGGCCCCTCTCTTGCCTCAGTGTGGTCCACCTCATGTACTGGTCCTCATAGTTTCCAACAGGGTAATACTGTTCCTCTACCACATCCACAAAAAAATCCCAAGTGGGATTGACCCCATATATTTCAGAATCCTCTGTGGAACTTTTCTCCCAGTAAGTTTCCAACCAATGTTTGACATGAGGGAGAGCTTTAAGGAGTGTGAAGGTGATCTTTTCTTTGTCGGAAAAATTATGAACAGAAAAATAACCTTCTAGCAGAGTTAACCATTTTTCTAGGGCTTCTGCATCTATCTGTCCTTCAAATATAGGAATATCAAAATTAACTTGTACCTTGAAAGGTGAGGTGCCTCCAAAGTGGTCACTTGATGAAGATGTGCCTGCTGCTATATGCAGGCATTGAAGGATGTGGGAAAAATTCTCCATCATTTCGTCCCTCTGTCACGTGAGAGATTTCTCAAGCAATAGATTGATATGATCGTCTGCTCCATTGTTTTTCTTTTCTTCTACCATTCAGGGTTTCTTGGGTGTGCGAGAGTGATTGTCTTCAAGAGATACAAGCTCGAGACCCAACTTTCTATACTCAGACCTTGTCGGAGACATGCACTGAAAAGAAAATGATCAAGAGAAGCCTGCTCTGATACCATTGATCCAGATTTTATGAGCAGAACAAAATGACTACAGATTATTAACAGGTTCTTAACACAAAATAATAGAGATATAGTAAAACTGATTTTCTATTCAATAAGGAAATAAGTTGAAACTGCAAAATGCAGTGGAAACAAGCTTGTTGGAATGGTGGGGGCTTATCTCTGTGAAGGGATGTGATGACTACACTCATTCGCAAGAACATGATTACAATGAGGCTCTGAAGGAATTTTTACAATAAACAGGAATGCCAAAAACCTTAGACATCCAAAATCCTAACCCTAGGAGATGAAGCGCCATAGGTCATTTGGGCCCCGTTTGGGTAAGTTAGTGCATTAACTTCCCGGGGTCGTAACTTTTGCATACGATCTCTGTTTTTGGCGTATGATAGACCGTTGAAAAGGTATTGTAGAGGAGATTCATTTTGGGGCCTCAAACATGCATTTTGATACCATTAAGAAGCTCTATCAAGAAAAACTTTCATTTAGGCCCTCAAAATGGCCCCGAAAGTTAAAAACTGCTAAAAATAGTAAATTGCCAAAATTGCCAGAAAACAATTTTGAGACAGTTGGAGAAGGTTGGTGGCCACCGATATCCGCCTGGATCAATCATCCCTCATTAGGAAGAAATGGTCTCCATTGCGTTGAGCGCCCGGAGGAGAGGAAAAAGCGTTCGTTGAGTCTGAATCTTGGTGAGTTGCTTACCTTGCTGGAGACGTCGCGCTGCTTAGTTTGTGGAAGTATTTCACCAACCTATTGAGGTTGAGGCTGTCAAAAAGTTGAGTTGTATGAGAGGACAATGTGAATAAGGAATCTTTGTGCTTTTTTGCAACCTTGTCGACCTGCTTCTGTTGGATAGAAGGTTCTTGGGGTGAGGCTGTAGCAGTTACAGTGTCCATCTGTTCCCCTTTTGAGCAAAGTGTGAAGAAGCTAAATTTTGCAGTATGGGATACTACCTTGCGACACTTTTTAGGTGGAACAATAGTTGGAACTACCTCTAGTATTCTGTAGATATGACGCCTCAAAGTAACAATGACACTACGGGCTCGAGACTTATAAATAGCATGGCTCTTCAACATATATGGCTGGCCCAAGAGAACATCACAGAAATCCAATGGGGAAATATCACATAATACGTCATCCTTGAAGGGCTGGATGTCATATGACAATCAACATTGTTGGCTGACACAGAGATCTTGTCCTTGGCGAAGCCACTCGATGTTGTATAGCTGTAGGTGTGGTGTTCTCGACAATCCCAACTGTTTGACGACCTCTGTTGAGATGAGGTTCTTCTGGCTTCCGCTATCAAAAATAAAATGTAGCGGGGTCCCCTTCACCCACATTTTTGAATGAAAAAGGCGCTCCCCCTCTTCAGGATCCATTGTTTCTTCTGGTTGAATTGCTGAAGTTGCGACAATGGTAGTGGGGTCTGTATCAATGATCTGTCCTTTACCAGTATTTTCATAATCAAATTCTGAATCAGGGTTCGGCTCTTTAACTTTGATCTCCACCACCAATGACTGTTTTGAGTGACATTCATCGGTGTTGTGCCAGGGGATTTTATGGAAATCACACCATTTTCTGGTGTTTTCTTTGTCTTCCCATGACCCTTCGTTTCCTGTGTTTTGGACTGGTTTTCGGGAGAGTGTTTGTTAGGGCCACCTTTGTCATACTTTGGTTGTTGCAGATTTGCAAACCCGAACTCCCATTTATCTGGTGCTTAAATTTCTTCTCGATTTTAATAGCATATCGATAAGCTGCACTGGGTGATGAGATGTCCAGAAAATCCATTTCAGTCTGGATGTATTTTTGTAGAGCCCCACGGTATTTCAGAACCAAATGTCCCTCAGAGACTTTGATACACAGCTTGGTGCGCAAGGTATGGAAGGTATTGGTGAACTTCGGAACTGCTTGGCCCCTCTCTTACCGTAGTGTGGTCCACCTCATGTACTAGTCCTCATAGTTGCCAATAGGGTAATACTGTTCCTTTACTGCATCCACAAAAAAATCCCAAGTGAGATCAGCCCCATATATTCTAGACTCCTCTATGGAACTTTGCTCCCAGTAACTTTCCCACCAATGTTTGGCATGAGGGAGATGTTCAATGAGTGCAAAGGTGATTTTTTCTTTGTCAGAAAAATTGTGAACAGAGAAATAACCTTCTAGCAAAGTTAACCATTTTTCTAGGGTCTTTGCATCTATCTGTCCTTCAAATATAGGAATATCAAAATTAAATTGTACCTTTAAAGGCAAGGTGCCTCCAAAGTGGCCTCTTGATGAAGATGTGCCTGCTGCTATCGGCAGGCGTTGAAGGATGTGGGAAAAATTCTCCATCATTTCATCCCTCTGTCGCATGAGAGATTTCTCAAGCAACAGATTGATAGGATCATCTTCTCTGTTGTTTTTCTTTTCTTCCACCATTGAGGGTTTCTTGGGTGTGCGAGAGCGATTGTCTTCAAGAGAGACAAGCTTGAGACCCAACTTGATATACTCGGACCTCGTCGGGGACATGCACTGGAAAAAAAATGATTAAGAGTAGCCTACTCTGATACCACTGATCCGGATTTTATGAGCATAACGAAATGACTACAAATTATTAACAAGTTCTTAACACAAAATAATAGAGATACAGTAAAACTGGTTTTCTATTCAATAAGGAAATAAGATGAAACTGTAAAATGCAGCTGAAACAAGCTTGCTAGAATGGAGGTGGCTTATCTCTGAGAAGAGATGTGATGGCTTCTCTCATTCACAAGAAGATGATTACAATGAGGCTTTGAAGGCCTTTTTACAATAAACATAAATGCCAAAAACCCTAGACATCCAAAAACCTAACCCTAGGAGATGAAGCGCCAAAGGTCATGTGGGCCCCATTTGGGTAAGTTAGGGCATTAACTTCTCGGGGTCGTAACTTTTGCATACGAGCTTTGTTTTAGGCATATGATATCCTATTGGAAAGGTATCGTCGAGGATATTCATTTTGGGGCCTCAATCATGTTGTAGGTATTCATTGAGAAGCTTGATCCCAAAAAACCTTCATTTAGGCCCTCAAAATGGCCTTGGAATTTAAAAATTGCTTTGAGCCAGTTGGAGAAGGTGGGTGGCCACCGGCATCCACGTGGATCAATCCTCCCTCCTTAGGAAGCAATGGTATCAATTGCATTGAGTGCCCCGGGAAGAGGAAAAGGTGTTTGTTGAGTCTGAATCTTGGTGAGTTGCTTGCCTTGATAGAGATGTCGCACTGCTCAATTTGTGGAAGTCTGTCACCAACCTATTGAGGTTGAGGCTGTTCAACAAGTTGAGTTGTATGAGAGGAAAATGTGCAGAAGGAATCTGTTCTCTCTGTTGCAACCTTGTCGACCTACTTCTATTGGATAGAAAGTGCTTTGGGCGAGGCTGTAGCGGTTGCAATGTACTTATGTTCCTCTTTTGAACACATTGTGAAGAAGTTGAATTTTGCAGTATGGGATACTACCTTGTGGCACTTTTTAGGTGGAACAATAGTCTGAACTACCTCTGGTATTCTGTAGAAATGACCCCTCAAAGTAACAATGACACTACAAGGTCAAGACTCATAAATAGCATGGCGCTTCCACATATATGATTGGCCCAAGAGAACATCACAGACATCCAGTGGGGAAACATCACATAATACCTCATCCTTGAAGGGTTGGATGTCATATGACAATCAACACTGTTCGCTGGCACATTGATCTCATCTTTGGCAAAGCCACTTGATGTTGTATGGCTGTGGGTGTGGTGTAGTCGATAATCCCAACTGTTTAAAAACCTCTGCTAAGTTGAGGTTCTTCCGTCTTCTGCTATCAACAATAAATTGAAGCAGGGTCCCCTTCACCCACATCTGTGAATGAAAAAGGTGCTCCCCCTCCTCAGGATCTATTGGTTCTTTTGATTGAATTGTTGCAGTTGTGACAATTGCAGTGGGGTCCGCGTCAATGATCTGTCCTTTACCAGTATTTTCATAATCAAATTATGAATCAGGGTTCGTCTCTTTGTCTTTGATCTTGGCCACCAATGATTGTTTTGAGCGACATTCATCGGTTTTGTGCCAGGGTCTTTTTTGGAAATCGCACCATTTTCTAGTGTCATTCTTTGTCTTGACGTGACCCTTATTTTCTTGTATTTTGGACTAGTTTTTAGGAGACTGTTTGTTAGGGCCATCTTTGTCATACTTTGGTTGTTGCAGATTTGTAGACATGAACTCTCGTTTGTTCTGGTGCTTACATTTCTGCTCGATTTTAACAACATATCGATAAGCAGCACCAAGTGATGAGATGTCCAAAAAATCCATTTCAGTCTGGATGTATCTGTGTAGAGCCCCATGGTATTTCAGAACCAAATCTCACTCGGAGTCTTTGATACCTAGCTTGTTGCGCAAGGTATGAAAGGTATTGGTGAACTCTAGAACTGCTTGGCCCCTGTCTTGCCGTAGTGTGGTCCACCTCATGTATTGTTCCTCATAGTTGCCAATATGGTAATATTGTTCCTTTGCCGCATCCACAAAAAAATCCCAAGTGGGATCGACCCCATATATTCCAGACTCCTATGTGGAACTTTTCTCCCAGTAAGTTTCCCACCAATGTTTGACATGAGGGAGAACTTTAAGGAGTGCGAAGGTGATCGTTTCTTTGTCGGAAAAATTGTGAACAGAGAAATAACCTTCTAGCAAAGTTAACCATTTTTCTAGGGCTTCTGCATCTATCTGTCCTTCAAATACAGGAATATCAAAATTAACTTGTACCTTGAAAGGATAGGTGCCTCCAAAGTGGCCGCTTGATGAAGATGTGCCTGATGCTATCGGTAGGCGTTGAAGGATGTGGGAAAGATTCTCCATCATTTCGTCCCTCTGTCGCATGAGAGATTTCTCAAGAAAAAGATTGATAGGATCATCTTCTCCATCGTTTTTTGTTTCTTCCACCATTGAGGGTTTCTTGGGTGTACGAGAGAGATTTTCTTCAAGAGAGACAAGCTCAAGACCCAACCTGCTATACTCGGACCTCATCGGGGACATGCACTAAAAAAAAATGAACAAGAGCAGCCTGCTCTGATACCATTGATCCAGATTTTATGAGAAAAATGAAATGACTATAGATTATTAACAGGTGCTTAACACAAAATAACAGAGATACAATAAAACTGGTTTTCTATTCAATAAGGAAATAAGTTGAAACTGTAAAATGCAGTGGAAACAAGCTTGCTCAAATGGTGGTGGCTTATCTCTGAGAAGAGATGTGACGGCTGTGCTCGTTCACAAGAAGATGATTACAATGATGCTCTGAAGGCCTTTTTACAATAAATAGGAATTCCAAAAACCCTAGACATCCAAAAAATTAATCCTAGGAGATGAAGCGCCATAGGTCATGTGGGCCCCGTTTGGGTAAGTTAGTGCATTAACTTCTCGGGGTCGTAACTTTTTCATACGATCTCCGTTTTAGGCTTATGATAGCCCGTTGAAAAGGTATCATCGAGGATATTTATTTTAGGGCCTCAATATTTCCATAGGAAATCACTGAGAAGCTTGATCCTGAAAAACCTTCATTTAGGCCCTCAAAATGACCCCGGAAGTTAAAAACTGCTAAAAATAGTAAATTGCCAAAATTACGAGAATATGGTTTTGAGCCAGTTGGAGAAGGTGGGTGGCCAGTGATATCCACCTGGATCAATCCTCCCTCCTTAGGAATCAATGGTCTCCATTGCATTGAGTGCCCGGGGGAGAGGAAAAAGCATTTGTTGAGTTTGAATCTTGGTGAGTTGCTTGCCTTGTTGGAGACGTCGCACTGCTCAGCTTGTGCAAGTCTATCACCAACCTATTGAGGTTGAGGTTGTTCAACAAGTCGAGTTGTATGAGAGGAAAATGTGCATAAGGAATTTTTGCAATTTTTTGCAACCTTGTCGACCTGCTTCTGTTGGATAGAAGGTGCGTGGGGTGAGGTTGTAGTGGTTGCAATGTCCTTCTGTTCCCCTTTTGAACAAAGTGTGAAGAAGCTGAATTTTGCAGTATGGGATACTACCTTGTGACACTTTTTAGGTGGAACAATAGTCAGAACTACCTCTAGTATTATGTAGATATGACCCATCAAAGTAACAATGACACTATGGGCTCGAGACTCATAAATAGCATGGCTCTTCAACATATATGGTTGGCCCAAGAGAACATCACAGACATCCATTGGGGAAACATCACATAATACCTCATCCTTGAAGGGCTGGATTTCGTATGAAAATCGGCACTGTTGGCTGACACAGAGATCTCGTCCTTGGCGAAGCCACCCGATGTTGTATGGTTGTGAGTGTGGTGTTGTTGACAATCCCATCTGTTTGACGACCTCTACTGAGATGAGGTTCTTCTGGATTCCACTATAAACAATAAAATGTAGTGGGGTCCCCTTCACCCACATTTGTGAATGAAAAAGGTGCTCCCCCTCTTCAGGATCTGTTGGTTCTTCTGGTTGAATTGCTGCAGTTGCAACAATGGCAGTGGAGTCTGTGTCAATGATCTATCATTTACCAGTATTTTCTAAATTAAATTCTGAATAAAGTTTCAGATCTTTTCCTTTGATCTCGGCCACCAAGTTTTGAGCGACATTCATTGGTGTTGTGCTAGGGGATTTTGTAGAAATTGCACCATTTTCTGGTATTCTTCTTTGTCTTCCCATGACCCTTCTTTTCCTGTGTTTTGGACTGGTTTTCGGGAGACTCCTTATTAGGGCCATCTTTTTTATACTTTGGTTGTTGTGGATTTGCATACCCAAACTCCCATTTGTTCTAGTTCTTAAATTTTTGCTCAATTTTAACAGCATATCGATAAGCAACACTGAGTGATGAGATGTCCAAAAAATCCATTTCATTCTGGATGTATCTGTGTAGAGCCCCATGGTATTTCAGAACCAAATGTCACTCAGAGTCTTTGATACCCATATTGGTGCGCAAGGTATGGAAGGTATTGGTGAACTCTGGAATTGCTTGGCCCCTCTCTTGCCGCAGTGTGGTCCACCTCATGTATTGGTCCTCATAGTTGCCAATAGGGTAATATTGTTCCTTTACTGCATCGAGAAAAAAATCCCAAGTGGGATCGACCCCATATATTCCAGACTCATCTATGGAGCTTTTCTCCTAGTAAGTTTCTCACCAATGTTTGACATGAGGGAGAGATTTAAGGAGTGCGAAGGTGATCTTTCCTTTGTCGAAAAAATTGTGAACAGAGAACTAACTTTCTAGCAGAGTTAACCATTTTTCTAGGGCTTTTGCATCTATATGTCCTTTAAATATAGGAATATAAAAATTAACTTGTACCTTGAAAGGAAAGATGCCTCCAAAGTGGATGCTTGATGAAGGTGTACCTGCTGCTATCGAAAGGCATTGAAGGATGTGGGCAAAATTCTCCATCATTTTGTCCCTCTGTCGCGTGAGAGATTTTTCAAGAAACAAATTGATAGGATCATTTGCTTTTTCGTTTTTATTTTATTCTGCCATTGAGGGTTTCTTGGGTGTGCGAGAGTGATTTTATTCAATAGAGACAAGCTCGAGACCCAACTTGTGATACTCAGACCTCGTCGGGGACATGCACTGAAAAAAAAACGATCAAGAGCAGCCTACTCTAATACCATTGATCCAGATTTTATGAGAAGAACGAAACGACTACAGATTATTAACAGGTGCTTAACAAAAAATAACAGAGATACAGTAAAATTGGTTTTTTATTCAACAAGGAAATAAGCTGAAACTGTAAAATGCAGCGGAAACAAGCTTGTTGGAATGGTGGTGGCTTATCTCTGAGAAGAGATGTGACGGTTGTGCTCATTCGCAAGAAGATGATTACAATGAGGCTCTGAAGGAATTTTTACAATAAATGGGAATTCCAAAAACCCTAGACATCCAAAAACCTAACCCTAGGAGATGAAGCACCAAAAGTCATGTGGGCCCCGTTTGGGTAAGTTAGTGCATTAACTTCCCGGGGTCGTAACTTTTGCACACGATCTCCGTTTTAGGCGTATGATAACCTGCTGGAAAGGTATCGTCGAACAGATTAATTTTTGGGCTTCAATCATGCAATAGGACATGATTGAGAAGCTTGATCCTGAAAAACCTTCATTTAGGCCCTCAAAATGGCCCCAGAAGTTAAAAACTGCTAAAGCTAGTAAATTGCCAAAATTGTCAGAACACTGTTTTGAGCCAGTTGGAGAAGGTGGGTGGCCACCAATATCCACCTGGATCACAATAAGCATGGATTAAATACATGGAATATTCACAGCATATGAAATGAGAACTAAACAAGAAAATCCAAGTATAAAAGAAGCAGCTTTCAAAGCATCCAAAAGGTCAAAGCAAAAGGGAAAGAAAAAAGAAAAAAAACATAAAAGCAGTAGTGACATCTCGGAAGATGATGAAGAAATGGCCAATTTTGTCAAGACATTGAAAAAGGGAAACAACGACAGATATAAAGGTAAGATTCCATTGATTTGTTTGAATTGTGATGGTATTGGTCATTTCTCTAACAAAATTCCTCATAAGAAAAATAAGGGGAATGATGGAGATTACTCAAATGACAAACAAACATATAAAGGCAAAGGAACCAAAAAGAAAGTTTTCAAGAAAAGTTTATGCACCAAAGAAGACATCTCCTCATCAGATGAAGATGAAGTCAATGATAGTGAGACATAAAGATTTCTATTCATGGCAGTCGAAGAATCTGATAAAGAAGACACTGAAGAAGAATATGAAGAGGTAGAAGTTGACTATCGAGAAGAATTTTTGACTGCCATAGAAGTTATAAGAAGTGAAAAGAGGAAAACCAAGAAGCTACAAGAAGAACTAGACAAGAAGGAGGACACTCAAGAACTAGAGCATATCATCACGAAATTGAAGGTTCAAATATAAGAATATAAAAGAATTGAAGAAGAACTCAAAGAATAGTTAGAAGAAAGAGACGTGATCATTGGAAATTTGGAAGCAGAGATTGTCAAATTGAGAAAGGATCTTAAAAATAAAAATATGTTGAACAGATCAAAATTTTTAGATAACATTATCAATAGTTAAAGGCCTAATCATGACAAGTCCAGACATGGATACAATCAGATAGAAAAGGGATCAATATCCAAAGCAACAGAACTAGAAACATATTGAAAAAGTTATGCAGAAACAATCAACGGGGATAGGAAGACCTACAAGGAAGATTACATGGACACTCCTCCACCGAGAAGATTCTGATTTTAGAATCAACGACCAACAAAAACAAATAGGCCCCAGGAAGAAGAAGGATTCATAAGAGTAACTCCTTTCATAAGATCTTCAACTCCCAGGTATCAAACTATATTTTTGGGTTTATGCATGCAATAATTTTGGACATAAAGTTGTAAATTATGGAGCTAATAGTAGGAACATAAATGGTTATCCAAGAAGTCCTAGTGAAACATAGAGAACAAGCTACGACCGGTTTGAATCATTGAGCACTGAAGTGGAATTCTACAAGTGCAATAACTTTGGACACATGGCCAAAGATTGTAGAATGACAGTCCCTCCTAGAGAACCACAATAGAACAACAAAAATCATACAAAGGAGCCTTAGAAGAGAACATGGATAAGAAAGAAGAATCAATATAGAAATTAAGAATGCACAACTCCTCATATTTCATAGAACCCTGTTGGGACACCTTTGAATCACGAAATGCAGAAACCTACCATGCACATACACTCAACTATGGGACAAATCTCGACTGGGGGATAACTTCCCTTACACATACCCACTGGGGGTAAACCCTCTTTTTTTATTCAAACCCCAGTTGTTACCCAATCAATGGTAGGGGGACACCCTTATTCCACTGGAAACAGTCCACAATCTTGGGGACCACCCCAAGGAGTTACATTTCATCAACCATATCAGAGAGGGTTATCATATCCCAACCCACAAGGAGGAATATCCTAATCCTTCTGGATTAGATTCTAGACAAACTTTCCTAGGGGTCCCGAATCCCACTTGGGGTCCTCAAGGATAACAATGTTATCGTACTCAAGGGCCACATCTTTACCCTCCCCAAGGACAACCTGTTTACCCCCCTTAAGGGAAAATTGTTTATCCACCTCAGACTAATCAAATGACTTATCCTCCCTAGGGCCAAATGTGTTTCCTTTCTCCTTTCACGAACGTTCCTCCATAGATGAATCCTCCCTACACTAGTCAACAAGAACAGTACATGGGAGGGCCTACTAGTTACAACTATCCATCTCAACCATTTTATGGACCTACTGGCATCCCCATGCCACACCACTATCATCCTCAGGTCAATCGACAACTATCATTCCTAGCCACGCTAGATCTACCAGATCTATCATGATTGAAAAATGATCCCATCTTACATTCACCTTTCTGGCCAGTTATTCCTGCTAAGTTACCTTCCGACATCTCGAAATTTGATGGTAAACCTAACGAAGACCCTAAAAACCATATTATGATGTTTCATCTATGGTGTTCCTCAAACTCACTTATGGATGATTCTATCTGGTTACGTATTTTTCAGTGCACGCTTACAGGTTCAACAGCCAAATGGTACATTGAGCTCCAACACGGTATGTTTCAAGATTTAAATTCCCTGGCCATGGCTTTTCTCACACGCTTTCAATTACCCATCCATTACGAGACCGATACAAAACTCTTGACCTCCCTTCATCAAAATAACTCTGTACATATCTCTGATCATATTCATGAGTGGAGACGATGGTGAAGGTTGATCAAAGCAACCATTCCTAACCAATTATTGGCTGAATGGTTCACTAAATCTCTTTTACCTCCAATTTCTCATGATGTTTCCATGGGTGGTGTTGTCACAGAAGAGGAAGCCATTGCTCAAGCCCATTACCTAGACTTGGTTTATTCCTAATATGATACTTTGTACGGATTGATACCGAATGATCCCTGGACGTCAACCGATCCATCCAAACCTTCTTCCATGGCTCATGCATATGGAGTTATCGGTTCTATCAAAACCCAATGTTGGCATAGGGGCAAACCCAGGGTTTAATGCTTCAACAATGCACTAATAAAACCCTAACTACCAACCCTTTCGGCAACACCTATGAAGCAGATGAAGTCTCACCCAAGGTAGAGGAAGGGGGGTTTGTAGGACTTAGATGTATACAACCAAGTTGGGACACAGATCTGTGATTACAACACTTAACAGATCACTTAGACAAAAATATTCATTAGTTCTTGAATCTCATTCACATCGCAGATTTAAGACCTCATTACAGATTGACGTAGTAATCATAAAGATCGAGCACTTCTAATCACTTAGCACATAACACTAGCTCAAATCCAACATTCATATATCTTTAAGAACTAAGCAACAACATCAAATGTATTTCATCATACATTATAATAAAAGCACTAAGAAAATAAAACAACATCAGCAACATCGCACAAAGCACATCAAGACATAGGATATATGTGGTTCACCCTAGTGTGGGGCTACGTCCACCAACTTATTCTTATTCTTTATTAGTCTTCAATATTCTTACATTCATCCACTCCTCTACACAAAGCCACAGAGACAAACTTCACACTAGACAGGTGATCTGTGCACAACGCACCAGATCCACCTTCCCCAAAACCAGGTCAAGGCACAGAGCCAACTCCTTATCAGCACAAAGCCTTACATAGTCTGTATGCACAAAGCACTTACAACTTCTTGCACTAATCCAACATTAACCTATTATGCACATAGCCACTAGTAGTACTTCTTACATCACTTAACTACTTATTTATACATTTACAAAAAGGCCTAAACATGGGTAAACCCATGGGCCGACATCCATTAACCCATTACATAAACCATAATAACCCTTTGATTGGTCTACAAGCCTACAAAAGAAGCGATATTATGTGATCTCAGCTCCTCCTGGGAACTCTATCTTTCACCATCCTGTCGAAGTCCCAAAAGTGGTCAAACACGACCAATGTTTCCTCAAAAGTTGGTCAATGGCCAACATGCCCCAAACACTCACCTATGACTCATTCTGAGTCACTCAAATCTGGGCAACTCTCCTTCAAAGGCCTTAAGCTTAGCTCGAGCTGCCTCGATTTGTTGCTTCACCAGATCTTCCTGCTCAGCGAACTCCCAGATCAACTGCTATGTAACAGGCCCTTCCAGGCATTGTTCCACTATCGCAACCACTTAATGTAGCTATGAGCCTTGTCCTTCAATATCTTCAAAAATCATGCAAGCTTCATCCTACACTAGCTATAGTCACTGTGTAACCTACATGACTCTACTCTAGATGGCAGTAACCTGCTACTGGATTGGGCACTGCTCCTGCAATCACTTCATTTTCTCAACTGTAGTAAGAAAATTCATCTGTGCTTTCATGGTGGATGTCTGCTGCTTCGCCTCTTGTAGCTTTTCTTCCAGTTTCTTCAGCTTCAGATCTTCTGCAAGGTGCTTATAGGTCTACACACTCTGATCAATTAGCTTCTTACACTCTGAGGTGAGTGCCTTGATTCTTTCTACTGCACTCTTGGTGATTTCTTCCCTCTGATAGTGCACTTCTTGTGGAGTT
Organism: Picea glauca; assembly: GCA_000966675.3. Classification (NCBI taxonomy): domain Eukaryota; kingdom Viridiplantae; phylum Streptophyta; class Pinopsida; order Pinales; family Pinaceae; genus Picea; species Picea glauca. The sequence goes on along the minus strand of JZKD02S2308233.1, from coordinate 316,206 downwards.
ATCGACACTGCTTGGATCTCTAGCTCCATTACTCTTGCTTGAAGGTACTGAATGGCCTCAACGAGCTTCCCCACTTGTATCTCGGCTGAATCTTCTTCCTCCTATGCCAAGCTTGACATAGAGTGAAGTGCTTTAGTTACTACCTCTTTTACTGTAGTCTGCTCTGCGAGCAGCTGGTCTTTTTATTTCTTCATCTTCGCATTGTCCTCCTCGTACATTTCCTGAATTTAATCTTTCTCCTTCTACACAGCTTGAAGTTTCTCTAAGACCTCCCCCTTTTCTTTCTTTAAGGATTTTGTAGCCTGCTCCTTTTCTTCTTGGGATCGATGAAGTTGAGCCTCTGTTGCATCTGCTAGCCTTCGTAATTGGGTGGGCTCGCCCCCCAATCCTGCAATCTTCGGTGAAGAAGGCACAGTAGGTACCGCGTGGCTCGAATAGATGGCTTGTTGTATCCCCTTCAGCTCCTTCTTGATTATGTCATACATCGTCTCCTACTTTGATCCATGTCTCTGTAATATATCCTCTGAAGCATCTTCCATGGATTCTATGATGAGATCAACATCATCCACTGTAATCACATTCTTCGACTGGGGTTTATTGGCATGGGTCTTCTTTCTTACTGAGGGTTTCTGCGAAGAAACCTTCCTCTTCTTTGATGTTTCGGCCTCGGTAGGGGAATATTTTGGTGGTGTATATTCACCTTTGTCTTTCTTTTCTCCTTCTTCCCCTCCTTCTTCTTGTTTCACTTTGTCTCCTTCTCCTCCTGCAGGTGATTACCTGTCCTCATCATCAGTTTCTATGTTCTTCACTTCCTCCTTTTTCTTCTTTTTCTTTTCTCTAGTCTGTCCATCATGTTCGACCCATGTGACCAAGGGACTTCCGATGATGTCGGGGTTGGAGAGTTCTACATCTCCACTAGTACAAGAAATTTTTCTTTCCATTCTTTAGTTATCTCCTCCATGTCTTCATCGGTCATCTTATAGTAGGACTGCAACTCCTCCTTACTTTCATCCCTACATGCAGTGATGTAGATAAAGTGTCAATCTATGTGGAATCTCCATAACTGCAACTTTCTGTAGTTCCTTCTCTTTTCCTTCTTCAAACTATGGTTCCACGATCTTTCCTTTCACAATATCCATCACTTTATTCTTGGCAAGGATGAGGTCAAT
>JZKD02S2308233.1:279425-296266 GCA_000966675.3 Picea glauca | reverse complement strand
TGGGTGCCTTTGTTGCCATCAATGCCAAAGGGGGAGATTGTTGGCATGTTTTACAGGTAGCGTATGCTTGTCATTGATGGAAAGTACAACAACGATGATGGCTTGAGTACAGGTATAATGTGCTAGGCAGGCACCAAAAGTATTTTGGGAAGACGCAGCAGAGCAAGCTCATGAAGACCAGAAGATATAGTGCAGAGGTGCACACAAAGTGAAAGAGTGTGCTTGTTCATTTGATGGAAAATAGGTAGGCAAGGAAGATCAACAACGATGATGGCATGAAAAGATCAGAAGTGTAACAATGAAGAGAAACAATGATTGTTGGATCCCATTCAGAATTCTCGATGACCGTTAGATCTAAATCCAGATAGGAGGAGCGCAAAGATGGAGGGCAGAGCTCGGGCGTTAGATCTGAGCAAGGGGTCTGACCATCGTTGGATCCAAAAGAACCTGGACATTCTTTAAGTGCTAGGAGAAGCAGGCTTACAAAATCATGAAAGCAGGAGGACCATCCATCTTCGAGCAGGACACGTAGTCACAGATCAACATTTCGCTAACTAGAAAGTCAAAATAAGGAGTGCTCTAACCTCTCTAACTCACGATATGCGAAATCGCGAAATAATCCTAGCTGTCGGATTGAGGAGAAATATGGATCATTGATCTGGCACAATGAAGGCTCATGAATTTGTGAAATGATCCTGGCCGTTGAAGTCAAAGGACACATGGTGAAAGATTGGCATTTCGCTGACTAGAAAGTCAAAGGAACGGGGTTCCCTAACCTCTTGAACTCGCGATATGCGAAATCACGAAATAATCCTAGCCATTGGATCGAGGTTTGATCTGGACCGTTGATCAGGCATGAAGAAGGCCCATGAAGTTTCAAAATCATGATAAGATCTGGACCATTGGGTCCATAGGACATGTGGCGAAAGATCGTCATTTTGCTGACTGGAAATTCAAAGGAATGGGGTTCCCTAACCTCTCAAACTCGCGATATGTGAAATCATGAAATAATCCTATTCATTGGATCAAGGAAAAATCTAGGTCGTCATATCCAAGAGGTGAATGTGGAAGACCAAGTCAGAAAGGACAGGTGGAAGACTACATTAGTATTGACACATGGCATGATTAGACAATGACAAGTGTCAAGTTGATTTGGCATTTCAGGCCACTGGAAATCACAATTCTGAGTGACATGTGCCAGCCACTCAGGTCACGACACATCATCGAGTGACACAAGAGTGACCTCACTCCAGGAATTTTTCTTCAGGAGTTGTAGCTTCATCACTCCCCCAAAGTCTCGAAGGCTGAAGTCCCAGGGTAGAGGATAGCCATCCGATCACCACGGATCATGGACCGTTGATCTGGAGAGAGAAGTGCTTGTTTGATTGGAGAGTGGTCATATCTTATGGTCACATTGTTGAGAGTTGGAGAGAAGAGCTATAGAATCCAAGCTCTATTTCGGAGCTTGTGACATGGAGAGTCGAGATGACTCATCACAGAATCCATGAAATGTGAAAGTGTGAAATACGTTTTTGAATAAGGCTGTGGTCACAGCCAGTGGTCACATCTGCGGAAGATGGAGGAAGGAGCTAGTGCAACCAAGCTCCATTTCGGGGATCACAACTTGGAGTGTCGAGACACTTCATCACAGGAATGCTAAAAAGATGAATGCCAAAATTTTGATGTAGTCGGTGGTCACGTAAGTGGAAGGAGCTAGCATAGCTAGGCTCCATTTCAAGTTTCACACTATAACTACTAGAAACCACTAATGGTTTCTGCCAAAGGACTCGAAGAGACTTCAGGGTGATCACCAAAGAAGCTGAAGGGTATCGAGGCATCTTGCAATGAAATGAAGGGTGTTCATACAGACTATTTACAGATGGAAGACTATTGGAGACTGGAACTGCAACAGAGGGAATGAGCTCGACTATGACAGAGAAGATGAAGACTCTCAACTACTGGAGAGGCTAAGGAATCCCAGCATAATGCTCAGTGAGGATGAACACATGGGTTTAACTACCAGAGAAGCTAAAGAGTTGTAATGATGATTAGGCAGAGCACTCGACACGAGGAGAGCATGCAAAAGCATTGCGAATAGAGGATGAAGAATATGCACAGAGAGTATAAAAATGCAGAACAAAGAAGAGACTAAAGATTTTTTTGAGAGTGATTTAGGTGGGGAGTAGGAGGCAGAGTGCAGCAACTGAAATGCACAGAAGAGGAATGGTGCATTTAAGGGACATGATGAACAGAGCATAAAAGAAAGAACAACATAAATCCCAAGGAGGTGTGCAGGAAGACATTGAGGCAGTTAGAGAAGGGCAGTGTAGCAAAATAGTGATGAGACGGGTAATCCATTGATGAACATTCTAATCACTGTAATAAGTTTCAGTAGCGAAGATTTATAATAAGGGTGGTTGGGAGGTGCTAGGGAGGACCGCTGTCCTCAGAGGTTCAAGTGGGTGCTTGAACACAGGGAGTTGGTGCTTCCTTCTAGTTGGTGCTAGAGAAATCAAAGAGTTGGTGCTCTCAGCAAGTAGTAGCTTGGAAAACAGAGGTTGTAGCCTCATTATGAGTTGGTGCTCTCAGCAAGTAGTAGCTTGGAAAACAGAGGTTGTAGCCTCATTATGAGTTGGTGCTCATAAGTATGATAATGTACAAAATGTAAAGATTACTTATCATATAAAGAAGAAGAGGTTTTTACCCTTTATGGGTTACCTCAGGAAATATCTGTTTCTGTGTATTTCATGGGTGTGAATGATGTTGAATATTCTGCTTCTTACTTTCCTATACGATTTTGATTGTCATTGAGTGTTTTGTAAAGATTTTAAGTGGTTATAATTGTTTAATCACAGTAACAACTGATTCACCCCCCCCCCCTCTCAGTTGTCTAATAGTTACATCAAGTATAGGAAGGTCATCATTCTGGTTGATAGTGGAAGCACCCATAATTTTATTCATCACCGTATTGCCCAAGAAACTCATTACTACATCCATGTAGTCAATAATTTCCAAATCATGATTGCCAATGGTGGCTCCATGACTTGTGAAGGGCGTTGTGAAAATGTGTGTCTCCAAATTGGTGACTACCACTTGAAATCTCATATGTTTTCTATCGACATGGGATGTTGTGACACTATGCTGGGTGCAGACTGGCTAAGGACTTTGGGTCCCATTCTCATGGATTTTAAGGAATTAACCATGAAATTAAACAAGGAGGGCCAACAATATAAGTTCCAAGGCATCACCTTCGATTAAACTGAGATCATTAGTTCCCATCGCATGGAAAAGCTGCTCAAAAAAGGTAATTCTAGTGTTATTTCCAAACTCCATGCCATACAAGCAATAGAGACACCCTCGGCATTGCAAGACCTCCAATCCATCCTTTCTAAACATCAAGTGGTCTTTTCCACTACCCATGGAATCCCTCTTTCCCGTGGTGTTCAAAATCATTCCATTCACCTTGTACCAAAAATCCTTCCTCCCAATATTCGTTCGTATCGTCACCCCTTTTCCCAAAAAAATGAAATTGAGAAAATGGTCCAGGAACTCCTTAACACAGGCATTATTCGCCCTAGTATGATCCCCTACTCTTCTCATGTGGTCATGGTCCTGAAGAAATAAGGTTCTTGGAAAATGTGTCCTGACTTCCATTCCCTCAAAAAACTTACAATTAAAGATAAATTTCCCATTCCTGTTGTTACGAGGGAAAAACTCTTTATGGCTATGTTAAACCACAACAGACAGGTATGACGACAGAAATAAACTCAATTCCAACATATGCTATATAAACCAATGTGAGAACAAGATGAGATAGAATCCTACCTCGATCCAACGTTTGATGATGTTCCACTGTTGAGCACTTCAACCCAAAGCTTTGTGTCTGCGACAAGTTTTCAACAAGCAAGCAAAGAAAGCATATAGTGATAATATAAAGGGGTTAGCACATTAGACAGCATAATCCATGAATAAGCATAACAAACATTCCCATGGATAATAATCATATATTTGTACGATACCAATTGGATGGGAAATGAGTATTTCTATTAATAATGATTAGCAAAAGTGAAAAACATTACAGACTTCTGTGTCGACACAGTTCAGAACCAAGAAACCAAGTTCCTTTCAGCTGGGTCTCCACTACTTCAATCCTCCACCAAAGGCAAGCTCATAGAAGGGAGACAATGAGGTTCTCTCAACAATAAGGGAAGAGCTTGGGGGCTGAACACTGTGTTCAGACTTGAGGGAAAAAGGGATGTTGAGTCAATATGAAGTAATTTCTCCAGAGTAACTTTTCTCTCAAAGTGGAATGCTTTCTCCTCTTTTCCATAGTTCGGAATTGGCCCATTTATATCCTTAAAAATGGAACTGAAGGGCCAAGTCAGAACGTTTCCAGTATATGGAAGGCCAAGGATCAAATATCTTTTGTCGTGACATGGAAACCCAACTTCATTTTGTATTTTATGGCACAAATCTCGATGTACACGGGCTGTATTGGAGTAGAAAGCGTATACACTTGTTGTATAGTAGATAGGGCACACATATGTAGAATAATATGTATTTTTGGCTCTAGAATCATCAAAAAGGGATGATAAGTATGCATAGGGAAATGGAAAAGGGCCCTCTATGCATGATTACAATGGTGAGGAAAATCTTGTTATAACAGATGCCCCCTAATGTGTGAGATCAGAGGAGTATCTGCGATGGCTGAAATACATTATAAATAACCCAAAAGTGGAGTGATGGGGACCCAACTGGAAAGAATAGTATCTCATTACATTATGCACTAACTGTACATACATGGATGCCAATAAAATACACTACAGATCCATGTGAAAAGGTACCAAAACAAATGTCCATGGCCATGAGTAGGCAAATATAAATGTGGTTACATGCCAAAAGATGTCATAGTCACGAACAAGGCTCAGTAAAACCAGTCTCAAAACCAATCTGAAGATATCTGTATACAATGGAGTACAATCAGATCTCCCATGATAATATGAAGTCATATAGGTATTGGTCCAATGAAAGGGAAGCAACAAGTCAAGAAGGCTACGGCCACATAATGATGTCATCAAGTCTTCTACATTATCCGCCAAGGTGCAAGTCTACATCATGTGAATAAAGGAGTTGAGGTCGAACACAATGAGACATCATTTGATTACTGATCATTGAGGTATACCGTTAACAAATGTGAGAGAACCTACCAATAATGAAAGTAGGTATCAAGGCACCGAGCACATTCCTACAAGTGTGAATAAAGGAGTCGGTGTTGAACACCTGAGGAATCCATTGATCAATTGACATTGATGTATTCCCATCTGTCAATGGCGAGAGGGCCTGCCACTGATTACTGCAAGCCTCAAGGTACTCATAAAACTCTAGGTCCCATATCCAGAATAAATGAGATGAAGTTGATGGACAAAGACCTGCTGAAAGGAGAGAATTAAGGCATCTCTCATCAGTCAGCACAAGGAATAAAGAAGGAGCTTCATAATTTGGTGGAAATCATACGAAGAACATGTTCACGAACCAATGACCTTATGTGTCTTTCTGTGTTCCAAGTGCAAGCGGTACATGAAAAAGAACCTCTGAATAGCAGCCAATAATGAAAAATGTCGACAAAGGCGAGGAAACCACCAATAAGGCTAATGGTCTCCAAGACACTACACGAATCCCAAAGTGTGAATAGATGTCTTGCCTTCGAACACAAGGGAAACCACCCAGTCAACAACCGATGATGAAATGTCCACTACTGGGTTCAAGGTTGCCTACCAATGATGAAAGTAGGACCAGGTTGCATGATAGAACTACAGTACCATGTGATTCTAAGACAAACTGAGGGTATGTCCGACATGCAAAGTCAAGAGTTCTGAGGAGTGGCCGACATAGGTTGACAGACTTCCTTTGAACCAGAGCATGAGATATAAAAAACACTCAGGCAACATAGACTCAATTATGAAACCATGATATGCAGGAGGCATCTATATAAATTTTCTATAGTGACCGGAAGAGTAACCGATCGATAGAGAAACTTTGTAACGAGATCATCTTCCTAAAGCCATGCTACACCCAAAATTACTATGACAAATGGACTCAATAACTTTCTTCTCTTTTCAAAGGCAACACGACTACTGCCAACATAATATAGTACTCCCTTCTCGCTTGTCTTTTTTTTCTTTTTTCATAACAAATGAATGCTATGATACAGAGGAGGAAACGAGTGTCACAAGTAAGAAAAACTAGTTCCAACAGTGTAACATACCTATGCTTAATGCAAGGAAATGCATGCAAGAGATGGACACTTGGGGTGATGTTCCCTACTGGGTATAGGGTGTCAAATTGTGAAGGATATAAACAAGGCTCTACTTGGTTGAGGATGAAAAACTGCTTAGGAAAATGACTTATAACGCAATGAGAGAACTGGCTAAAGGCTCAATATAGCAAGCAAGGGCATGAGATGCAATCACAACTTGACGCCAAAAAATGTCCTTTTTTATGTATTTTAGTCTACTTAGTGTAAAAAAGTGAGTAAAACTATGCCAAATAGATGTCCTTTCTAATCTAATTTACGAGTGTGAAAGAGACAAGTTCACTCGGCAATATTTTCACCTTTTGGAAACGAGTCGGAAAAGAGCTTAACTAGGACTCACGACCTTTCAAGTCCAATTTAACGAGTGTGAAAGGGACAAATCACTCGAAAATATTTTTGGTTTTTGAAAATGAGTTAGAAAAGGGCTTAACTAAGACTTGCAACCTTTCAAGTCCAATTTAACGAGTGTGAAAGGGACAAATCACTTGACAATCTTTTCAGTTTTTAGACGAGTCGGAAAAGAGATTAAATCAAACTTGTGGATGTTGTTCTAATCAACATGTAACAGGGGAGGCCAAGTTTCACAAACTGGCCTTCTGCGGAATGTCAGTATCTTATGAATGGCTGACATGAGCTTGGGAAAACCCAAATCTCTCCAAGTCGAAGAGGATAAAGCACCAACAGAATACATGGTTTCCATGATGGTCCGAATAATGTCTCTTATGGGGAAAGACATAGGTGGGGGGGTGGGATACCCCATAAGGTCATCCCAATTGGAGGGAATCTCTTCGAGACTTGGAAAGAGATCCCTCGGAGAGGGGATAAATCTCTCTCGTTCAGAGGGGGGGGGGGATCAAGGATGTTGATGACATGACTGGAAGATGTATCACTCTCTATAAAGAGAGTGTTCTGATCCATAGATTGTACTGGGATGTCAATCTCTTCAAACTTAGGTTGAATAGGGTGCACGGTAACCAGGATAGGGTTTATATCATCCTCAACAATGGGGGCGAGGTCAGGAGAGGGTGGCACCATGTTGATTGGAGGGGGAATAGGGTGTGAAAAAATGACAGACGTCTCATAATATGAAGGGCTCTTAGGAGAGGTCCATGCTTCAGGTATCTTGATAGTAGTTGGGCATAAGTGAGTAAGGTGATTTCCTTCACAAATTCTGCAAAAGAATCTAGGTTTACACCTGGGACGTCTAGGTTTATCAATGCCCCCAATGTCATTCACGATGGATGGTGAAATGCTCTCGAAATGACTGGCAGGGGTGAGAGAGTCATCTCCTACATGATGAATAGAGGTTGGAGATGTGGAATTGCTATGATCTGTGGTGAATAGAATGGTTCCCCCAACGTAATTGGCAAGGGTTGGGTGTGGGCTATCGACATAATTTGTAGAATATGCCAACCCATATCCAACATGATTGACAGAGGTTGGTGATGGAACACCAGTATGACTAACAGTGACTGGGCTAGTGGTGGATTACGACATTTGATGCCAAGTTCCAAGGAAATATTGACTTTGAAAACTTCCAGACTAGGACGAGTCCTTATTTATCCCCTATTCTGGCCTTGATGGGCAATATCCTCCGCCAAAATGATCTGAAGAGGTTTGCACAAGAATCATCACTGAAGTCTGTGAAGAGACATGGATATGATAGGAATTATTCGAGTGAGGATATATGTTTCCCCATTGTGAAGGCATTCCATAAAGAGGGTACCCCAGATCGTAAAACTGACTCCCCCCATACGAAGTAACCTGGGGGACATGAGGACCTATCATGGGGAAAATGTTCAGAGGAACTATCATGGCAGATGAAGGGTACATGTGTGGAGGGTAATAAGTGGAATAAGCACCCATCTAAGCACTAGCTCCCGAAGGAGAATAAGTAGCATTGGATCCATAAGAAGGAAGGTTCCAACCTCCCTTGGGAACCCGACTCATATCAAATGAAGAAGTAGGCATTGGAGCCGTGGTGCCCCCAAATACAATGTTAGGATTCATATACGTGGACCAAGGAGAGGATTGCATGGGTGGAATCATATCGATAGAAAAATGACTAGAGACCTAAGGTGCGGACTAAGTGTTGTAGTTCTGCATACCATTGTGAAACACGGAAGGATCTACCCCCATGAACTAAGTAGACATCATAGGGTGGGTCACATTGAATGAGGGAGTAAAAGGAACTCCATTATCCATGAAAATTAAACTCAATATAGACTCCTAAGACCAACTATTAGTCAAAGAGCATACCAATAATTCAAACGGCTAATATGCATGCAAACGGGCTAAAGTGGTTGAGTGGCCTCCCTCACTAAAGAAGGTATGCCTCGTCCAGGAGGGACTTGAGACTCCCACTAAAGTTTGGAGGTAACATAATCAGTTATAGGGGACCTCGTGGGATTAACAACTAGTTAGTCAGACCCCCCTAGAGAGGTAATCCTCCATAAAGGTTGTGTGTTGTTTGATCCCTATCTGACCTAGGGTACAAGCAAAATAACCCGTACAAGTAACATATTAGGTACCTAAGTCAATAAACTAATAAACCAATGTATAACTGATGCACAGACGAGCAATCGTAAGTCTGGATCACCATATGGGAAGGGTAGCAAAGCCCGAACCCTTGATAGCACCACCTCTCACGGAGGTATAGGCACTAGCAAGATCCTCAAATACGAATAAATTCACAGATATATCTTTGAGGCTAGGTGAGTATCCGAGGGATATCCCTTCAACCAACTTTGCATGACCTCATGATTAACTCCAGTGTGAGCGGAGCCTCCTAATCTTACCAATTATACAATGGACTTCTCACCTCCCTGTCTCAGACACATATGTTGATTTAATTGCCTTGTAGAAGTTTACTCACAAAATCCTATTCCAAGGCACTAAATCCTAGACTAGTTTTTGCACCCTAAAAAATAAAATCGTGACTAATCAATTTTAATTTAAAGCATAAATTTTATTGGCCGTGATTACTCAAAAAGGTATGGAGATGAAACTCATGATGTTATGACTCTATAAGAAAATTAAATATGGATATAATGAAAATTCTAACTTTAACATTTCGATGAATGATATGCTTATAAAACGATGCAATTTTGATTTTTCAATTCTGCAATTCAAAAGTAAAATGCAATCTTTCACTAAAAATGAACTAAGATAATGATAGAGGTTCAAAAGACAAAAACACCAAGCAATGTAAAATGCCTATTTTTTGTATTTTCAATTTACTTAAAAAAGAAAATGAAAGGACTGAAAAGCAACTTGATATATATATTCTACTGTGTATAAATAGACATAACCCAAGTAGAATACCAAGCAGCTAAGCACACAGTCCAAAGTACAAGGACAAATCAAAAATGAAAAGAAGAGAAAGACTCCGCCCAAAAATTCAAATCCAAACAGGTTTCTTGTCAACCAAGAGATGCTTAACAGGCACTACAGAGACCTAAGAAGACTCAGCAACCATCAAGTCCCACCCAAAAACCACCAAACCAAGCAAACAAGTAAGGAAAAGTGTTATACGCAATTGTTTAGAAGAACATAGTGTATATACACATCTAGCAGTGAGATAGCAAGCGTATACGTGACTATCAAGGCAATAGGGAGCGTACAGTATTTAAAACAAGGCTAGGCAAGGGAGAAAAGGATGAAAACTTAGACCTAGAGTGAAGAGAATCTGTCAAGAAGTGATATGAAAAGAACTAGGAATGAAAAAGAGCAATGTAAGGAGAAAAAACACCTCAAACCCTTAGAAAGAAAATCTTCCCTAGTATGGTCGCCATTTCTGTTATGAGGGAAAAACTCTTTATGGCCAGGGTAAACCACAACAGACAGGTATGACTGGATAAATCAACTAAATTCCAACATATGTTATATAAACCAATGTGCGAACAAGATGAGATAGAAGCTTACCTCAATCCAACATTTGATGATGTTCCACCATTGAGCACTTTGACCCAAATCTTTGTGCCTGCGATAAGTTTTCAAAAAACAAGCAAAGAAAGCATATAGTGATAATATAAAGGGGTTAGCACATTATACAACACAATCCATGAATAAACATAACAAAAATGCCCATGGATAATAATCATATATTTGTACGATACCAATTGGATGGGAAAGGAGTATTTCTATTAATAATGATCAACATAAGTGAAAAACATTACACACTTCCGTGTCGGCATGGTTCAGAACCAAGAAACCAATTTCATTTTAGCTGGGTCTCCACCACTTCAATCCTCCACCAAAGGAAAGCTCATAGAAGGGAGACAATGAGGTTCTCTCAACAATAATGGAAGAGCTTGGGGGCTGAACACTATGTTCATACTTGAGGGACAAAGGGATGCAGACTCAATATGAAGTAATTTCTCCAGAGTAACTTTGCTCTCAAAGTTGAATGGTTTCTCCTCTTTTCCATAGTTCAGAATTGGCCCATTTATATCCTTCAAAATGGAACTAAAGGGCCAAGTCAGAACATTTCCAGTATATGGAAGGCCAAGGATTAGAGATCTTCTGTCATGACATGGAAACCTGACTTCATTTTGTATTTTCTGGCACAAATCTCGATGTATGTGGGTTGTAGTGGAGCAGCAAGCGTATACACTTGCTGTATAGTAGATAGGGCGCGTATATGTAGAAAAATATGTATTTTTGGCTCTAGAATCATCAAAAAGGGATGATAAGTCTGCATAGGGACATGGAAAAGGGCCCTCTGTGCAAAATTGCAATGGTGAAGCAAATCTTGTTATAACACCTGTCATTGATGACCTCTTGGATGAATTGAGTGGCACCCAGTTCTTTACTAAACTTGGTCTTCATTCTGGCTACCACCAGATATGTATGAAAGAGGCATACATTCCCAAGACTACCTTTAGAACTCATGAGGGCCACTATGAGTTTTTGTTCATGCCCTTTGGCTTGTGTAATGCCCCCTCCACCTTCCAAAGCCTCATGAATCATGTCTTCCATCATTTTCTACGTAATTTTTGTCTTATTTTTCTTTGACAATATCCTCATCTATAGAAAAACCTGGACAAACCATCTTGCTTATGTGGATTGATTTCTCCATCTACTCTCTCAGCACCAACTTTTCCTGAAACAGTCTAAATGTGCTTTTGGCACCTCAGAAGTCGAGTACTTGGGTTATTTGGTTGGCAAGGACGACGTCAGGGTGGATCCTAAAAATATTGAAGCTATGCAAGACTGACCTCACCCAAAGACTCTCAAAAGCTTGAGTGGATTTCTGGGCTTAACAGGTTATTATCGCAAGTTTGTTAAGAATTATGGAAAGATTGTAGCACCTCTCACTGCACTCCTAAAAAATAACTCTTTCACTTGGACTCCAGCAACTGCTCAAGATTTTCAAACCTTGAAGATGGCCATGTGCACCACTCTAGTCCTGGCCCTTCCTGATTTCAAAAATACCTTTGTCTTGGAATGTGATGCTTCAGGGAAAGGAATTGGTGCTATCCTTATGCAAGAGGGTCAACCTTTGGCCTTTACCAGCAAGCCACTGTCTGAAAGAAATCTAGGCAAATCAATCTATGAAAAGGAAATGTTGGCTATTCTGCATGTTGTTGATCTGTGGTGCCCTTATCTATTAGGGAAATTCTTCCAAATTAAGACATACCATCAAAGCCTCAAGTATTTTCTGGAACAACGCATTACCTCCCCGAAGCAACAAAAATGGGTGACTAAGATCTTTGGATATGATTATGAGATCATTTACAAGAAAGGCACAGACAATGTGGTTGCAGATGCACTTTCCTGAAAATATGAAGATGACGGATCCCTTTTTTTTGTTTCCTTCACTGTACCAGATTGGATCCAAGCTATTCGCCAGGAATGGCTACATGATCCCAAAAGTTCACATCTAATCCAACAATTGCAGTTCAATGATTCAGATTCCCTAGGGTACTCTTGGATCCATGATGAGCTTCGATACAAAGGTCGTTTGTATTTAAGTAAACAATCAAAACATAAATCCACGGTACTTTATGAGCTTCATGCTACACCCACAACTGGGCACTCCAGGTTTAGCAAAACCTATGACAGGGTCAAACGTTCTTTTTTATGGGATGGTATGAAACAATACATTCGTAATTTTGTCACTGAATGTGATGTGTTTCAACGCAACAAGGGAGAAACAGTCAAATCTCCGGGCACACTACAACCACTTCTGATTCCAGCTGCTATTTGGAGGGATATCTCTATGGATTTTATTACAGGCTTACCCAAATCAGGAAATAAATTGGTCATCATGGTGGTTGTTGATCGCCTTTCCAAGTATGCTCATTTATGTGCTCTTCAAAACCCATTTATAGCATCCACGGTGGCTCAACTTTTCATGGATCAGGTCTTCAAGCTTCATGGCATGCCACATTCTATTGTTTCTGATCGCAACCCAACTTTCACCAGCAATTTTTTGCAAGAACTGTTCAGGATACAAGGCACCCAATTGTATCTCAGCACAACTTATCATCCCCAGACTGATGGTCAAATGGAAGTTGTCAACAAGTGTTTGGAAACATATTTGAGGTGTTTTACCTCGAAAAATAAAAATCAGTGGGCTCAATGGTTACCCTAGCTGAATCATGGTACAACACTTCATACTATACAGCTACATGCATGACTCCTTTTGAAGTGGTATATGGAAAAAAGCCACCTCCAGTTCTCTCATACTTACTTGGTGTCTCGAAGGTCTAGGCGTTTGAAAAAACCCTTACAGTTCGAGAGGCTATTCTCCGTACCCTCAAAGAGAATTTGGCCATGGCACAAAATCGCATGAAGCAACAAGCAAATCAAGGTCACTCTGAACATCATCTTGCAGAAGGGGATCAGGTGTTTCTTCGACTGCAACCTTACAAGAAAAATTCCCTCAAGGACGGGCATTGTCAAAAGCTAGTGCCCAAATTTTATGGTCCTTATACCATTCTCAAGCATGTGGGACAAGTGGCCTATTAGTTAGCTTTCCCCAGTCATTCTAAGCTACATCCTGTTTTTAATGTTTCATGCTGAAAGAAGGTGATTGGAACTAAGTGCCAAATTCAAACCAACCTTCCCAAGTTATATGAAGAAGGATCCTTTTGGATACATCCACAAGAATTTTTGGATCAGCGTGAGCGTCGCCAGTGTCAGAGAACCATCAAGGAAGTGTTAGTCCAGTGGAAATATACAACTCCAGCAGATGCCACTTGGGAACCAACTACCATTCTGCAACAATTTCCACATCTCAAGCCTTGAGGACAAGGTTGTTTTTAAGGGGGAGGACATGTTAGGGTCCTAACCTGCACATAGGTAGAACAATATATTCAGATGTAATAAAGGTCAATATTAATAAGGCCTTGCAATAAAATAGAATAAGTCGAATGTAAGAAGACCTAATAGAATCTTCCACTTCTAGAAGGCTTTTCCTCTAGATGCTTCTTTTGATAGACATATTTAGAATAAATAGGAGTCGAGGGTATGAGGACCCTAGCTTGGATATTATTGTAATAGAGCTCTGCTCGACTGGAGGTTTCCTCCTTGAAGAGGCCCATGAACATTGCTCTCAGAATCAAAGTGATATTTCTATTGTTATTCTTATATCATTTCAGTATTATTATGGTGATTGTTCTAGTTATATTGTTGTTATTATACCATTTCTAGCATTTTATTTTTGTTCTGCATACTTTTTATATCTAGTATATTACATTCTCTAAGGACAAATAGAGGTGATTTGAGTTGGTTTGGCTCAAATATAATCTTTAGGCTGCCTGTAAGGGAGATACCACAGCTTATGGAATCATATCCTCAACTTATCCCAAATATAATCAAGGTGGTTGAGCCTCTCAAATCCTATAAAGGAAGGCATTCTCATGGTGAACAAGGGGGGGGGGGGGAATCAACAAAAGTATTTTCATTCTGATTGTGGATCTTTCGAGCAAGGGGTTGGACAAGGAGGACTTGGAGAGGTTGTTGCAACTACATTTAAAAATTGTAAGTTTATTTTAATTTTCTCATTAATATATGCTTGGCCCATTTCCTTCAAGTTTGTGTATTATTGCATATACTTTTCTATTATGGATGAATTTGGTTTAAACTAATCTTGGCAGAGTAGGAAGTCTTTGTTTTTCTTCGTTTTCCATTTTATTGCAGGTATAGTTTTGTGCTAAAGAGCTTGGAGACCAAGTTTATATTGGATTAAGTGAGGACAAGCTTTGAAACAAGGTACACAATACCTTCTCCTTCTCTTTCTTTTGATTACCTTAACTATATTTAAAGGGACGTTAGTGTCCATTTGCATATTTATGTCTTGGTATTAGGGGTCTAGAATCCGAGGGAAGATCCACCTATCCGTAGGGGGAATTTTCCTATAATAGATTATGATATTGAAGTGATTTCCTCTGAATGTAAGACCACTTCTTGTCATTTTTCATGTGTTTAAGTATATGCAAAGGGTACCTCCATGGATTTAAATGTATGAAAAGTTTTATAGTTTGATTCTTTATTTAATGATATGATACATTTTTTTTTTGTTTGCTAGTTTGTCCGTAACATGTGGGAATAGAGTGTGGCTTGAGAAACCATGACTCAAGGGCATCCAAGCCATCAAAATAACATGGGGATCACACCCAGCCTAAGCCACACCAACGCTTAACATGGCTGGATTTTGTGTCCCCGCAGGTTTCGAGATGATGAATTTAACATCACAGAGTTGCTTAACAACACACTCTGTCACCACTGCCCTACACCTCAGGGACTAATGATATGATACAGTTGTTAGAACTGCTATATTCTTAATTTCTCAGCACACTATTATTTTCATAAACTCTGAGATTCACCTTGAATATGCCTCGCATGTTTATCTTTTATTTATTCTAAATACATATCTTTCCAAATTGAACTCAAATTGTCTGAAACACTCGTGGAAAAAATCCTCTTGAGGGAAAATGTTTTGATATTTGGTCTGGGGTAGTTTTAGGGCCAAGAGTTTTACAAGAGAGAGAGAAAAGCTTACCCACAATTTTGCATAATTTATGCTGTTACAAGCATGGATTTAAGGATTTCTCCGAACCTTAGCTCCTAGGATGCTTCAAAATCATTCCATTGACAGCCTGGAACATCTCAAGGGACAACATAAGGAACCGATATTGTCTTTGTTGTGGGGTGGTATCATCCTTGCATATGCTTCGCCTTCTATGTTATTCATGATTATGATCTATAATGTGAACAATTGTGGTCTTTTTAAATTCAGAAAGAATATCCTAACCAATATCATGTTGAATAGGAAGTTGGAAGAAGGATAAAAGGGCTTTGGCCAATGATTCAAAGGTTGTACGAGACCCATATTTCACATCCACATACCATTGGGAATATGGAACAGTGATTGTTCTATGGAATAACTGTAGAGGAATTGAATCTTCCATGAGGTTATGAGAAGATCACCAAATATGGAAATTCATGATGTGATTAGCAGGGTATTCACATGGTTTCCCTTCAAAATTAGGGATGTCTGAAGGTGATTTAATGGAAATTTTAGACCAAGTGGCATCATGCAAGATGGGTTCATTCATGAGTTTGGTCGAATATGGAATGTTTAGGGATGCTAAATATGGCAAGCTCGGAGGTGGTCCAACCATGGTGCATGGTGGTTGAGAACAAGTTCCTTGCGAGGAAGGTTGAGAATTCATTCCTTTAGAGGAAGGTTGAGCTCCTCCTCCTTGTGAGTGAAGACTAGTAGATGGGATGTTTGGTATGTTGGTGCCAAGAAAAATAGAACTAAGAAAGGTTGATCTTAAAATTGTTGCACTCACAGGTGTATGGGATGGTTGAGTTGATATGTCTGCAAAGTTAGGGATACCTCCCAATATTAGTGAGAGGTTCAGTAGGAATCTAGGATGATGAGGATTATGTGGCTCCCCTTTGATTCTAGACGCTACAAGTGTGTGTGGATTGTGATGAAAGAAATAAATGAACAAGTGTTTTTTTTTTCCTATCATAACAATATCGTTCAGAGATACATGTAATCAATAATAAAAATCATACATAAAACAATCAAACAAGCAACAATATAGGATGGGTAAGTGTTATCCGTGTGGGGGGGTAAAAAATTTGAACATGTCCTAAATATGTAGCGTCCTTCCTCTCAAAATAGCAGTGGGCCTTCCAAAAGAAATTAACAATTGAGCATGAATCCACCAGAAGAGGAACTAGTGAAAGTGTGAATAATTAGTTATAATGAGCGTAAAGGGGGCATATACCGAAAAAAACTGACGATATTTCCCAATAGTCGTTCAAAATCTGGTTAAAATGCAATGGCAACCCACAATTTCCACTTGGGTAGAAAAATCGAGATTTGGCCACTAAGTTACCTCAGCCAAGTGAAACATTTATATTTTTGTCCTAAGAAATGAGTCACAAGTTGGGTAGCCTCTCAAGAATTGGGTGACTCAAGGAGGTACACACAAAACAAATGGACCTTGGACTTCGACCCTTTATGGGTATCTCTCTGCCTTATGGTGTAAGAACACTTGAC